>CM034151.1:370094210-370262995 GCA_019776745.2 Taxus chinensis
TTTCATATTGCCAAGTGTTTTTTTCTAAGAGAAGAGATTGATTAATCATGTTATGACTAGAGTGAAGTGTACATACTTCAATCACATGAGGAGAACTATGTAAAATATTATTCACATGGATATGTAGTGCCAACACTTCCATTCCATACAGAGTGGGAGGTCTATCTTGGATTAGGCTAGGGTTTTCCTTCTATAGACAGTCAAATGTAGAAATTTACCCTTCAATAATGCTAGTTTAGAAAATGCACTCTTGCTAAGATAAACACAATCTTCCTATCCCCACTAAGTATATACCGAGGTCTCTTGTCTAACTTTCTTATTCATACACACTAATATGTCAACTTTTTTTGAGAATTAAATGCATAAAATCCACAAAAAAATCCACTTGATATGATATAACCTTCAATTTCCATGTTTTTCATCCCTTTCTAGAAGCATCCAATTTGGTCAACTTGTAGAATTTGGTCTTGGCCAACTTGTATGGTTTTGGGTTGACATATCCTCCATTTGATATTCTTTGTTGGATCATTTAATCCCTCTGTGTCAACCTTTCCATGATAATTTACCTTTGAATCCCTACATAAGCAAATTAATTTCACCTCATTTACTAACTTGAAATTTTCATGAACCCCTATTGCAAACACTAGCACTAAAGGGACCCAAGGCTCCCTAAATCTTGCTAAAGATTATGCACAATAATTAGGGTAACAATCACTATAGGTATGAAGCATTGTAACATGTTAAGAAATCAACTTGTCAAATTTACAAGTACTCAAACATCCCCACTTCAAATATTAGTAAGAGCTAGACTCAATCCAAGAATTTTTAAAGAGGTTCCAATTTACAAATCATAGTTATATTCATTCAAATATCACATAATAGGTGGATAATGACTTGTGGTTTGAGGCCTCTTTGGAGTATTATTAACGTTAATGGTGTAAGGACTTCACTTCAAATTAACTAATGCTTATTCTGCAGGACCTCCTACCTATGACTAGGGTTTAAGATCTTGCTCAAAATATTTAAAGGGATTTGTAGCATGAGTGACAACTAGGGTTTGATAGTGATAAAATTTTCTAGGTAGGTTACAATCTTATAAAGTTACAGAGTAGGATTCAGATCAGGTTCAAAATCACATAATAAGTACAAAACCATACAGACGGTTCTAGTAGATCTATATGGTCTTGTACTAGGTCACTTTCTAGTTATAGTTCCAGAGATGAAGCACTTACAGGTTCAAATATTCCAATTCTAGTATTTTACACACCTCAAACTTCCCAAATCTATATGTAATCAACTAAGTGTACTCATTCTCTTGTATTTTTGATCTCATAACATATTGAATACACTAGTGGCAAGATTTAACGAATTATTATGATATTTCATAATTAATGTTAGAAATTAATTAATCATAATAACCTTCTATATCTTTCCTTACATCCTTTTAGTGTTCTTCTCTCAATAATATATTAATTTTTAATAAGGGTGTAAACATGGGATGAACCCGAATCATAAATCAAACATTGTGCACCAAACCCTAATTACCCCAGGGTTTCTCTTTTCTCAAATTTATATTTTATCATTCCTTTTTAGTACTCTCAAATTATTTTGATTTTGCATATGCTTTGTTCTTATCACCTTTAGGTGTAGTGCTCATTTTACCAATAACCCCATTTATCATATTGATATTTCACATCCTATTTACAAGCATCGTGTTATCATGGCTTTTTCTTCATTACCTACTTCTAGATCTATATTTGATCCTCCTGGTTGGGAGATCCCATTGCATGACATTGAAACAAATTGTGAACATTATTATGAATATGAAAATGATGAGGACAATTTTAAGGATTAAGACCAAGTTGAACTCTTATTTAAATTTTGTACTCATCTTCATGAGAGTCCTCTTCACATTGAGCCTATTATCAAAATCCATATTGCTTCTAAGCTTATTTATGATAAAAAATATTATGAGGAATCTATTTTGTAGAGGCCCCAACCCTCTTCAACTTTATAGACATATAATATTCATACATCTACAATGCCTACATCTTTCAGGACACACAATATTTTAATACACAATGTCTCTATTCCTATTCTTTCAACCACTATTATTAGTACACATCCTATATGGAATCATAATGGTTCGAATGCTTCTTCATTTGGAACATAGGATCATGACACCCTTGTCCATATATTACAAGATAAAATATTATAATTACAACAAGGTGCATCCACCTCTCCTCATGCTATGGATTTTACTCAGTTGCTTCACAACCCACTTACACCTGAAGTGGATTCTTATCCTTTATCTCTTGGTTTTGTTTCTCCTAAACTTCCTATCTATGATGGAAAATGTGATCCTACAAAAAATATTTGATCATTTCATGTGGCTTTCATTTTACACATCTTATGAAATCTTACTTACCAATTTATTCCCTATAAGTCTTAAGGAATTTACATTTCAATGGTTTTATGATCTCCCAACAAAATTTGTGCACTCTTTCACCACTTTAGAAAATTAGTTTTTTTAACAATTATCTATCAACATTAGGGACATGATTTCTTATGCACAAATGTATAAAATGTGACAAGGATCTAATAAAAGTATTAATTACTATGTCCTACATTACAAGACCATGCTCAATAAGATGAACAATATCTTGGTTAACATTGAATTAAAAGATCTCTTCACACAAAGTTTTCTTTCTCCTTTATAATAATCAATCATATTCGATAATTTTTGATCATTTGACTATTTATTTCACAAACTCAAAGAGAGTGAAGCTAAGTTGTTGCATATGAAAAAAATAAAGTACATTTCTAGCACTCCTAATACATTTAATGCTAAGTTTCTAAGTAAATATACATTCAAAGGAAAGACTAATGATACCAAGTCTACTTTTAAAGAAATTGATAATGTTGTTGCTCGACCTACTAATCTATAATTAAAAACCATGTGATGATGGTTTACATGTTTACCTTGTTATTGAAATGTTGTATTAAAATAATTAATTGAGTGTAATCTCGCCCTCCATTATTTGAGGTTAATGTGAGGAATCCTCAACATTAAATTTTTGAAGCTAATTCTCACTATGATTATCATACATGTATTGATCACCTCATTGATTGGTGCATCAAATTTTATCACATTATTCAAGATATTATTGAATCCAATACAATTGAATGTGATAAGCCCATCGAATCTTCTAAGCTAACAAATGATAATGTAAAATTGAAAATATTCATTGATTCATTTCCTAGGCATAACAATTATAAATTTACTTATAAAGTGTACAATAATCATAATGTGGTACCACCATTTCCCTCTTATAATCATCCTTTGGATGTAATTATTGGCACTATCACTCATATGCCATCTCCTACAACGATTATCAATTTATATGATTCTGATATAGATGACACACTTATTTCTAGTACTATGTCCATTCTTGTCACTATTAATCAAGTACATGTACATGGTATTTTGGGTGATTCACATAACATGGATAATGTCTACTCTCTGATGCTACTTCACTCTCTTAGAATTTCTAAAAATTAACATGCATTTGATTCTATTCCTTGCTATCGATGTATTACTCTAACTATTATAGTTGGTTATCTTACTACATTGATTTCATTTGTGATTTCTACCACTCTTAGTTCTAGTGAATTATATTTACATCTCCCTTATCTATGTTCTCTTAGGGATACTCCATTTATCATTCACCATGGTGTAAAATTTATTCATAATCAACATGTTGTCACAATTTAAGGTATTCCCTTTCAGGATCCTTCTCCTAGCTCATCTAGTCATTCTTCTACAATTTTTATCCCTAGTCATAGTGTATATATGAATAGGTATTTGGTTTCAAAAACTCTCTCTAGTGGCTCTGGTCTTCCATGGTATCCAAATATGCCTTTGGTTGCACACACCATCTCTAACAACTCTAGTCCTCCCAGGTCTCCCGATAGGCCTTTGATTGCACACACTATCTTTAGTGGCTCTATCCCTCCTAGGTATCTTGATAGGAATTTGGTTACACACACTGTCTCTCATGACTTTAGTCCCCCTAGGTCTCCAAATAGGCCTTTGGTTTCACAGATTATCTCTAGTGGATCTGACTCTCATAGGATCTTACATCGTTCCTCTATTGTACATGTTATCTCCATAGTTTCTCACATGTTTTCTAGTGCACATGGTATGTATAGGATCCCCCACTTTTCTAGTCCTCCATGTAGACCTTGTACTTCACACAATACTAATGGATCTACTCTACCTATTTCTTCTCTTAGGAATTATTTGTCATACATCACTACCACTGTATCACTTGTATTTGAGTAACATTATTTAGCACAATTGAGGCTTGAGATTCTATCTTATTTGACATTTTATTCACCTCTTTAGGAGGTTATGATTAGGTAACTCTTGTATTACCCCTCTCATTTTACATAGATCAAAATTCAAAATATAAAAATAATAACATATTTACAAAATACAAAATCATTCAAATATTTGTAAAAACATAAAACCAAGACTTGTCCATGTATCTTTCATTGTTGGTAATATATATTATACATGTTGTTTGTTACTTTGGTTTGATATACAACATATCTCTTTGACATTTACACAAACGTGCTCACGTGGTATACAAACCTTGGTGCATGACATACACAAAATGATACATAATGACAAGTTCTCACATGCCCTTTACCTAGACTCCCTATACATATGGGAACATCCATTATACATTATACACATGTGTTATTGTTTCATTATAGTTCATTTCTCCTTCTTCATTACACTTGATTACATAGATTGTGTACATGTTATATTTTGAGATAACATGACTAATAAATGTGTCTTGTGCAACACTGAAACCTCTTTTTTCACATGTTTCTATCTATATCAATTGCCACATGGGTAAGTGCACAAAGATGGGGGGCCAAAAGGGGGTTAAAAAGGGACACCTTTTTCCTGAAATCAACGAAACCTAAACTTCATCGAATAATTGGGCATGCCTATGCTCAAAATTTGACAAAGTTATAAGAATAAGTACCATAGAGCTCGAAATCTAGTTTTTAAACTACCATTTTTTTGAAAATGGTTGATATTAAGAGGTTTAAATGTGGTGTGCACATAAAGTATTTCTAATTTTGTGTAAAAAAGATAAGAACCTATTGTGTGTGCACCCCCCCATTTTTTGAGTTGTATAATTTTTTTTCAAAACCATTTAGTAGAAAGTTAGCTAATACCATGTATGAGGTCCCACTAAATTTTCATAATTTTTGGATGAATCTGTAATTTTTTATTAATGTTCAAAGTGCGCATATCCTGAAAATGAAATATTTGTGTGTGCACCCCCATAAATTTGAGAAACAAATTCATTTTTCAGTTTTTTTAATGTGTGTAGAATGAAGATAAGACAAAACCATTTTTTTTAATTTGGATGAAAAAATCTTAAATTGTGCACCAAAACGTATGCATAGGTTTTTGCAAGAAAACAAGGCACTAGTAAAAGAAATTATGGATAAAATCCTTAAACTAATCAAATTTTAGAAAGAATTATATTGTCATTAAGGTAAAAATGAGCTTGACCTCGTAGTATAATTTATTTTTGAATATTATGTTTTAATGCATGAGATATTGGGGTACACACGTGAATTTTTGATGTTTTTATGTCAAACACGATTTTAATCATGCAATACGTAGTCCAAACCTCTGGTTTGGAAATCCAAGCCTTTGGATTGGGTATTCTAAACCCCAAAAAGATGAAATGTGAGTGCGTTATAACACACTTGTGTTCCTGTTTCCAATGCAAAATATGTCCATTTGGGAGGGATAACATGGAAAAACACATAGAAAACCATAACGCGAGTGCGTTATAACACTAGCATGTTATAACGTGAGCACGTTTCAGCTTGGTAAACCCATGCTACAACACGATCGCGTTTTAACACGACCTAGATTTTCTCTTTTCATGTTATAGTGCGACCGAGACATAATGCGAGTGCGTTATGGCCAAAATGGCCAAAAAATGGATTTGTGTCTAATTTTTTCACCCCATCTTTATGCATACACCCAAATTACTTCATCACATTTTGAAACCCTTTTTTTCTATACATGTTTGCTAGTTATGTGTGTTACTATTTGCTTGCTTTAATAATTTTGGCCTTAGTTCCTTTCTTGTCTTGTGACACCGTGAGTGTCCCATGTTTTTGGATCTATGCCTATCATGCATGATCTAACTTCTCTTGTTTGTAGGTACAAGGGCCTTTACTGTCTTGTGACATCATAGGTGTTCCATGTTTATGACTCTATGTGTTTTGTGTGACATTTTTTACATTCTATTGAATTTTATTTCACTGTTGCTATCTCTCTACACTTATTTTATTATACATGTGTTATTACTACTATTGTTACTATTTTTGTTGTTACTCTTATTATGTGCTATGGTTTCTACCATGTGCATCCCATTTGTATATTTTGGATCCCATCATTTATGACCACTACTACAACCTTCCATGTGTTCCTACGTAAATAATCAAACTCAATAGACGGGGATACACATATATTAATTTTAGCTATGTGATTAAATGCTTTATCATAGGTACCTCAAAGGAGGGGACATTCATCTGGGTATATTATACACTTACAAAAAATATAGAAAGACTTATGGGCTTAGACATAGATATACACAAGATATATGTACTCATAAATAATAAACACAAAAATTTAGAATATTATGCACATGTTAAAAATGTACAACTTGGCTAAAACCGTACAGATGATTATGACCTTTTGACACAGTTTTATCCAGGAGTAGTTACACCAAATTTCTCAACAATTTCAAATTTCAACCTATAGGTACAATTTATTGACATAGTTTCAGACTCACTTAATTCAGTTTATAGTAGCTATAGGGGGGAAAAATTACTTCACTCATTATTCACCACAATACTGAGTTTAATTTGCAGTTTTAGTGATCTCTGGGGCATGGACCTCCTTTCTCCATCTACATTTTAGTACATTATAGTTATTTCTATTCAGTTGTGTAACACATGGGAAGGGCATATGGACACTTTGTCTCTTTTCTACCGCATGTACTTGTTTACAAAATTGGCCCTAGATCCATCTAGAGTGGTAGAGTCCATGGGGCTATGAAAGGTATCAAAGCCAATAAGATATTTGTATGAAGTATTTCCTTTCCTATAACATTCAAAGGGGAAGATATCAAAGTTTCTACATAACTTTGATATATGGTATTCTTCCTTCAAGGGGTGTTTCAATACCTCACTATACTTCTCTCTCTATTTTCTATTCCATATTGTGTTACATGCACCTAATACTCTAGTTTCTCCTTGGCACAATTGAGGACTAATTACCCCCAATCCTATAACAAGCTTAACAATCCAAATCTCTAAGTATAAGGAAATAATGAGAGCTTATCCATCTATAAAATAAACATGTGTATTCCTTCCATGTTTTGAATATCTTTATTTCACTTTATGAAAATACAATTTTTACACATTACATCTTAACATTGAGTTAAATTTCAATTTTCTACTATGAACATTGAGACACTTTGTATTGCAGGTTTCATCATGAAGCATGCCAACACCAACACAATGGGACATTGGAAACAAAATCCAAGTGAAGAAAAGTGTGTCTATGCACTTAGGTATCTTTTCCTTTAAGCATGTAATTTTCATTTCATACTTAAAGGGAGTAAATGTAAACAATCAAAACCAGAAATTTACCCTTTACCACTGTTGGTTTTAACAATGCACTCTTGCTATGAAAAACACACTCCTTTTATCCCTACCTAGTAAATATTTAGGTCTCTTATCTAACTTGTTTATTCATACACATTGATATGTCAACATATTCTGAAAATTAAATGTAGAAAATCCATAACCAAACTCCACTTGACAGGATGTAAACTTTATTTTTCATGTTTTTCATACCTATCTAGAAACATCCAATTTGGTTGGCTTGTGTAATCAAGTCATGGCTGACTTATACATTTTTGAACCGATATATCCTCCATCTAACAATTCAAATTTATATTCTTCGTTGGATCATTTAATCCCTCTAGGTCAGCCTTTCCATGATAATTTACCTTTTGAACCCCATATAAGTAAGTTGAAATTGTTGAGTTGTGAAGCTCAATTGCTTCACAAATAATATGATTTATTTACTTGCTGGAATACACAGTAACCGGCGTCGGTTGGGAAACTCCCATCAATCACCTAGGGATTGACATCAGCCAAGCAAGTAGGAACCAATATCAGTTTGGGTAATTGAAATTGGTAACTTGTGCATGATTAATTTTATTTAAGTCACTAGAATTAAATCTAACATTTGATATAAAGGTGATACAATGGTTGTAATTACATAGCTAAAGTGCCCTAATTTTTTGTATGCTTATATAAGATAGAAAGCTAGGGTTAGAAGCGAGAATTAGAAGACTTGTAAGAAGGAATTCCTGGAGAGATAAAAAGAGAATATTTTGAGGAAGAAAGTACTGTACATTTGGGAGAGGTGTAGAAGATTGCAGATCTTCATTGTATATCCTCTGTAAGGATTTGAAAAATATATTTTTTGTTTCTTGGTGGACATAGCCCACATTGGGTGAACCACGTTATATCTTGTGTATTGTTTCTTTTGGTTTATTTCCGTATTTATTGCTTGTATGCTTAGATCTGATATATATATATATATACATATACATATATAATTGGTGTGTTTAACCCCAACAAAAATCACCCCATTTACTAACATGACATTATCATGAACTTCTATTATAAACACTAGCACTAAAGGCACCCAATACTCCCTAAATCTTTCCAAAACTTATGCATAATCATTAAGGAAATATTCACTATAGGTCTAAAGCATTCTACAAGGTCAAGTAATCAACTTATCTCATTTTCAAGCACTCAAACATCCCCACTTCAAGTATTATCAAGAGCTAAACTCAATCCAAACATTGTCAAAGAGGTTCCAATTTCCAAATCATAGTTACATTCATTCATATATCACATGCTAGGTGGAGAATGACATGTGCTTTGATGCCTCTTCAGAGTAGTTTCGACGTCAGTAGTGTAAGGATTACACTTCAACCCAACTAATGTTTATTTTACATGATCTCCTACTCATGGCTAGTGTTTGAGATATTACTCAGAATATTCAGAGGGCTTCACAACATGAGCAAGAATCAGGGTTTGATAGTGATAACCATTTCCAGGAAGGTGGTAATCTTAGAAAGTTTAGAGAAGGGTCAAAACCACACAACAGGTGAAAAACCTATAGACGGTTCTAATAGATATGTACAATCTTATACCAAATCACTTTCTAACTATAGTTTCATAGAGGAAACAATTATATGTTAAAATCTCCTAGTTACAATAGTCTACACACCAATAACTTCCCAAATCCATCTATAATAAGATAAGTGCACTCAATCTCTTATATTTTGAGCTCATATTATATTGTATACACTAGTTATAAGAATTAATGCGTTGTTATGATATTTCATAATTAATGTTGGAAGTTAATTAATCAGAATAACCGTCTATAGCTCCCCTTACATCCTTTTAGTATACTTAAATCACTAATAAATTAATTTTAATAAGGATGTAAACACCTTCTCATATTATTTTGAGTGTTTTCTAGGATTACAAGAAAGGATAAGTCATTATAAAAACCTCACATATATCTAATGAAGGTTTTTATTCATCAAAACCATGCAAAGGTGTACCAAAAGTTTCAAATCACTTAGACTTATGCAAGTCAAGTTTGATTGTATAGTATAAGTTTAGTAGTTCAAGCTTCTTCAAGATAAATTAACCACCTCAATATACCTCTCTTTGTTTAATTTTACCCAGGCACAATGTTAAATCACCAAATTAATAAAGGGAGTCCTTTACAATCCCAGATGATCACTTTGGAATTCCCATGATTTTTGAGGACCAAAAACTTCATTTTTTGTCCATTGCTTCAGAATGAGGGTTTAAGGAAGGTTTGGAGCAGTTTATCTTGTTAGAGTTTGTTCATAAATTATAGGGCATCATTATTCCTCATTATAACTCTAAAATGTACTTGAATTCATGTTCTAACTATGACAAGAAACATAGGTCACTACGCAAAGGTTTTACATACCATTGATCTCTTTAAAGATGACCCTCAAGTTGGGAGAGAGCATCTTGGGAGCTCAACATAGCCAAAAACCTCCTAACTTGAAAAATATTATTCACTTTTACATGAAACATTGTCTATAGCACTAGAACAATTCTCTCCACATGTACCAAGTCTCATTTCTTCTTAAATATGTCTGTTCCTTTAAGACTAACACCATTTGCACCTACTAATTTTACAATTTCTTAAGGAAAATCATGAGAAGGACCCCAAACATGCTTCCAAAGGTTGATATATGACCTATAAAATCATCTAAAGACTTTATACAAGGTCCCTACACACCTCTCATGCTTGCATTATCCTGTCATATCTTGATTTTCTTCGTACACCCATCAAAGCTTGCACATGGTCCTTGAATAAGGCCTAATTGAGCTAGTTTACACCACAACTCATCATGCATATCCTATTTTTCATTAGAGAAACACTTTCTCATCCTTGAAACAACTAATGATACATGTATTACATCTTTTAAAACCACACTAAGCACCTCTATGCACCAAGATCCTTGCTAAGACACCAACCATGCACTATGACGATATGTACATCCCATGACTTCTAAAAAAACCACACCAATACTCTCTAATCATGCCATTTGAGGTATGAATAGGGAAATTCCAACAAAAATTCATGCCCCTGAAGATGTGACACCTCATCAATCACTCTTTTCCATTGATACACCATGTCATCAATGACACCACCACTAAGACATGGGTTAACAATCTCCACCTTTGTCATTGATGACAACAAACACTAGAAACTTTGATGGATAGTAGTCATACTAACACCTTCCAAGAAATATTTCATTATTTATGAAGACATTCTCCCCCTTTGACATATATGAAAAAGGTTAATTCTACATAGGACATGCAATCAAATATTAACAAAACATAAAATTACCTCTATAATCTCCCCCTTAGATTAGGCTTTCTATCTTGTCATTTATGGCTTGAAAATATGCATGGAATTATTCACCAGTCAGCCTCAATGCTCCCCCTAAACATATTCTCTTCAAATTATAGATTTTAACTCTTTGCACATGTCTTTCTTTGACTTTCTCAACATGTACCTTTAGCTAGTGAACCAACTCCCCCTGTTTTGGCACTTATTGAGTGTCCTTGGAGCATATGTGGAACTTGAGATGCTCCCCTTTGATGAATTCAAGAATTTAGTGATTGATTGGGGTAGGGATTACTGTATGATAGAAAAGTGACAGGTGAGTGTGAGAATCATCAAGTAGCCTTTCTCCGTACCCGACCTCTCGAGGTTGTGCCAAGACAACCGGTGAAAGTGGAATATATGTGGTATGGAAAAATTAGTCAAGCAATCCTAAATCCTCGATACATAATAATGAGATTTGCGAATCTAAAGCAAGGAAGGCTCTTCTAACCTGAACTGGTGTTATGGATCGATTCAGCACTATAGTTATTCGGAGGCTCCAATCAATGTCGAGCTTTGCTGAGATCCTATATGTTGGTTGTTGGACTCGTGGATAGTGACCTGTGGGTGCTTCATATATATTTCCAAACAAGGTCATGAAAGTGGTGGCGAGAGTTGTAGTGGATTTATAGGAAAATATGGATGATTTTCTAGTCTGACCCAGAAAACATTGGCTTGATTGGTTTCTACGTACAACGTAGAAAGTTGTGTGATGATATCCGACAGGAGCGGTGAGGATCTGAACACTAGTATGCGTAAAATGGTGTCAATGTTTAATTTTTTTGTAGGTTCGTTGGGTTGTGGGACTTGGGGATCACAATCATGAACTCTTGGTTGTTGTGGACCTATTATGGTCATGTGAAGAATCAATCTTGTCTTCCGACTATCCAGTAGTTGTAAGCTTTCTCAACTTCTATGTTTAGTATCAAGAGTTGCGCGATCTTCTCAGAATACCTCACGAGTGTCCTAGTAACTTGTATGCATAGGCCTATATCTATGTTAGTGAGAAGGTCTCATGTATCTAGATACAAAATTAATGGATCACAATCAAATGTTTGTTCTCTCTCAGGTTCTTGTATGGTCATATGGACATCCTATCAAGGCAATCTATAGCTGGGTTGATTAGACCAGAAGTCGTATGCTTTTTCGTCTTCGATGTTTAACACTCTTAATTTCTCACTAATTTCTTGTGGGTTTGCCATTGTTTGGAATACGTGGATTCTAAGACCTTGATCTATATTCGCTAATGCCACGTAGAGATTCGACTGGGGTATCACTTCTTTGAATATGTAATCCCTGGGCTCTCTTGGTCCCGTAATAGTCATGCAACATATAAACAAACTTAACTGAATGAAATAAACTAACTATCAAAATGAATCTATGCTATGCTTTTTTTTGTATTTTCAAAGATATAAACTTGAATAAATTCAAAGAGCAAATAATCTAGAAATTTAGTTAACAAGTAACTAATCTAAGAATAAAGCTAAAACGAGCAAGGTAGCCAGATGTAGCTATTTGCTTGCACACTTGTGAGTTAATAAAAATATAAATATCTAACTAATTTGATTGAAATACTTCTAATCCTACCTCAGAAGTGAGAAACAAATCATAGATTCTCAGAAGCTATCATTCCCAACAGCTTCCCTGACAATATTGAAAGCAAGATTTGACTGAAAAGGAATGATTCACTACTCTATTTGGTATATTGTAATTACAACTTTGACAACTCAAACCTGGAGTTTACAGAACAGAGTCAAATCCGGTTATATCGTAGCTTGTCCCCTCAGTGTGATTTCTTTGTTCCTTCTTGTTCTCGTGAATCCAGAAAGGTAAGGATGTAACCGTTGTAGCAAGAGAAGATATTTGAACAATGGAAGCTTGGAGGTAAACTGAACGGAATGCAAGTAGGAGAGAGATAGCGCAAGAGAACAGAGCTTGGCTATGCGATTCTTAACAGGATTGTTGCAAGGATACGACAAGACACACCTAGAATTCTAGGACCTATTCTTCTTGTGATGAAATAAAACTATAACTCTAAACAGAACTCAAGATTGAAATGAATTTGATTTAGAACTGAAGTTGTGCTCATACTAAGCTGGTTGTCTTTGAGAACAATAATGAAATGAAAGTAAACTAGAGAGATCAAGTGATCTCTAAAACAAGAAAATGAGGAGCCTTGAACTGAGAGGCTTGAGAACTTATGCTAAGTCTAAAACTGCTTAAGACTTATGGAGGAACTTCCAAATACATTGAATAATAAAACATAGAGAGAGAGAGAGAGGGGCCATTTGCTTGTAAACAAGCTCAATATTTATAGCATTTCTACTCACCAGAAGGCAAGTTCAAATTGCCATGCTATATCATTAAAAATGGAGCACTACTATTACCAAGTGGCTGGAAAACTCTAAACAAAGCAGAAGCGGCAGAGAGTTGCAAGTGAAACTTGATTTTCACATTCCTGAGTGCACCGGAAGGTTCTAGAAAAGGTGGACAGGACCGCTGCCTTGTGTAGGGCGGCGGTTACAGGACCGCTGCCCTGTCCTGGGTGGCAGTCGCGGGACCACCGCTCAGGCAGGAAGGTGGTCCTGTAACTTAAAGAAAAAATGCAAGGAAAAAGGGGGGTAGAGGTTAGAAAAAATCATGTAAAGGCTGGACAAGGTTTTTTAGGATGCAAATGTATTCTTGGCAAGCTTTCTGGATTTTGAACACCTTGCCAAGAGATGAAACATCATTGGGGTTTCCATAACCAATTTCTGACTGTATAATACATATAATTTTGGGTACATACATATTGCCCCCTTGGAGAATCATTTTAGCCATGAAGAGGTGTAAAATGGTGGGTCCAAGTATGGTGGTCCCGAAATGGGGAGTTAGAAGCTATACCTGACACGCCCGTGTGCCAAAATGTCTCCATCCAAATTCCCGCTATCTGTAAAATGAAAAAGGGACTCAAGTGTAGATAGATAAAATAAATCAAAAAATAAATACTAAGTTAAAATGAAATGAGAACTTACCATTTGCGTGGAGACAAGGACTTACCTCCGTCGGCGCTCCATCTCTGCGTAAAAACACTTAAAACAATATTAGAATATTATATATATATATATAATAACGAGCTCATTTTACTATTCATTTGCGCATGTTGATTTGGTGGTTTTTGAGCTCTGGGACCCACGGTAACCATTTTTTATGAGAGTATAGTCAAAACATTCATTGTGAGATCGTGATCATGCCTCTGAGAGCGGGAGATCGACCCGCGAAGTCTCAGGTTAGTTCTTCTCAATTTATCATTTTTAAACCTAAAATATATAAATGATGAAATTTTTGTCTTGGGGGGTTCATTTTTGAAAATGTCAGTGTTAAATGAGTCTCTAGGGGGGGTGCTCATAGGGTAGGTTTATATTTTGTTAAAAATGATGTATTTTTTCCTTTTTAAAGTGTTTTTAGGGCTTTAGAGGCATTCGACAATTCGGGACATGACCACCACCCTACACAGAGCGACGGTCATGGGACTACCGCCATATGATGGCTGTTGTTACAGGACTGCCACCCCATAAAGCAGTAGTCACAAGACCATCCCCTCAGAAGGTGGTGGTTACGGAACCGCCGCTCGACACAGGGTGGTGGTTCTGAACAGAATGCAAAAAAAAAGATGTATTTTTAATTGTTTTTGCATTTTTGACATTTTTATATGTTTTTGATGATTTTTCTAGTTGGATTATGTTACTAACTTACTCTTTTTCTCTATTTTTGGTGGATGTAGAAGAAGGAGGAGTATATCAGATGGAGTAGAGAGAGGGAGTGTGATTGGCTCCCAGCAGTGTTAGAGGCACTGACCCAGACAGAGCGAGATACTCTGCAGAGGGCCGATATTTGGAGGATCGCACAGGTTCCTCATGTTGCACCTACTAGTCACATATTGTGTGACTTATTTTCATACTGGGATGCATATTGGAACACTTTTTGATTTCCAGGTGTTAGGGGTGAGTGGACTATAACCTTGGAGGATGTCTATCACATATTGGGGGTCCTGATTCTTAGGAGGCGGTTGTCTCTTAAGACAGCAGTATCCAGGTCTCAGATAGTTCAGTGGGCTACTTACATGGGAGATGTTGTTGTCTCCATGGGCTCGAAGAAGGGGGTGAAGGTCCATTCCATTGCTGCTTCTCCTATCCTGTGCTCCGCAAGGCTATTATGGGTATCTTGGCCTCACGGTTGATTAGGGACAAGGGAGGGGATACTCTCTTATACTGCTGGGCTCCCATTATTACACAGATTGAGGCCCATGGATGTGTTTACGCTTGGGGATCAGACATTCTTGGGACCACCTATCATGATTTATATAGGGTGGTCAGATTACAGGGGTAGTCATTGAGTCACCCTACTCTAGTTATGAGTTGGGTGTATGAGCGCATCATTCCTTATGGGAGAGGTGTACAGGCAGAGGATCTGGGGGCTGTCAGGGTAACGAGGTGGATAGGGATGACTATACTTAGGATGCCACACCAGCCAGTGGCTTCTCTGACTATTGCAGACATGGAGGCCACTCCTTATTAGGCCATGGCAGGGTTATGGGGAGAGGAGACACATACACTAATCACCTGCTATACCACAGGTCAACTGATAGACAGGATGGGGAAGTTGGAGATCCACCCCTTTGATAGAGTACCTCAGTAGTTTGGCCTCCCCTATATTGATATGTTTCCTCCAGCAGAGCCAATATGCAGGTCTATTCGTGAGACCATGAGAGGTCCTAGAGGCCGAGCTTGGACCGCGGTTACTCCTAGAGTCCCCATTGTAGCTAGGTGGGTGATTCCTGCTCAAGGGGCTGGTACTCCTCGAAGCACCCTTACTTATGATCAGGGCTGCTCCTACTCATAGTGGAGAGGGAGATGAGCCCATTGATGTGGACTCAGACTCTGAGGAGTTCACCGGAGAGGAGACAGAGGAGGAGAGATAGGGGGATGAGATTGGAGGTGGGGTTGGTGGGACAGATGAGGAGGATGATAGCAATTCTGAGTGGCATGAAACTCAGGATATCTTGAGGGCCGAGAGGGCAGAGGAGAGTGCAGAGAAGGTGACCTTGATCTCAGAGGATTTTCCTTCTCAGGACTTAGGGGAGATGACGAGTCTGTGGCAGGACGTCACTTCTTTCTAGATTTGGGGGAGGCTCCATAGTCGGTGGCAACGTCAGTGGTAGGCGCAGATCCTAGAGATCCCACCTGGATGCCTAGAGATCTGAGTGAGTTACTACTCTTTTCTTGATTTTGTTTTAGCTAGGAATGTTTAGTTGATATTTCTATTTTTTTGTTTTACTTTTTTTGATTTTGTTTTTGGTAATTTTCTAACTTTGTTTTACTTCTCTTTTTATTTGCAGTGACTGCTGAGGGATGGTGAGATTTGATTCACCGAGCATGTGCAGACACCTTGTTTCTCCCCTCAGAGAGTACTCAATTCAAGCTTACTGCAAACATGGGAGAGCCTTCCGCAGTAGGTAGACATACTGATGTGTTTTCCCCTGTCTGGAAGGCGGAAAAGTTAGTGACCTCTCTTCATACTGAGTTGGCTAGATATAGGACTGCTGAGCACTTGATGAGGAGTCATTCTCACAATGAGACCATAGCTACTGGCCGTGATCGTGAGCCCTCAGTTCATTCAGAGCATCGTCACAGCAGGATTCCTAGACGTGGTCGTGCACCCTTTGAGGGATCCCGCAGGGATGTAGAGACCATGGTGTCTTTTTGTAGTGATTTTTGTCAAATGTTTATACGAGTGTTTTTGTACTTTTCGGGCTCATTGAGCGTTTTGACCATGCCTAGTGTATGATGGCATTGTATATAAAAAATGATATATATATATATATATATATATATATATATATATTTGGATCTAGATCTTCTTGTATCTAGAATTTTGTGATTCGTTTCCCATGTGTACACTAGATGTTTTTAGAATATTTTGTTTTTATATGATTTTTAGAATGTATGCAATGGATGACAAGTGATAACAAATGTTGAACATAATGTTTCTCTTTTATTTGTTTTTGTAATGCTGATATGTGATGATGTAAACATATTGTAGTACTGAAATTTTGGCTTCTTTGGGCAATGTTCATTGCTTCTTCTTGTTTCGGCAAAATGTGATGGATATATAGTGATAACGAGATGAACTTGCCCCACTCCTAACTCCATGCAACTAGTAATATGCGAGGGCTCAACACCAAGAGCTTGCAAATTGTATGAATTTGGATGAATGAAAATGATGAGAGAAAGACAAAGTATTGACAGAAACCAAATTTGACATTTAGCTTACTCAAATGCTACATAGCTCAGATTCAACTTACTTTTCAGTTTATCTAGACTTAGATTCATAAAAACTTGGTTGACAAAATCTGGTTTTAAGGATTTGATCTCTTTGGAACTTGGATGCTTGACAATACACTTTGTTTTGAATTTTAAAACACTAAGATTCATTGATTTGTGTGAATACTTATTCTTGCCCCATGCTACTAGTAAGAAGTATGGGCTTATCACTACATAGGTGAGTAAGCACCTCCTTCCTTTCCCAACCTGCACCACTTATTTCATCACTGAAGATTGGTAGGGCAAAGAAGTGTGTAAAAATAAAATATTCTGTAGTTTTACTTCAAGATTTTGACATTTGTGATCTATAATTTTGGTATCCTTGTTTCTTAAGAGGGATAGATGACACCAAGAAGCTTCTAGAAAGATAGGTAAGAACATCTTAACCTAGTAGAAGAAAATGATTGACCAAGTATGCAGGCCTTGGTATGGTTTTTGTCAAGAATTTGTCTATCAAATTGATGAGATGATTTCAAAATCATTTGATGATATCATGAAAATTGAAGAGATATGATTTGAATACTTTTGCCAATATTTTCCTTGTAATAAATTGCTTAAGAATAAGTTCCTTAACTACAACATTTACGAAACAAGTGAACAAAATGAATTAACTAAAAGACTAATGCAATGTAGGTTAACATAATATACAAATGGTGTTGTTGATCACTTATGCGTGAAATCATTTAAGATGTAAGGAATTGATAGTTTCATTAAATCACTCACCTTCTAGTGTACATAAGAGATACACATCATTTCCATAGTCCTTCATGACTCGGTATGGGCCTAGCCACTTGGGCCAGAATTTCCTTCCTTTGCTGGTTTTCTTATCAATCCGGCTATCTAGTCTTAGAACTAGATCTCCCTCGTATATTTCTCATTCGTAGACCTTTTTGTTATATTACCGACACATCCAGTCAGCATAGGCTTTGTATCGTTATTCAACATTTAGCATGGCCTCATCAAGGCTTTATAGTTGAGAGAGATGTGCATCTCTATAGGCTTCTTCTTCCTAAAATCCCTTGTAATGAGATGAAGAGACTGGGTATTTAGACCTTAAGCGGGAGAAACTGCTTTTACCCCGAATACTAATGAGAAAGGGGTTACCCCTGTTGGTGTTCTTATTGAGGTTCGATGGGCCCACAAGGCTGGGTATAATTTTAAATGCCAATCCCTTTTGTTCTCCTTGAATGTTTTGAGGAGAATATATTTTAATTTTTTATTTGTCACTTCGGCTTGTCTGTTGGCTTGAGGGTAGTAAAGAGAGGCCGTATGATGGTTTATCTTGAATTTACTATATAACTTATGGACCTCATCATTTTTAAAGCATGTGCCATTATCTGAGATAATGACTTGTGGGCCACCGTATGTGCAAATGATTTGATTCAAAATGAACTTAGCAATTATAGAACCTGGTATGGTGGTGAGAGGCATGGCCTCTACCCATTTGGTAAAATATTCTGTGGCCATGATTATAAAGTTATGGCCATCTATTGATAAGGGAGAGAATTTCCCTATCAAATCTAGGCTCCACATGGAAAAGGGCCATGTGGTTGCGATTGGTTGCAGAGTTTGTGCTGGCATGTGAATCTCGTGAGAGAATTCTTGGCATTTATGGCACTTGCGCACAAATTCTACTACATCATATTCTAGAGTGGGCCAGAAATAGCCCATCTGATGTATTTTGTGAGTAGTGGCGTGACCACCAAAGTGGCCTCCACATATCCCACTGTGGGATTTATAAATAATATTTTTGGATTCTTTTGTGTCAATGCATCTTAATAACATCCCTTTGAAGGCTCTATGATAGAACACCTTTTCTAAGATGAGGTATTTAGCAACGATGATGTGTAACCGCTTTCTTTGTTGGGATGTGGTCCCTTATGGGTATGTGTGGTCCACAATGAAATTGATTATGTCGGTGTACCAAGGACATGCAGAGATAGGAGGCCTGGTCTCGATAAAATACACACACTCATTGGGGAAGTCTAGATCTATTAGATCACCTCCATTTAATGGGTTGTCAGATAACCGGTCTGCAATGATTTTTCCTTTGATGAATTTTTGGTTTACAAATGTTAACTCAAATTCACCCATTAAGGTTATGAAGTGTCCTTCCTTTTTAGACAAAGACCCTTGCGTGAGGAATTCCCGTAAGTGATCTATCTTGATGATCACCCTTGTTTCTTGATTCAATATGTAATGCCTTAAGCATTTTGTTGCAAAGACTATGGAAAGACATTATTTATCTGCTTATGTATAACGTGTCTCATATTTGAGCAATGTCTGACTAATGAAGTAAACTGCACGCTCTTGTTTTTCATCATCTTCTTGAGCCAACATGCAAGCTAGTGAGACATTAGTGGCCTATGAATACAAGATTAAAGGATGCTCTAGTCTAGAGGCATTAGCGTGGGTGGAGACAAAAAGAATCATTTTAATGCTTTGAAGGCCTTGTTACATTCATCAGTCCAATCAATACTATAATATTTTTTGAACAAATTGTTGATTGGATGGATGACAAAACTTAGGTCCGGGATGAACCTTTAAATGGCACTAAGTTTCCCAAGAAATGATCTTATACCAGAATCGTCTGAGGGTGGAATCATTTCAATAATATCCTAGATTTTGGCCGGGTCGACATCAATCCCTCATGACGATATAATGTATCCTAGAATCTTACCTCCCATTACACTGAATACACATTTTTCTGGATTTAATGTGACGCCATATTCGATCAATCTTGAGAGAATGATACATAGCACTTCTGGGTGATCACAACGCTTTTTAGCCCTGGCCAGCAAGTCATCTATGTAGGATTCTACAATCTATGAATAATATCATGGAATATATATGTCATTTCTTGTTGGTATGTGGCAACAACATTCTTAAGACCGAATGACATGACAACATAACAATAAGATCCCCAGGGAGTTATAAACGTGGTTTTGGCTTGATCCTCCTCAGATATTTTAATCTTATTATACCCTAAGAACCCATCCATGAGGGACAATAACTCAAATCCAGCTATTGCATCAACAATAATGTCGATGGATGGTAAAGGGAAGTCATCTTTGGGACAGGATTTGTTAATGTTCCAAAATTCTATGCAAATGCATATCTTCCCATTATTTTTGAGAACGGGGACAATATTGGATACCCATTGTGAATAGTTGACTTGTTTGATGAACCCCACTGAGTTTCATTACTTCCTCTTTTACCATAAGAGCCACTTTTGGCTTCATTAGTCTTGATTTTTTCTTGATTGGCTTCGCATCTGGTTTGGTGACAAGATTGTGTACCAAAAGATGTGGTGTAATCCCCGTCATTTCTTTTTAATTAAATACAAAATCCTTTTGATGTTCTTTGAGGATTTGAGTATGTATTTCTATCCCCTCTGGAGTTAAAGAGGATCCCAATTTAAAAATCTTTAGTTCTCCCTCTGTTCCGATGTTTATGTCTATGGTTCCTTTGATTAAGGAGGCATTTCCCTCCTCAAACTTAGGAGGGGTTGGATGTAATTCCAAACTACCTTCACTCTCCACCTCATAGATTTCAAGATTCTATTACAGGGGAGATTATATCATGGGATTCCCAAAATAGGAAGAGGAGCGCGGGATTATAGAGAGATCCACTATGGAGTGAGTGAGATGTAGCTCTGCAAAGGTGTTTAGATATTCAAGGGCTGCCTTATCACTATCTGAGTGATCTAAAGTGATAGTCTTATTCTCAACTTCTGTATGTGCTGATATTGGGATTATTGGTACTTTATGAATTAAAGGTTTGGTACGTATTGATACGATGAAATTGGTATTTTCCAATTCATCGCTTGGAGTGAATCAGGAAGCTGAGGTTGCTACAGAATCAATAAGAAGGTTTTGTTCTCGTGGGATTGTTTTAATTGATATGAAGTCAAATCCCTTTGTTAGTCTTAATACCACCATTTTATAGAGTTGCAAATGTTTAGCCCTAGTCTCATATACTTCAGAGACTTGGTTTGTGACAAGTTGCGAGTCTCCTAGTACTCTAATGTTATCAACACCCATCCTTTTGGCTATGATGAGGCCAATAAGGAGGGATTCATACTTAGCCCCATTGTTTGTACATTAGAAGTTTAATTTAAAAGTGAAAGGTAGGACCTTTCCCTCAGGCAAAGTAAAGATCACACTTGCCCCACCACCGAAATGACATTTTACTCCATCGAAGTGAAGAGTCCAATAATAATTTGGAAAAATGGAAGTTGGGACACCTTTAGTCTCTTCTTCCCTTGTCTCAGTTACTTCCACCATGAAAACTTCATATGAAGGTATGGAACCAATTCCTAGGGCATGTCCTATACCCATAGAATCAAATGGTAGGAGAATAGGTAGATATTTCTCTAATAATTTGACAATTTTTGTAGTGGTTCCTAGAAAAACTATTTTTATAGTGATGGACTCTTCTTTGATTGTTGGGATGCCTTTGATTAAGTTTGTGACTTCTAGCTCTGTATTAGGCACCAACTTCACTTCTGGATTTGTATTGACTGGTTTGTTAAGCTGATTTTTTGAGAGCTCAAATTCAGAATGAATGCCAGGTATTTTCTTCAAGTCTGCTAGGTGTATGTCAAAAGGTTTTGGGTCGCCTTGTGCTATAAAGACCTTTCCTAGGTGTAGAAACCTTACTTCTTGAAATAACGTGGAAGGGATTTCCTTCATGCGATGTATCCAAGGGATGACCTTAGAATCATATTATAGTTGGTTTCCTGATCTATAATATAAAATTTAGTGAGGATTGTTTTGGGTCCTAGAGTGACTGGTAGCACTATAGTCCCAATTGAAGTTACTTTGAGGCTATCATAGCCCCTTAGCGTGTTTTGTGTGGAAGAACAGTTCGTTTCTCCATATCCTAGATTTTGAAGAAAAGTGAAGGGGACTATGTTAACTACTACCCCATCATCGATCATTGCACTCTTGACGTAGTTGTTATAAACCCAGACTTGCAAATGCAAGGGTGGATCACCTCTATGTGATATTTCAGCATCTGTTGGCATTTTACTTATGTCAAATACAAACTTGATATCCCTATCTAGCTTCCCCGGAGGGTAGACATCAAAGTCTACATGGTTTACTTGCGTTTCAGGGGGAGGGGTGATGTTGACGAGATGACCGAGACCTAATGCTTCTAAGAGAGCAGCTCTATGAGCAGGAGAGTTCTTCAACAAATCCAAAAAGGAAATGTGGGAGAAGGTCTTTGTTAATTCATTAATTAAATCATAGGCACCTACTAGTTTTACTGGTGTTTGCTGAGTGTTTTCTGGTATTAGCGAATAGGTTGGAACTGGTTGAGAAGAGTAGTCCCGTGTTCTTGTTATAGTTTCTACTGGTAACTCAGTGTCTAATTATACTAATCCAACTATCTTGGCTTGTGGTCGAGTTCCCAATTAGGGTGCAACCATTGGATTTGATGAAGTCGAAGCTTCATGATTATTATTCCCCATTATGACACCTTTGTTTGTTCCATTTGGATCTAACCCGTTGTTGCTAGAATGGTTCAGGAGAGGATCATTGAAAATCTTGAGAGGTGCATTTTGAGGAGAAACTGATCCCTGGTAGGTATTTGATGCGGTTGGTGTGGAATTTTCTAGAAACATATCTTCAAAGAGTTGTCTTTGGTCTTCTGGTAAACGTTCCAAGAATTTATTGTAATCATGACAAGTTCTAGTATCATGACCTCAGATTTTATGGAATCTGCATTATAAATTAGGATTATAATTCCGTGTTCGTTGGTTAAAATCTTGTTGTGGCCCAAAGCTTTGATTGGGATGCTGATTGTTATAATTGTAATTTTGAGGCTGCTGCCATTGGTTTTGGTTTTGATATCCATCTGGGCTCTAGGTAGGGCCTTGTGACTAGATTTTCTACTGTTGCTGCTGCTGTTGTGGAGGAAGATTAAAATCCACCACATTGATCGCTGGAGGAAAATTATTACTACGTTGATTATTAGTAGGCGCCGGGGTGTTCACAACATTTGGCCTTTTGACTTGATCAGTGACTCCATCTATTTTAACCCCACAATTTTTGTTAAGGACCTTGGGTCCTTGATTGGTACTTCACGTATTGGGATAAGTCATAGTATTTTGATTGGGAGTGACTAATCTCCTGTTTGTTCCATACGTTTTACAACCACTATTTATCGTTGCTTGGTCTATTCTTATAGCACTCTCAAGAACTTCATCATAAGTTCTTAGAGGGAACTTCTGGACTTCTTCCTTTATCTCTCTACTGAGAGAATGAAGGAATAAATCACATAGTTCCATCTGATCCATATTTGGAGCACTTGCTGAAGAGTAGAGAACTGTGTGCCATCTTTGAATGAAATGGGCAGCAGATTCATTATGCTCTTGTTTAATGTGTAAGAATTCCCTGATGCCCATTCTTAACAGTTTGTTCATGTCGAAAGCCTTGATGAATTTTGACACAAGTTGTTTAAATGAATGTATCAAGGCTTCAGGTATTCTATAATACTAATCAAGGGCAATGCCTTCTAAGGTCTTAGGAAAATTTTTAGCAATAACCACATCCCAAGGGAGTAGTTCTTGAATGGCCATGGCATAGGCATTAGTATGAGCATTTGGATCTCCCTCCCCCTTGAATTTAGGAAAATCATGAAGAGGTATTCGAAACATGACACTTCGTATGGTGAAATCTAGAGGCTCTTTTAAATATTCTGAGTAAGTTCCTACCACATAGGTTTCGACCATTGATGGTGCCTGCTGAGGGGGTGGAGGTGGAATGGGTTGTTGATATGGCATAGCATATGTATTTATAGGTACATAAGGAAATCCCTGTGGTTGAGTGAACATCCCGGGAGAGGATAACATGTCTCCTTGTGGTGATTTTGAATAAATGTTCAAGTAGGGAGGAGCATTGATCTAGTATGGGTTGTTTGGTATTAAACCGGGAGGTATCATATTTTCAACTGGAGCAACATTTGAAAACGTAGTTCTAGTTGGTGTTTTTTGTGGATAGTTATATGAATTTTGAGGAGGCATCCACAAAGTGCCTATTCCCATAAGGAGGTCAACCTGGCTAGGATGATACGGAGGGTTGGGAGTTCCTTCTTGCCTCGAATGTGAAGCTTGATTTTCTTAAGCAAGTTCTAGTCCTCTAACCCTTTCAACTAGAGCTGAGATGACTTCAATTGGTGATGATGTAGTGTTATGCCATGGTGGCTATTGTGGCACCCCTTGAGGTTTCCAAGGGGTATGGTACCCTGCTATGAATTGATCGTTACTCTGCCAAGCTTCACCAAGAGTATTCTCCATAGGTGGAGGAATGGGGGTGTTTTCTTGGAGTAGGGTATCGTGTTGTGTTTACAAACTTCCTATAGGTGGGTACATGTTTTAGAAGTGTTTTTCACTTCTAGTGTAGCATGATAAATACTCCTCATCCAAAAATGGGAGTGGATCTGACTGTCTATTGATTTATGGTTTGAACAAAACCAGAGGAGATGAAATGGATTCTCTAGTAAACATCATATTATTAGAGCCTGAGGGCTCTGGTTGTTGTGTTTGTGTGAGCTGATCCAACTCCTCAATTCAGAATGAAGAACTAGAGCTAGTTCTTTGAGGGACAGTTTGTGATGACAAGTAGTTACTTGAATAATTTGTCAGCCCATGCAGAAAGCGAGGGTGATAGTTGTCTATTTGTTTGACCATAATGCACTTCGAGACCTGAGAGAGGTCTACCATATGCGTTGTATCCCGACATATTTGGGGGGTATATAAATACCCGTAGAATAATGGGAAGGAGAAAACGTGAATGAGATAAATGGAAACGAAAAAGGAGTAGCTATTTATTTCATGTCAGGTTCACCAATTTTGTACCATAGAAAAGTGACAGGTGAGTGTGAGAATCATCAAGTAGCCTTTCTCTATACCTGACCTCCCAAGGTCATGCCGAGATAGCCGGTGAAAGTAGAATATATGCGGGTATGGAAAAATTAGTCGGGAAATCCTAAATCCTTGATACACAATAACGAGATCTGTGAATCCAAAGTGAGGAAGGCTCTTCTAACCTGAACTGGTGTTATGGATCGGTTCAATACTATAACTATTCGGAGGCTCCAATTAATGTTGAGCTCTGTTGAGATCCTATCTGTTGGTTGTTGGATTCATGGAAAGTGACCTATGGGTGCTTCGTATATATTTCCAAACAAGGTCATGAAAGTGGTAGTGAGAAAGTGTAGTGGATTTATAGGAAACTATGGATGGATTTTTTGGTCTGACCCATAAAGTATTGGCTTGATTGGTTTCTACGTTCAACACAGAAAGTTATGTGATGATATCTGGTAGGAGTGGTGAGGATCTAAATACCAGTGTATGTAAGTGGTGTCAATATTTAACTGAATTGAAGGTCCAATGGGTTATGGGACCTAGGGATCACAACCATGAACTTATGGGTGTTGAGGACCTTTTATGGTCATGTGAAGAATCAATCTCTGTCTTCCGACTATCCAATAGTCGTAAGATTTTTCAGCTTCTATGTTTAATATCAGGAGTTGTGCGATCTTCTCGGAATACCTCACGGGTGTCCTAGCAACTTGTATGCGTAGGCCTGTATCTATGTCAGTGAGAAGGTCTCTTACATCTGGCTATAGAACTAATGGATCACAGCCGAATGTTTGTTCTCTTTCGGGTTCTTATATGGTCATGTGGATATCCTATTAAGGCAATCTATAACTGGGTTGATTTGACCAGAATTCGTATGCTTTTTCATCTTTGATATTCAACACTCTTAATTGTTCACTAATTTCTTGTGGGTTTTCTAGTTGTTTGGAATACTTGGATCCTAAGACCTTGATCTATATCCACTAATGCCACATCAGAGATTTGGCTGGGGTATCACTAGTTCAAATATGTAATCCCTGGGATCTCTTGGTCCCGTAATAGTCATGCAAGAGATAAACAAACTTAACTGAAATGAAAGTAAACTAACTATGAAAATGAATCTACACTATGCTTATTTTTGTATTTTTAGAGATATAAACTTGAATGCATTTTAAAGAGTAACAATTTAATCTAGAAATTCAGATAACAAGAAACTAATCTAATAATAAAGCTAAAACAAGCAAGGTAGCCAGATGTAGCTATTTTCTTGTGCACTTGTGAGTTGATACAAATATAAATATCTAACTAATCTGATTGAAAGACCTTCAATATTACCTCAGAAGTGAGGAATAAATCATAGCTTCTCAGAAGCTATCATTCCTCACAGCTTCCCTAGTAATACTGAAAGCAAGATTTAACTGAAATAAAATGATTTGCTACTCTATTTGATATGTTGTAAACTACAACTTTGATAGCTCAAACCTGGAGTTTTACAGAACAGAGGTAAATCCAGTTGTATCATGACTTTTCCCCTCAGTGTGATCTCTTTGTTCCTTCATGTTCTCGTGAATCCAGAAAGGTGAGAATGTGACAACGACAGCAGGAGAAGATATCTTGAACAATGGAAGCTTTGGAGGTAAACCAAACGGAATGCAATTAGGAGAGAGATAGCATAAGAGATTAGAACTTGGCTATGTGATTCCTAGCAAGATTATTGAAGGGATACGATAAGACACACCTAAAATTCTAGGACCTATTCTTCCTGTGACAAAACAAAACCTATAACTCTAAAGAAATCAAGATTGAAATGAATTAAATCTAGAACTAAGTTATAGTTATACTAAGCTGGTGTATTTGGAGAACAACAATGGAGTAAAATAAACTAGAGAGATCAAGTGATCTCTAAACTAAGAAATGAAGAGCCTTGAACTGAGAGGCCGAGAACTTGTGCTAAGTCTAAACCTGTTGAGACTTTTTAAGGAACTTCAAATACACTGAATAATAAAACATAGAGAGAGAGGGGCCATTTTCTTGAAAACAAGCTGGGTATTTATAGCATTTGGATTTACTAGAGGGTAAGTTTGAATTACCATGCTATATCATTAAAAATGGAGCACTACTATTACCAAGTGGCTGGAAAACTCTAAACAAAGCAAGAATGGCGTAGATAGTTGTAAGTGCAACTTGATTTTCACATTCCTGAGTGCATCGGAAGGTTCTGAAAAATGCAGATAGGAACGCCGCCCTGAGTAGGGCAGCGGTTATAGGACCACCGCCCTATCCTGGGCGGCGGTCATGGGACTGCTACCCAGGCAGGGTGGCGGTCCTTTAACTTAAATACAAAATGCAAAGAAAAAGGGGGAAGAGGTTAGAACAAAGCATGCAAAGGCTGGACAAGGCTTTTTAGGATGCAAATGTATACTTGGCAATCTTTTCTGGATTCCAAACACCTTACAAATAAATCTGAATCATCATTGGGGTTTCAGTAACCGAATCTCTGACTGTAATACATTACCTACATTTTTTGGGTACGTACAATTACACCTGATGTTGTTCCCCCACTCATCAAAGGGTGCTTGTGAGATGAAGGTTAGAGTGATACATATCTGACTACCTCCAAGAAGGATGATACATGTTCAAGTTTTATGCTATATGATCACTCAAGGATTCCCTCAATAGGGGGAATCAATTTATTGGTACATGGCACTTACCATAGAGTGCAAGACAAAATAATTGGAACATGCTTATGGCATAAAAGTGCTTTCAGTGATACAACAAGCACATGCACCATGGAATTCTCAACTTTATAGTCTTCTAGAGTTTGATTCATCCATAAAACTTAAGTACAACACAAGGTAGGTATTACATAATCAACCTCACATGTGGTTTGGGTTACAAGGGATTAATTTTTACTTAACCAAGAAATAAGGCACTTACCTACAACTAATTATGATCCACTTGTGCTCTTCCTATGATCAATGTTACCTGCCTAGTCTGTATCTATGAAGGATTTTATCTCAAACTCATTACCTTTTGGATACCAAAGCCCATATTCCATGGTCCCCATGAGATGCCTGAAGATTATTTTGACAAATTGAAGATGGATTTCCCCAGGATCTTCTTTAAATATTCCAATTAGACAACCTTATTACATGAGATCAATTCTAGATGTAGTTGAATATAATATGGTTCCAATCATAGATCTATATGAGGTTTGATTTACTTTTGGTGAGTTTTCATCCTTGTTGAGTTTACATCCTACAACCTTTGGAGTACTTACAGGTTTACAATTATGCATTTGAAACCTCTTGAGCATCTCCTTGATGTACTTTGTTTGTGATATGAAGATACCTTCTTTGGATTGAGTGATTTACAGTCCTAGGAATAATGAAAGTTCTCCAACCATTGACATTTCAAACTCCTTCTTCATGACCTATGGAAATCCATGTGACATGGTGTCACTATCACTTCCAAATATTATGTCATTAATATAGACAACAACAAGTATTAGGTGACATTGTTCCTCTTTTATGTATAGATTGTTGTCAGCTACTCCTTTTCTAAAGCCTCGATCAATAAAATATCTATCCAATCTTT
Source organism: Taxus chinensis (assembly GCA_019776745.2). NCBI lineage: Eukaryota > Viridiplantae > Streptophyta > Pinopsida > Cupressales > Taxaceae > Taxus > Taxus chinensis. The sequence continues at coordinate 370,123,174 of CM034151.1, forward strand.
TGTACCAATCCCTAAGGGGTTTCGTAAGACCATATAATGCTTTCTTCAATATGAAAACTTAGTCCTTGTCCTCTATGAGTGAAAATCCATCCGATATTTCAATGTATACTTCTTCATTTAAGTTCCCATTTAAGAAGGATGACTTTACATCTATTTGATACACCTTGAATCCTTTTGTATGCTGCATATGCCAAGAAATGTCTAATGACCTCCATTATAGCCACATGTGTAAATGTTTCCTCAAAATCCCCTCCTTCAACCTAAGAATACCCTTTGTAAACTAGTATTTAATTATTAATGTGAATTCACCTTTTTCATTTAGTTTGTTTCTAAATACCCATCTAGTTCCAATGATATTTTTTTCTTGGGCCTAGGAACAAGTTTGCAAGTCTCATTTTTCCTATTTGGTCCAATTATTCATTCATTACATCAATCCAATTTTGGTCCTTGCTAACTTCCACAACATTCTTATAGGAGGGAAATTTTCTCTTGATCTTGAATACTCTTCAACCTTCTTCTTCTTTGTATATATGCTTCCTTGTTGCCTATGATATGATTTTGAGGGTGGTATCTCTTGATAAATGTCGTGAGATAAGGTGCATCCATAGTAAATGAAGCATGCATAAAATCTTCATGCAAAGTGAAAACATTGAGGAATCATCTGTAAAATAAACATGCAATGATCTAACTTTCTGATGCTCTAAGGTGTCTCCTTAGGAAGAGAGATTTGGTCTAACATTGGAAGTGTCTCAAGAACTATGATCATTTGTACTAAGTGCTATCGAGAGTTGAGATATAATGAGAGACAGTATCATGGGTGCCAATAGAAAATTAAGCTATGTAATATCCCAGTAGAACTAGTCCTGCATCCCAAGAGGAGTTAAGGACTGTGTCCAATGTATATAATTTCATCAACATCATTTATGAGGGTAATATCAAAAAGCTTCTAGAAACATGAGGTGTATGAATCTACACTGTAGCAAGTATTACTATGGAAGAAGGTGTAGCAAGGAGTCATTCTTGTTGTTTATGGCATGGGTAGAAAGTCCATTCTATATGCAAATTTTTTTAACCAAATTCCTGGCTCTAGTAGGATATCTGATAACTTTGACTCAATCATGATGGTTCTTAACATTACATGAGAGGTCCTATTATTTCTCTCTATAGATCCCATTTTAGTAAGGTGTTCTTGCTGATGAGAATTCCACCCAATACTTATCCCATGTACTTATCACAAAATCCATCAAATTACATTTGACCATAGATGGATTGAGATGAGTGGTATCAAAGTCCTATGCTGATGGAGAAAAGACAATGTGCATCATATCTCAACTAACCAGATCTAGGATCAACTAGGACATACTTAATAAGGATTTTGATTTCTCTTTAAGAAAAGTTGGACCCTAGTCATTCTTATGGAAGGGGGATCAATCATTGGACATCAAAGGTATGGGAATCCATGAATAGATGTGAGTCCTTGTAGGTACATGATTAATAGGAATCAGTTCTACCAGGTAATGATGTAGAGTATTTCTAAAATTTAAATCTTCTATATAAGGAAATTTTCCATGTAGACATGTTCTATAAAGTGTATTAACACGTTTAGTGATCTTTGACATGTTTTTCACACACCCCTGATAGATAGGGTCTTATAGAATGAAGTCAAAATTTAGGTGTCCTCAATAGCCTATGAACCAATTATCCAGGACTGTCATCCACCTTGACATAGTAAAGGCTAATTATGGACTGTGTAAGATCTCTTTTCAGAAACTAGAATGTGATGATTATTAGGGACAAAGGCATCTTGGGAGAGGACTACAACCTCATGGGAAATAGTTTTTCTTTCTATCACATCCTGGCATCTATGAAAATGATGAATAATGTGAAAACGCAATGCACGAGGTTGATGTGGGATAATGTGCAAACATCAAATGAGTTACACTCTGACAACATAACGAGGTTCCATGAGGGAGAAAACATCAAACATGAATGTGCATTCAAGGATACGAAAGGGTCACAATCTCATATGCCTCTCATTCCACCACATAGATATGAATAGGGTAAGGGGTACAAATAGAGGGTGTTGTGTAATTCTCTAATGCATATACCATCATACCTCCTACATGTGGAGAAGGGGAGTTACATTCCAAAAATGGAAGAGTAATTTTTGTATGAAACACTAACGTGCTAACATGTAATGCATGCGTAAAAAATATAATGATGAAAATATTTCATACCCCCTAAGACACCTAATATCTATGACATCACCTAAGTGAGATGACTCACCATGTGATGTGGACAATGTTGTAAGATGAAAAGGAAAGTACACACACAAACACCCCCCTTCATCATAACTTAGGATGAGGTGACGAGTCAGAAATGAGAAATGGGTCCCAGAAGATATTCCTAATGAGGTACCCATGCACAATAAGGATCTCAAGTAGTGGAGGAAAACTCAGTGGGAAAAACATCCACTTATAAGAGATGGAATACTCCTCTAATAATCTAAGAAAGATGCCATTGAATGGGTCTCTAATAACTAAAGGATCCTAGATAAGATACCCATGTTAAAAACTAAAATTTCTATGGAAGAAGAAGAAGATAAGAGAGGATAGGAGTATGAGAGAGATAGTATATGAAGAAGCAATAGCCGGATCCTGAAATCTGCAACTCTAGGAAGTCCCCAAGTAGAGTGTCAATGATGTGGTCCTTGACTTGTGGACTGAATAAGATCTATCTGCATTGAAATTATGTTCCTTTCATTATGAAGGACACAAATTGAGTACTTGGAAGTGTCACCCCACTCCATGAGAGGAAACCAAAGGCAACAATACGAATAAATTTGAATTTGTTCCACTGTAAATGTGTGACATAGGTCTAGTAAATGAGTACATAAGGAACTAAAGGAAATGCCAAAAGTGCAGAACTATTAGAGTGAGAGAGAGGAACATCTACCAAAAGGATTCTTAAGTGAAGTGAAGGATAAATGCAACTAAACCCCACAATAGAAAGAGGACCCACAAGCAAGGTGAAGATCAGTGATGGTATCCTAAATGGGTGGAAGTGATAACAGTCTTAGAAGCGGAAATCCCAACAAAGGAGATGAAGGAATATTACAAAACACCTATAGAAGGATGATAAAATCCTTGGAGTGCGATCATAAGTAGGAACTGTAAAGAGAAAACTAAGGTTTAGACAGATAATCATCCCAAGAAGGGTGGCTCCATCAAATATGATAGAGTGATGTTTGATAGGTATGAATCATCAATACATAAAGGAGGAGGAGTAGAAAGGGCATCACACATGTAGAGGTGGAAAGGAGGCATATGTAATGACGGTATGAGTCTGGGAAGGAGAATAGTGCCTGATGTCTGATGGGAAGGGAGGAGTGTTGACATACTCTAGAAAGGTGAGAGGAGGATAGGAGTTCTTAGTAGAACTCTCATCATTAGAACTAGAAGCACAATCCTCATCGTCAGGAATGGAACCAAATGAGTCTATGTTACTGGATTTATCATCACATGAAGTAGAAGAGGAGAAAAATGTATTAGCAGTAGTAATATGTGAAGGGTATCCAAACAAAGATTGAAAGATGTTCTAGATGGTGTGGGGAGGATTTGAGTTTGTCATAAGAAGGTGGAGAGCTCTAGATACATGCAACATCAAGTGACCAAAAACATGGTTGCAAGTGTTAAGGTTTTTCTCAAGACAACTGAAAACAATGGGTGTAGGAACTAGCCCATGTAGAAAGTGTGAAAAACTCTCATAGGTAAAGTGACATTCCATAAAAGCATGCCATGATGTATACTTATCTCTCCCAAGAAGAAGTGAAGGAGACTGTAAAGAGATCTTGCGATGCTCAATTCTAGAAAGAGGATCCTCCATGATGCGGAAGCAAGAAGTGCAAGGAGAAAAAGAAGAGGGTGTGTGGATATAAGAAAGGTGGTAATATGTTAGACTCAATCGAGAATGCATCTGTGTGTAATACAACACTCGAGAACAGTAACAACCCCCTGTTTGTGACACTTTATAAGTAGTGTGTTATAGCTCAAATTTTACCTACCCCTCTTTTAAAATTTTTACAGCACATAAAAGTGTCCTCTTTTGTCCCTTCTTACATTAAATATTGTAAATATATGGTGAGGAACACTTTATTTATTTAAAAAATTTGGTTCTATTATCATTTCATATTTAAAGTGGTTTCGATACATTTGCATGTCGGTATTAATATGATTAAGTATTCACATTGATAAATCTATGATACACTGGAAACTTTACAAATTGATGGTTGCAGTTTTATTCAAGATGTCATTTGAGTTTCAGTTTACATTAACTATCTTCAACTTTCAAGCTCACGTTTTGATTGATGTCTTCTTCACTTTTTGGAAGTAACTGATATTGGTAAGTTTCACTTTCTTTAACCTATACTATTTTTGCATTATGTGACATCAAGTATGATCAGTTAGATAATAATATAATTTGATGATAGTCGTGCATTCCTATTTTGATATCATGGTAGCACTATTTGAGACTCCAGGGTGTAGAGACGTTTGAGCTAAGTTGTTTTGTCATAAGGTCACATTGTTACACTTTATTTTAAGCTTGGATTATAAGATCAAGGGTGATATGTTTGGTCCCTTGATTAATCTTTCAAATGACATTTTGGGACATTAGGTTATAAATTATACTTGGTATTGCTAATTTAGTTATCATTTTTCATGAGTTTGATGAATAATATTATCGAAAGACTTGGAAATTTATTTGTTTCCATCATTTTGATTTTAATAAAATGGAAAAGTGAAAATTTTAGTGGTGGAGTGGGAAATTTGGGTTATGGCCATTTATTATTGGCAAGTGTGAGTTTTAAATGGTTCAGCACTCAAGGTACCCAAGCATTGAATGCTCGACCTCGAACCCCTTTTTCTTATCTTCCTTGTAAAGCTTGCATATTACTTTCATTATTCTCAAAATGATGAAGCCCTGCCAAATTTGGTTCCTGACTGGTTTTGTCCTCCATTTTTGATCTGTTGGTGTTGTTGAAGTTTTCATAGAGACTCAGCTTTGATACTCTATTTTCCTTTTGAGGTATGCTTAATCTATAGTTGAGTATTTAATGTTTTGACTTCTATGAGTTTTAAAATTTCATTTGAGGGATGAGATGAGTTAGATTATCATTTTCTGTGTATCTTTTGAAGATTTTTATGTTCGATTACGAACTGGGTAAGATTATTTGGGAGGAATGTATGATGTTTTTTTTATTCTATCCTTCTCTAGTTGTGCTTTGTTTCACTTTCTATATGGGTTCTAGATATTTTATTATTGCTCACCTATAGAGCATTTGGAGTAAAAAGGTTGTCATTTTGTGGAATGCTTAGTTTGAGAAATAGAGAAAAGGTTTTCTTTTCTAGATCTATGAAAAATATCACTTTATTGCTCATGGTTTTAGCATGGTTTGGAATGTTCAAGAACTGTTGTGTTTGCCATGATGTATCGAAGCTATTTTGAGTTTTTGAAGGCCCGATATTAAAGATTTAATAGAAAATTTGTTCTCTTTTTTCAAGATGGAATTAGAATGTAGTAAATATAGTTGCAGGATTTTTTATTTGTTAAATACTAAAGCCCTTTTATGGGTAATAAGATGATGTTTCTAGTGGAGTTCTAATACTCAAACTCAGGATATTCATGGAAAAATATTTTAGGGTTTGGTGAGATTAATGACCTAATACAGATATACTGTGTTGTCCAAATGATATTTTTGTACTCTGAAGCTTGTTTCTAATGCAAACTTTGATTTTACTGGTTGAATATGAATAATACTGTTGAAATATACAAATCTCTTGGTACTTGTTAGGTTTGATGATTTTCAGGTTGTTGGGTATCATTTGTATTGGTCATAATATGCAAATGTATCTTTTTTGTTTGAGTTGTGTAATGGTATTCAAGTACATTTGCATGCAAATCAACAGTTTAGCAGAGTGCTGAAGGTGGTGTTTGTTTTTCCTTTTTGAAGGAATTTTGTTCTATGTGGATACTTATTATTGATTTTACAAATTTCTTTATGAAGTGACTTGAATATTCACTTGGATCTATGATTTATTTTAGTTAGCGAGGTCATTGTAATATCTCAGTTGTGAAGATTTTGATTTAAATATAAAAATTAAAGGTGTCTACAATACATGGTTTGTATAACACTTGCTCTGTGATTAAAATTTGGACTATGACATGAAGTTTATCTGATAGATGATAATGGATTTATTCTTCGAGATAATTTATCTTTAATTATTTGGTTTCAGATTAAGAGGTTTTTTTAATAATAAATGATGTCATTAAAATATAAATAATGATATAATTCTTAGATACTGGACATGAGTCAACATGTTGTTTATGATGGTTCTCTTTATGAGTTGATATGTGCTTGACTTTGGTTTTGTGGGATGATCTAGTTTTGAAAATGATATTTATCATGATGACAAATGTGAATAGATTCCTAGGTCTAGATGGAGTGGATGGGGAACTTCACGGGGTTCTTGGTCTAATACAAGTTGGCATGATAATAATGGATTATAACCACACAAAAATTCTCCTCGTGATGGAAGAAGAGGTTCTAAATAATTTTGAGGCCATGGTACAATTGTCCTCTAAGGTGGTCCTACTCGTGTTTCCATCCATTTTGATTCTAAAGAGCCCATCCTTTGTTAAGTTCTACAGCTGATTGATTTCCCAACTATTCAGCCGACTCATAGTTTACCCAAAGTAAACTCCCCACAAGCCCATCATCATTCACACTCTGATCATGCAAACTCCATTTCTCAAAGGCCAGCCAATTTTGATCCCCTTTTGCATAATGAAAAAGTTAAGCCTCTACTACCCTCTTTAGGAAATTCTGTTGAAGGACCCCGCAATTATCCTAAATGGGTTAGGTCCTTTCAACTATACCGATAGAGCTACGTCCCATCAAGCATGTTAAACTGGAAGTAGATGGTGAATCTAGTGCTTTGACACATACAATGCTAATTATGGAGTCATATGAGCATACAAAGCTGAAGGCATTCGATGGCATAATAGTTCTTGATTTGAATGGGGATGATTAAAAAATGATGCTTTATGTTGACTTTAGAACTTTGGTATTTTGGGACAAATTTTAATTTGATTCGGTGGACTAGTTGGCATTATGACTTCGTTATGGTTTTGGATTCAGTTAGACATATATATTATAATGTGGATATTGATATATTTGATCTATATGGTTGCTATAATATAGATGTTTTAGAAAAGATTAAAACTATGTGGTTTAATGCCAATTTTTATGGTTTAGAAATATTAATGCAAATGTTATGGTTATGTGGGTGATTTTTGGATTATTGTTTTATTTAAGTGTAAGTGGGTTCCCCCATCCATATATATTTGGTTATCATTAATATTTTGTCCATAATAAATTTATGATATGATTTTTAAATCATACAACATAAATTTAAATCATTTTTTGATATATATTTTAAATTGATTTATCTTTATATCGATTACATGGTCTCCTATTCTATGAGTATTATTACTTATAAAGATGTTAGTTATAACTACTTTACTAGAGGAGATCATAAAAGAAGATGAAGGGCTCATTTTCACAGGAGGAACACAGAGGTAACTTAATATATTTGAGTTAAGTGCAATTTCATTCTATATTTTCTCTGAAGATATATTAATGAAGCTTTGATACAGGGTTTGGTGATCATTTTCTGGTATCTTATTGAGTTTTTATGTATCGATTTACGAACTGGTAAGATTATTTGGGAGGAATGTATGATGTTTTTTAATTCTATCCTTCTCTCGTTGTGCTTTGTTTCACTTTCTATATGGGTTCTAGATATTTTATTATTGCTCAGCTGTAGAGCATTTGGAGTAAAAAGGTTGTCATTTTGTGCAATGCTTAGTTTGAGAAATAGAGAAAAGGTTTTCTTTTCCAGATCTATGAAAAATATCACTTTATTGCTCATGGTTTTAGCATGGTTTGGAATGTTCAAGAACTATTGTGTTTTCCATGATGTATCGAAGCTATTTTGGGTTTTTGAAGGCCCGATATTAAAGATTTGATAGAAATTTTTTTCTCTTTATTCAAGATGGAATTAGAATGTAGTAAATATAGTTGCAGGATTTTTTATTTGTAAAATACTAAAGCCCTTTTATGGGTAATAAGATTGTGTTTCTAGTGGGAGTTCTATACTTCAAACTCATTGATATTCGATGGAACAAATATTTTAGTGGGTGAATTAATGACCTAAATTACAAGATATACTGTGTTGTCCAAATGATATTTTGTCTCTGAAGCTTGTTCTAATGCAAACTTTGAATTTTTACGGCTTGATATGAATAATACTGTGAAATATACAAATCTCTGGGTATACTGTTAGGTTTGATGATTTTCAGGTTGTTGGGTATTCATTTGTATTGGTCATTATATGCAAATGTATCCTTTTTTGTTTTGAGTTGTGTAATGGTATTCAAGTCATTTGCATTGCAAATCAACAGTTTAGACAGGAGTGCTGAAGGTGGTGTTGTTTTTCCCTTTTTTGAAGGAATTTTGTTTCTATGTGGATACTTATTATGATTTTACAAATTTCTTTATGAAGTGACTTTGATATTTCCTTTTGGATCTATGATTTATCTTTAGTTGCGAGGTCATCTGTAATAATCTCAGTTGTGACAGATTTGATTCTAAATATTAAAAATTAAAGGTGTCTACAATTACATGGTTTTATAACTTGCTCTGTGATTTAAAATTTGGACTATTGACTATTGAAGTTTATCTGATAGGATGATAATGGATTATTCTTCCGAGATAAATTTATCTTTATTATTTGGTTTTCAGATAAGAGGTTTTTTTTAATATAACATGATGTCATTAAAAATATAAATAATGATATAATTCTAGATCTGGACATGAGTCAAAATGTTGTTTACTGATGGTTCTCCTTTATGAGTTGATATGTGCTTGACTTTGGTTTTTGTGGCATGATCTTAGTTTTGAAAATGATATTTATCATGAATTGACAAATGTGAATAGCATCTCCGTAGGTCTAGATGGAGATGGATGGAACTTCACGGGGTTCTATGGTTCTAATACAAGTTGGCATGATAATAAATGGATTTATAACCCACCAACCAAAAAATTCTCCTCGTGATGGAAGAAGAGGTTCTAAATAATTCTTGAGGCCATGGTACAATTGTTCCTACTAAGGTGAGTCCCTACTCGTGTTTCCATCCATTTTGATTCTAAAGAGGCCCATCCTTGTTAAGTTCTAACAGCGATATGATTTCCCCAACTATCAGCCGACTCATAGTTTACCAAAGTTAAACTCCCACAAGCCATCATCTTCACACTCTTGATCATTGCAAACTTCCATTTCTAAAGGGCAGCCAATTTTGATCCCCTTTTGCATAATTGAAAAAGTTTAGCCTCTACTACCTCTTAGGGAAATTCTGTTGAAAGGAACCCCCGCAATTATCTAAATGGGTTAGGTCCTTTCAACTATATCCGATTTAGAGCTACGTCTCCCCATCAGGCATGTTAAAACTGGAAGGTAGAATGGGAATCCATGTGCTTTGACCATTACAATGCTAATTATTGGAGTCATATGAGCATACAAGCTGGAAGGCATTCGATTGGCATACATAGTTCTTTGATTTGGATGGATGATTAAAAAAATGAATGCTTTATAGTTGACTTTAGACTTGTATTGGGAACAAATTTTAATTTGTTTCGGTGGACTAGTTGGGCATTATTGACTTCGTTTATGGTTTTGGTATTCCAGTTAGACATATATATCTATAATGTGGGATATTGATATTATTTGATCTATATGCGTTGCTATAATATGATGTTTTAGAAAAGATTTAAAACTATGTGGTTTTAATGCCATATTTTTTATGGTTTAGAATATTAATTGCAAGTTTATGGTTATGGTGGGTGATTTTTGGATTATTGTTTTATTTAAGTGTAAGTGGGTTCCCCCATCCATATATATTTGGTTATCATTAATATTTTGTCCATAATAAATTTATGATATGATTTTTAAATCATACAACATAAATTTAATCGATATATATTTTAAATTGATTTATCTTTATATCGATTACATGGTCTCCTATTCTATGAGTATTATTACTTATAAAGATGTTAGTTATAACTACTTTACTAGAGGAGATCATAAAAGAGATGAAGGGCTCCATTTTCACAGGAGGAACAGAGGTTACTTATATATTGAGGTTAAAAGTGATTTCATTCTATATTTTCTCTGAAGATATTTTTGAATTGAAGCTTTGATGTACAGGGTTTGGATGACCAAAAGATTTGAGGATCTAGTGGTATAAAACATTTTGATGTAGTAGCTATATCTTAGATTTTAATTATCATTATTCTGATTTACCTGAATATTAATTTTTTATGTCTAATCTATTAACTGATTTCCGATTTAAATCTTCATATCCAAAGGTTCATGAAGGCTGTTTACACGGATTTCTAAGCATTTTGGGATCTATAATTTTCCATTTTTCTATTGTATTCATTAGATATTGATCAAGGTTTATTTTAGTGATTTTTTTACTTCTCATTTATGAGTCACTTTCTTAGATTCATATAAAATAATGTTGGTCTCTAAATACTTGAATTTATGTGTACATGGTGTATATTTTTGTTAGTTTCTTAGTTGAATGATGCTCCTACACATTTGAAATTTGGAGTTAAAAATAATATATTTGATTCTTATTTTCAAATTTGGAGTTAAAAGGATTTATTTATATATTTTTTGAAATATGGAGTAAAAAAGGGTATTTCTAAAATGAGAGTCAAAAGGTTTATTTCAGATTGTATTACTGCGAGTATTATGACTTTAAGCGACTGAATACAAAATAATATATGAAGGATGTTGCAAGATTGATTTCTTCCCTCCAAGAAGTTATCTAGTTCATAGATATAAATTTGTTGGATAGGGTTGATTACATGCAGATTGCAGGGTTTTGTTTCTTTTCTGTTTTTCTTTCTTGTTTTCTTGTTTGTCCTTTCTGTTTCCTTTTTATTTGTATAATATCTCTTTCTGAGTGAATTGAAGAATTTACCATAATATTAGGTTTATTTTTCTATGAATAACTTAAGGTATAAACTACCATAAAACCTGAGAATATTTTCTAAGTCTCTTACATGATTAAATTTGGTTTGATTTCGTCTTAACCTTTGTGATAGGTGAAAGGGTTGATTAGTTATCGACCAATTTTTTGTCAACAACATAGTGCATGATTAAAATAGGGTGTTTTCATGCAACATCAGACATTTGACCAATCACTTTACAATAGGTGAAAAATCATGTAAGTTTGGAGGCCACAACGAGTCCTAGTCAGAAGCAGAGGAACGATATGCAATCAAACACAAAAGGGTAAACACATTACAAGGGTATAACATTGTTTAGTGTGTGCGAAGAAATCTCACATCAAAAAAGAGGGCTCTCTTTCTTTAATGCTATGGTGTATGTTCTCATTATCCGTAAGCGAAGAGGAGCATTGTAATGCAATGAGCTAGGAAAGGGGCTCGGAAATCCCAATAACCCTATACGGAGGCCCAAAAAATGATACTCCCCCATCGTACAATGATGAATTTTAACAATTTCCCCTTAAATTGATATGATAAACTTGAAAAATAGGAAAAAAATGTGAAAAATCCAAAAATGAGGGATTTAGAAGGTCCTAGGCCCAAAGGAGGGCGTGCTAGTGAGATGGCTCAAGATGGCAAGCTGACAGGACTCGGTGAGCGAGTCAAGTTGTATAAGTGACTTGGGAAAGTTGGAGAAGGCTCGTGTTGGATGAGCTGTTAGGGAAGATGAACAAGTTGTGCTAATGCACTGAGGTGAATCAGGTCACACGAAGACTAAGCCATGTGGAGAGTGGTGAGATACATCGAAGGTTGCATGCAAAGATGTGAGTTTACTATTTGAACTTTGAGTTACACCGGGTTATGTGATGAGTTTCTTCATCGAGTGAGATATCTGGTGTCAAGTGGACTGGGTTGGAGTCAGTAAGAGTTTCATTAAATAGGTCAACATTGCTAGGGTAACCGCCATGGAGTAGCATGTCATGCGGAGGATGTGAATACACGAGAGTCTGGGTGGATAAAGCTCCTAGATCTGAATGATGTAAAATGGGAATGGTCGCAGAGAATCAATTAGGGGACAATGAAGGAACATGGTATGAGGAAAAATTAAGTAGGAATCTTGGGCTAAAGTGAATCAAGTGACCAAGGAATAGGGAACATGGATAGGGGCCAAATAATGAAGGTTGTTGGGCAAGGAGAAAATGAAAAAAACCAGTGGAGAAAGGATCCTGGGAGTATATAGGGAAAAAAGAGGTTCGAACAAGGAAGGTCATTGAGTGATGCAGAGGGATACCAAACACAAATAGAAAACATGAGCATAGGAAACATGATGTAGGGGTGACCAACCAAAATCCAAAGTCAAGTCAAAGAATCCAATGAAAACATGATGGTCTAACACCAAGAAAAAATTGACTGAGATGAACCAAATGTAAACAGTGAGTCATAAGGAAGAGGTGTCAAGATAGGGAGACAAAATGAGTTCCCAGGTTGGTGCGCTGGGGTTAAGTTGGGCTTGAAATAAATCCTAAAAACCTCAAAAAACCAAACAAAAAACACCTTTAAAAATCTGACAGAAACCTCAAACTACAAATTGAGCGTGTGAAACACTCCAATAACCTCCAAAACATGCATGTAAGGCTGATAAACCCCAATAAACCATGAACAAAAATAAAATCAAATAATATTTTGAACCCGAATTAATCTAAGTAGAGCACAAATGGAATGTCCATTATGAAACTTACACACGAAACTTGAAAATCACAAATGGAGAGCAAGAGGGAAATGTATGCATGTGATTAAACTAATCTAAGTTAATCTATAGAAACTAACACCAAGTATTCTCAATAAAAAATATAACTTAACAAAGCATCATGAGAAATTCATAGAAAAAGAAAAGGTAATTAATACATCTAATTAACATGAAATGCTAATCCATTATTTTATTTTTTTAATGGTATTTTATATTATAGGTAGTCTTTTTTTTAGCTGAAAGTGACTACATGCAATCAAAGGATGCTATCTCCATGAAAAGGAAGAAATTTCACCAATATGGCTTTTCCATGTATGGTTATTCTATACAAATATTGCAAAGTAGAGGATGAAGGTTGCTGATCAATAATCTTTCAGGTTAACTGCTTTATTTCATAATGCATTAGTGTAAAAGGGTTGTTCGTAAACTAGGTAAGATGGAAGGACGGTATTAGGTTCTTTAATAAGTTTTAATTTGGGAGAAGCTTTTCAACATAGGATGATGAATGTGGGATTAAAGGTAAAGTCACATTTAGAGAGGGATATAAACATGATTATAGATTGGATAATAAAGGTTATAACTCATGGGAGTTAAAAAGAAATAATTTTAATAATCACCTAAGATTAATTAATTAGACCAAAGATAAGACGAAAAAGCCATTTGGAGGTGATTTAAACAAACTGTTTAGAATTTGAAGGTTTGAAAAGGGGATTAACTAATAAGGAAGGTTTATTAGTTAAATACGATATTTAAAGTCTTAATTAACTAATAATAGGTAATTAATTAAAAGAGGATTATAAATAATGAAGTGTCATTAATTGACATCTAGGATGATGGGAAGGCTAGTTAATTAATGGAGTGTCATTAATTATAATGAAATGATAGGAAATAGGATAATTAGTGTTAATTTTGATTAAAAAATGTGGTAAATCAGATTTAGGTGTCTACAGGAAACGGTAGACGGTGAGTAGTATTTATCCCAACAATGTGCGCTCTAATACCATGACAAAGAATGTGAAAACGTGAAGCACGAGGATCATGCGGGATAACACGAACATCAAACGAGTTGCACTTTGGTAGCATGATGAGGTTCCATGAGGGAGCGAGCATCAACCATGAATGTACATGTAAGAATTCAAAAGATATGCATCTCATTCCACCAACAAGATTGAATAAGGTCAGGGGGTATGATAGGGGGTGTGGTTAACCCCCAATGCCTATAATTATACCTCCTCAAGTGGAGAAGGGGAGTTATATTCCTAGAATGGAAATTAACTCCCATATGACTCACTGACGCACTGACACATAATGACACCTAAGGAATCTAATGACAACCCTATCATAACCCCTGTGACACCTAGACCTGTGACCTCACCTAAGTGAGATGAATCACCATGTGATGTGTAAAATAACTCACACCAACAAAAACACCACATTATATCCTTGATTGCACATATGAATCACACTTAGAAGGTTATGTATCAGAACTTATACATACAAAACATTCTCAGTGACTGTATTTCCATTATCAAGACTCAATGTACCCTTTCCTACAATGTTAGATGTTGTGTTATCACCAAATATTATTGTTCCTGATGTATTTTCTTCTAATGAGATGACTTTTACCTTGTTCCCTGTCATATGACTAGAGAATATACTATCTATGTACCATTCCAAGTCTTCATTTTGAGTGTGAAAGGTAGTTTGAGATATTAGGCTTGCTACCTTCTTTTTTGTAGGATCTATTTTTTCTATATACACCTTCTTATCTTGCCTTGGAAATATCTTATAGAAAAAATTTGCTATGTGACTAGGATTTTGACAGTTATAACATACCATTTCATTCTTTCTTCTCATATGGTATGAGTTGATATGTCTTCCATGAACTTTTACATGTATCCTACACCTTGAGGCTTTATGTCCAAACATATATCAAGAAAATCAATGGCCATAGAAATAATGAGCATACCTTATTGCATAAGGTTGCTTGCTTGAGATAGACTTCTTCTTGACATTATTTATAACAACATTCCTTACTTTAGGTGGTTCTTAAGTGGTCTTGAATTCATTTTCACTAGCTACCTTATCATCCTTGTGTTCTTTCTTGAATCCTATACCATATTTTTCATTAAAATATATCTAATTGTTTAGAAGTTTTTCTAGGTCATTTGAGCTCTTTTCAAACCTGTGATAAACCTTCAATTTTCTTAAGGTCTAATATAATTTAGTTTGTAGAAGTTCCATCTATGTTTTGAGTTTTAGATATTCTTCCTCCTTAGCTTTGAAAGATGTTGCAATTAACTCTAACTATGATTCAAGTTCATTGGATACACTCTCATGTTCTATTTGTACTCTGATTAGCATTTTATCATGAAGACTGATTTTGTCTTCATAATCCTTTATTATTGACTTAATTTTTAACTATTCTTCCTTTGGAGCTTCAATTCCTCAAGGGAACTAACAAGTTCAGCTTCAAGATTTACTTCTGCATCTTGCTCATCTAAGTTGTATTCTTCAAATTGAATTTTACCTTTCGAGTTACTTGGGGGGGTTATTTCCATGACCATGAATAGAGTCTCAACTTGAGTACCTTCATCTTCACTTTCAGACTTATTGGAATCACTATATTCAGATGAACTTGATTCCTCTTTGGTATAGAATTTTTTTTTTCTTGAAATAATTTATCTTACCTTCATGTTTCTTGAATTTCTTCTTTTTCTTATGAGAGGTTTCTTCATCATGCCCATCTTGATATCCCTTATTCTTGTTATGACACTTGGATGCAAAATGAACTATTTGTCCACAATTAAAGCACTTGAATGGTAGCTTTCCCTTGTATTTTCCTAATCCTCTTTTTAGTTTCCTAAAAAACATAGCTTCAATCTTCTCGTCCTCGTCCTCCATGCTAGATTATTCTTTAATTTTATTTTCCTGAGGTTCATTGTTAGCTTTGAATGCTACCTCTTTCTTGACTTTTATTTTTTTTCATTTCATAGGTAGTTAGAATGCCATGAAGTTCATCCATTTGTAAGGTGCTCAAATATTTTTCCTCTTCCAAAATTGAAACTTTAGATTCATACCTAAGGGTTAATGATCTTAACACATTTTGAACAACCACTATTTCCTCCACCTTTTCCCCTAATCCTTTGATAAGATTGATTACTTCATCAGCTATTTGTAAGTATGATGAAATAATTTCATCTTATTCCATTTTCAAGCTCTCAAATTGACTATGGTAGGTCTACAAATTATCTTGTTTAACCTTGTTGTATCCTTCATAGATGGTCTTTAGCTTTTCCAAAATTTCTTTGGCTTTATTACATTGCATAACTTTCACAAATTCTACTTCTGACATCCAAAAAAAAATTGCATTCATTTCTTTGGAGTTATTCTAACTATCTCTCTTTCCTGTTACATCAGTTGGAGGTGTGGCTAGAAGGTGTAATCATCAAATACTGATTGCCATATGTCAAATCTTAGAGACATGAGTAGGTCTTCATCCTAACACTCCAAAATGCATAGTTTTATTTATGAAAGATATTTTCCTTGGAAGTAGAGAAACCGCTTTATGATTGATTGTTATCTGTGTTTTTTCTACTTGGATATACTTTGAGCTATTAAGATCACCTCTAAAGGACCTAGCTTTGATACCAATTTCTAGAAAACCTAGGCACTGAGAGGGGGGTGAATTAGTGCTCCAATTTTAGAAGACAAATCAATTTGATTCACTTTTCCATGAAGAAACATCAACATTCAATTATAAGTAAACATCAAGTGAACACGTAGGAAGACATAATTTAATGTGGTAAACCCTTGAAGGGATAAAAAATCATTGAAACCAATGCACTAATATGGAAAAGTTTTCCAATGAAGAATTATAAAGATTTCAAATGTTGAGCACCCTCTCAACTTGAAGCACTTAATCAGCAAATAAGATCAAGCACTTGAAACTTTTTGTAAGTTGAAACTTGCATGGAAACACCCACTCCAAACTTTTCTAAGATCCTATTTAGAATTTACAATTTTTTTGATCGCAATCACTTGACCTTGTTGCTTAAACACAAAATTTGTGATCACCAAATCATCTCATACATTCTCATTCTCACACTTCATTCACCTTCACTCAATTTACACTATCTCTCACATATCATCACCAACTCTGTCTTCATCAACAATTTTTCATGCACAAGAACATGTTTAAATTATTTAGAGATACATCCTCTAACACATTTTTCATTTCACCTTGTAAATAAATCTTCACCTACTAAGTATTCAAATTGTAAAAGGAAGAGAGATTACATCACCTAAAAATATCATTTTGCAATCATTAAATCTGAATTTGATGTCAATTTCATGTACAGTTCTTATAAGACCTATCAAGATGCTTCTAAAAACTATGATTAGAAAACAAATCCTCTAAACTCCCCGGCCTTCTGAATTCACTTGAAAACCTTCCAAAATGACCTCTGCGGACCTGATTTGTAATGGTTAACCTTATTTTATCTTCTTCATTGGCGAGTATACTTTTCTTGTAGCACATGAATGACTTAATGAAAAGTGTTAATACCATGAAAGAACTTTACAAGAACCTTCCTCTTGATCTATAACTCATTTAAAATATTCATTTCTTTCCATTTTATTTTCAAGACATCATTTGAACTCATATGAAACACTAGGTGCAAGTTCTTATAAACACAGTCTTGAACTTTGATGTATGAGAAGTCTTATGAGCTCATATCTTATCATGAATTTAGGAGAAATGCATCTTCAAGGGATCTAAATCATCACCATGTGCTTGGAGATCAACAATATAAATCTTAAATCCTTCCTTTAAAATCTTCTTCACACCTCTGTATGCACAATCATGGAGGACTTATACACCAGTCAGAGAAGTGCTTGATAAACCACAAATTATGAGGCCTAATTTTTTTCATAGATTTGATAGAGAAGTGTGTGATCTCTATATAACCTTCAAGTGTAAGGAGTGGCACTAGCATCCCCATTTTATTCATGACGTACAAACTTGAGCAATGATCCTGACAAATTTGCATGCATAGAAAGACAATCATCAAGATTGAGAAGGTTCACACACATATCCATATTTTCATGAATTATAGGTCATATTTCATGAATTTTATATATATTGTAAAGCTCACTAGGTCCATATATTTCTTCATCTCAGTCCATAGAGATCAAACATGCTTGGTTTTCAAGAAAACCTCAAACTAGTTATTAGGCTAAAAAAAAAAGTCTTGTTTCACCTTGCATATAACATATCAAAACTAAATTTCATGGAAAAATATTACATAAGAAATCCAAAAGTAACCTCTACTCCATTAAAAAACACTCTTTTGCATAGTTTGAATGAATAAAAACAAGTTTGCATGCTTAGACCACAAACCTTCTTGACTGTCCCAAAATGACAGTTTTGGGCCATTAGTACAAGTACACAAAAACACTTCATCTCATCATGTCATAGAATTGAAAATTTTTTATTGGACATATACCACCTGTACATGGTCATATAACACTTAAAAACATGTCATTTCATCAAGACTCTCATACTCAATTGAATGGTTTTTGACATGTTTAGCCCTTAGCGGAAGGTGACATAGATTGACAAGGTTCACTCAAATTTTACACTAAACACACCTAGATATTTTCATAGACATCTAGGGAACTTACCATACATGCTTCTAAATCAATACTTTCATTTGAAACTTTGTAATTCATGACTGTACTACCAATTTTCTTCAAAACAAGGGTAAAATTGTACTTGACGAGATGACCTATAGCATGCCACCTATGCATAAATAAAATAGAGGGAGTCCTTTACAAGATCAAATGATCACTTTGGAATTTCCATGAGTTTTAAGGACCAAAAACTTCATTTTTCCATCACTTCAGAATGAGGATTTTAGGAGTGTTTGGAGTAGTTTAGCTTATTAGAGTTTGTTCATAAATGATATGGCATCATTATTTCTCATTCCAAATATAAAATTCACTTGACTTCATGCCCTAAATATGATGAGAAATTTAGGTTACCATGTAAAGGTTTTACATACCAATTATCTCTTCAAATATGACCCTCGAGTTGGGAGAGAGCATTATGGGATCTCAGTAGAGCCAAAAACCTCCTAACTTGAAAAATGTTCTTCACTTGTGCATGAAACTTGGTCTACAACACCGGAAAAATTAAATCCACATGTCCCAAGCCTTTTTAATTCTTAAATAGGTCAGTTCCTTCAAGACTAACACCATCTACACCTGTTAATTTTGATTTTTCTCAAGGATAGTCATGAGAAGGACCCCAAACATGCTTACAAATGTTGATATATGACTTGTAGAATCATCTAAAGACTCTATACAAGGTACCTACACACCTCTCATGCTTGCATTTTCTTGTCATAGCTTGATTTACTTCATACACCCATCAAAGCTTGCACATGGTCCTTGAAAAAGGCCTAATTGAGATATTTTACACCATAAGTAATCAAGTATCTCATGTTTTTCATTAGAGAAACACTTTCTCATCCTTGAAAAGACTAATGAGACCCATTGTAAATATTTTGAAACCACACTAAGAATGTCCATGCACCAAGATGATTGTTATGAAACTATCCATGCACTAGGACCCTGTGTACACCTCATGAATTCTAAAAAAAAAAGACCAATACTCTAATTATGCCATTTGAGGTCTGAAAAAGGAACTACCAATCAACCATCATGCCCCTGAAGAGTTGACATCTCATCACTCACTCTTTACCATCAATGCACCATGTCATCAATGACAACACCACTAAGACATTGTTCAACAAGTGTAACTAAGATATTCCATCATTATAGGTAGTTTAGGGAAGTTATACAAGGTGAAACTAGTTTAGGAACAAGTTGTGCAACATCGGGCTACTTATAACATAGTGCAGGGAAATGAAAGAAGCCAAAAATCTACTGATCTTGTTATGAATGGTCAAGAGATTGAGGTAATTTTGTAAAGTGAAAAAAAACTCATTGGAAAGATAAAAATGTATACTTCACATTACAAAAGTTTCAAGAGACTCTGTCATTGGGATTTTGAGACATTGGCCTGATAGTGCAAGTGAAGATCTCCAATCCTGGTGGAGATTCAAATGATCATTGTGGGAGTTCCAAAGGGAGTTGGAACCTGATTCAAAAATAAAATTGAATGTAATTCAACCCTCTACATGGACCATATGATAATTTAGATAGATATTCAAGTTTCTCTCCATTAGAAGTTTGATCTTTTGGTGTACAGGCTTGACTAGAATAAAAAAGTGGGTTAAATTTTGAATTGCATGAAGAATTGGATCCTGAAAGTGGTAACATTGATCTTAGAAGGTATTTTAAAGTCAAAACCATATAAATGTTTCCCATGAAACTCTCATTGAAGCTCCGGGGCAAAAGACTCACTCTCTGGGGTTTATTTTTGATAGTTGTTGGTGAAGGCATGCTTATTATAAGTGTACAAGTCTCACTTTCACACCTTGGATGAAATTTTGCACCTTTATAATTGGTGAAACTTTTCATGGGGTTCAAAAAAGTGTGACCCCCTTGTGAGAAGAAGTGGGAGTTGAGTTTTCGTCACTTAAGTGACATCTTTGGTGGTTAGGTGGAGTTTAATACCTCACATGAAATCTTGACCCCATTTTCATGATCCAAAACCCCTTTAGCACACCTTGAGGTCTTGATTGAATGTTTTCACCTTGTTAAAATGTATGAGAAAGTGTGACCCTAAGGAGGATGACTTCTTTCATTTCTTAAGTGGCATCATCTCATGCTAGGTTAGTGTTTTCACTTCACACATCTCAAAGCGCAATTTTTCAATGTTGTTGCACCTTTTCACCTAGTGAAAAAGTGCATAAGGTGTAAAAAAGTGTGACCATTTTCTTGCACACCTCCTTTTGGTACTTGAACTTATAACTTGCATGCTAGGACATAGTTTTCAACTCACATTATTGCACAAGCCATCCCCATCTCCGTGAGAGCTAACATTATGAACCAATTTTAAATTACTATTTCAACTTTGCACCATTGCACCACTTTCAAAAAGTGGTAAGGTGTAATGGAGGCTCACATTCCCCATTTGGAAAGTCTCAACTCAGGTTAAGGAGAAAGAGTGCAAGTAAATCAAGAGGGGGGTTTGGCTTAACCATGGTTTGATTTAAATATTTAAATGAATATTATGAATTTTGGAGCCATTTTTCATAATCCCAATCTCTCCATTTCCATTTCACCTATTCATGCTCTTGTTTTTCTAATAAAACCCATACCTGAAATAAAAAAATGCTCATATCTCACTCATTTTAACTTTGTTTTTCCTCAAATTTTGTCTGAGCACTCCTCTTGAAAATGCCTTTAAGAAGATCCAAGACTCATCCCCATGGACCCTATGGGTTTTTCATAGCACCCACCTATTCATATATACCCAAAAAAGTTTCCTTTTCAGGTTATTAGATATATGGAGGATAAAAATCACCCAAAAATTGGAGCAATAACTCACGATGAAATTCCTAATCCAACAAGACAATTTTCACTTCAATCCGAGAACCGGAGCACCTATTTATATTTTTAGTAAGTTTTCCTCTCTACCTTACTAAACTAGTTTGATACCAAAGAATCAAACATCCAAAACCCTCAGTGCAAACCTCAAGTTCGGGACTCCAAAATTGGAAATTGGGAAACTGTGAAAAAATGGCTAAATTTAGTAGGTCAAGGTGAGGTGTCACTTACTAAAAATAGTAAGTGTTTGGAAACCCAAATTCACACACACCCTCATCTCATCATGTTATCACCATTCTAGGAAACTATGAATATATCAAATATTCCATATATGAGCCCATTTCTACTTTGTCCACTGAATATCTACTGGCAGGAGACAATGATGTTGCCCACTTGGATATGGAAGAAATGAGAAATTGAATGATGAACAACATTAGAGAACATGTGGAAGAAAATATTATTTCTAGTGGAATTTTAAAAGCAGGAGGTCATCCAATCTTAGTCTAAAGCGCCAAATATGACCCTACCTCCTGAAAAATCACTATGGATGACAACTTACTGCTGATGGTCCTGACTCCGAAGGGAATCTCAAGTTATCTACAAATTACAACTCATAGAAACATAATGATAATAAAAAAAATTCAACTCAATAATGGCTCATGATAAACTCCTACTTATAAGGGATTACAATTGGATCTTGGCTAAAACTTGGGATAAAACCATCAAGGCTTCCAAAATCACTATCAAGGAGAGAGTTTTAGGAACCTTACTCATATGCTATTACATTGCTAAGAAGAGTGATGGAAAGGGAAAGACCAAGGAATTCTAGGACTAGATGGCCTAGTTCATGCTCACAATTATGGAGGGAAATCAAATCATCTGTGAAAATCTCCATCATTAGCTAATGCAACTATTCACCACCAAGAGATTCAAAATGAAATCCTATATGGTGTATGACCTCACATGCATTATACCATATAGAGGATTGTTTGTTACTCAGAATGTTCCTCAGAGGGTTCCTACCTTTGATAAGTACAAACAGATCACCTTGAAATAAAGCAATGTCCATTTCACACATGTGAGTGATGCATTCACCACATTCATCATTCAAATCCTTAAAGGAAATCTTGAAAGAAGAATCTCCCCTCAGGAAGTTGAGTTGATTGAGAAGTATGGGTGTCACTTCACATAGTTTCACGCATTCACATGCATCAAGGTGAGTGGTTTTTAAATTTCTCCACTCAGGATACCTAAGTACCCCAGTGACAAGAACATAAAGTAGAGCTATGAAAGAAAAACTCTCAAGTGCATCTCAAGTGCAAAGGTTCAAGGAAGAAAGGAATCTCATTCCCTATCTGACCCATTGTTTTCTCATGTAAGAGTGCAATGGATGCCAAAAACATTGAGACCTACCTCACTGTATTTCATTTATTTTCCTATGTACCTATGCCCAAATTTGACATACAGAAAGATCTTGAGTCTTTTAGTGTTCTTGGATTGCATCACACTCCCAAATTGGAAGACTATTGGGATAATTGTGTGGATGAACTTGAAGTCAGAGAGAAATACAACATGAGGATGACTATGGATGAGATAGAAACAATAAGATTTGATTGGTTGACTTAAGGAGTTCGAGAAGATGGTTCAAAGATGTTTGATCCAAAGTACGAGGTAGTGGGATCATCTCCCCTTCCTCTTCCCTTATGGATTGTTCATGAAGATGAAGATATAAAGGAACATACTAAAGAACTTATTCAAAGATAGAAAGAGTTATTCAAAAGAAAGAAAGCTTCTAGTAAGGGAGAAGGAAAAAATTCAAACTTTCTTAGGTAATTATCACACTCATCATTTGTTGAGGATCCCGAGAGAGCTTCTAGTTCATCCCAATTTGATAAAACATACAAGAGGAAGATGGTGGAAATAAAGAGCACTGAAGTCCCATCTTCCAATGAGTCTCACAAAAAATATAAAGTCAAGGAGGAATAATTTGAAAAGGAAAAACAAATTGAATATTTGGAACAAGGAGAGATTGACCCCTCTCAATATCCCTTGCATCAAGTAGAGCCAAGTGTCTCATTTGAGGAAGTTAAATCAACTCAAAATGAGAAATCATTGGTCTCATAACACACAGCTGAACTTCATAACATCTTTTCCACACCATTGGATCCATTCCTATGGGTCTGTGACTTGCTCAAAGGAGAATCAAGAATGGTGTAACAAGTTGCAACACCAAAATTCAAGTCCATATCAAATTCCATGAAAGACAATAAGTTAAGGAAATCATAGACTACTTCAAGATTCTACACCGAGGCTTCTGGAGCTTATTTTGTAGAAGTTGAAAAACCAAAGGTGGATAAGACTTTGTAAGAAATGACTCTAAATGACTATGAGATGACCAAATTATCACTTGGTCAAGCTACACACGAGGGTGACACTCATATTTTTAAGGAATCTTTGACTCAAATATTGGAGTGGAATGAGGAATATACAAGAACCATAGATCAATTGGAGGAGCATGTGAGGACCTTATCTTCATATGTATGGTCATTCTTGGAGTCATGTTCCTCATCCTTGCCCCTAGTTTAGGTGGTTTCACCTGTCAACAACTTCAACCCGAAAGACCTCAAAAAATCCCAAGGATTCACAATGTAGGGGAGAGCGAACGACAAGTGAGTCATGAAAATCATCGAAAAAGGGAATGTGCTTTTTCTTGAGGTCCTCTCTCTCTTCCATTTTGTCTTGGACACCATTTCAAGAATCAAAGAAACCAGTGTGGAAATGGAAAAAGAAATATGATATGGGATAATGTTCTCCCATTGATCTTTGAAATGGGTATCCTTGACACCTCATTCTTGATAAGAAAAAATGTTTTCATGGACCCAACTGAGAGCTTATCCCTTGTCTGGTTCCACACAATGGATGTAAGGTGGGATGCATTGAAATATGATTTGATAGAGCTCAAAGAATGTGATAAAAATGCTCAAATAATTATTGCATATCTAAGTAAATGTTAAGAAGATCTTGGAGCACCTCATATCAATCAAAACACATCCTTGGGAGAGCTCATGAATCCTTTTCAAGAAATGGTTTGGAAAGAGACAAGATATCCTCTCTCTTAAAATGAATACACCTTGGAGTCACTCGCCATAATCCATAGTTCTATTTAAAAAATTGCTCGAGATCACAAAATTTGTTTCACTCAGTTCAAGAAGCTAGGCCACATTGTAGAGGCTTAGATCAAAACATTGGAGAATGTGAGAATTCATCAGTCAGATAAGATCACACCAGAAGTGGTTCATTTTTTAGAGAGGTGAAAGGAATTGAGTTCAAGCCAATTGAATTTCCACAGGAGGCATCAGAGGTAGAATATTCATCATAGGAGCATTCTTCATCAAGTGGCAGAGATACTTCATCCTTCTCCATTCTCTTCCTCCTTCTATTCTAACTCCTATTATACTCCCTCCCTTATAATTCTTCATTGTGTGTAATGTTGAATTTTTTTCTTATTCATTAAAGTTACTATGTAATATTTGTGCAATGTAAAAGTCCCTTTTTCAATTATAAAAGGGGATTGGTTTTGTCTTTCCTTATGGCATTTGAAAACTCACTTGTAATGGGAATATGAAAAGTCATGTGGGGGGTAGATGAAGAGATGAATTGTAAAGATATAAAAGGAGATGACCTCCTCATTATAAAGGGATGGTTTTTCATGTTTACTATCTCCCTTTGTATTTCTAGAAACAAGTGCCTTCATTTACTCTATTTATTATATATTGTTATTCTATATCCATATCAACTTGTAGTCCATGAACATTTATAAATTGTGCAACATGATGCAATAAAACTTTGTGTTTCTTGTTGATTGTTCCTCTTTCTTTGTGAATGGATTCCTATCATTGAAGCAAGTGAAGTGTTCTTATTTTAATGAAATGAACTCAACTATGATATTTTTTGATTAAAACATCCATCCTATTTCCCTCTCCTATCTCCCTCACTAAGCAATTTTCCTCCCTTGTATTCCATACAAGCAATTTCCACATGTTTAGTGAAGTATTCCTATGTGATCCCAGGTCTTCGGTCCACCCCATAAGTTAGTTTAGATTACTTTCATTTCCTTTCTTTCAATAAATGGATCTTCCCCCTTTTAACAGAGGGACCTAGTCCCAGAGTGTTGGTGAAATTCCACAATTTATCCTCACAAAAAATTATTTTTCCAAGATGTTTGATGGCTTTTTTTACCATGATCGGAAGTCACATATCTATCAATATATAATCCTCGTAAAATAATTATAGATCCTTGAAAGAGGTCCTGGGGAATGGGGAAAATGTTGTGCAAAGGTAGGAAATATCATTTTCTATAAGATAATCTCATAGTTGACATATGATATCTTTATACTTTACTAGTTTTCCTTCACTTATATCTAGAAAATTAGGTTCCTTCATTCCCCGATGTCAAAAAATTCTATTCATGATAATATGTTTAGTGTGTATTGATTCTAATAATGAACATGTTTTCTCCTTGGGGCCACCCATATTTCCTACCTTAATATCATTGTATCCTTTTTTCAAATGGGCTAGACTCTAGATATTTTCCATATCCTTTATATCATATCTTTTCATTTGTCGAGGGGACAAGTTTGTGGGTTTCTTGCCAATGCTTTGGTAATAAAATTACCTGTAATTAAATGTTGCAACTTCCGTATTTGCATGCACTTGAAAAAGTGGGTTTTTCCTGGTGGCCTTGTGGTCGAGGATCCAACAGGGGAACTCCACTGAGCCTGTGATAAACCTAGAAATATCTTGATAGAGAGGAATTTTTCAATAGAGTGGGAAAGGGAGTGAGAATAAGAGGAAGGGGAACTAATGTTGTACATAGAATTTTAGAGCCTTGCACACACTAGTTAGAAAACTTTACACATGCATTTTTGAGAAGAAAACAACATTATTTTTTTTTACCTACTTGCTAGAGGAAATCATAAGCACAAAGACGTACACATTTGTATGCCTTGGAAAACATAAAAGTCTTCCTTTATTAGCTTGCAAAATCATAGTTGTACATAGTTAGAAATTGAATAAATGTGAGGTAGATAAATTAGAAGAAAATCAGCTATCTCTTTGTTCTTTCACAAGCATTACTCTCTTGTGAGATTAAAAATTGACAACCAGATAAGAATTTTAGAAGAATCTCAAATGAGGAGCTCAGTACAATTTTGTAGAAGAGGAAAAAATCTTCATCTTCTAGGTGACACTTCATATGCCCTATTTTTGACTTTAGACTATTCACATTCCTATCAAATATTAAGTCCCTTTTATAAAAACAAGGTGACTTAATTTTACATCATGTTTCTAAAGTCACTTTTAATTAAATTAAATACATTAAAAAATGCAAACCCCAATGCGAAATGTGTGTGTGTGTGTGTGTGTGTGTGTGTGTGTGTGTGTGTGTGAGAGAGAGAGAGAGAGAGAGAGAGAGAGAGAGAGAGAGAGAGAGAGAGAGAGAGAGAGAGAGAGAGAGAGAGAGAGAGAGAGAGAGAGACGCTCCCACAGACTCGATCTCACTTCCTGACCGGTCTCCATCCCATGCTGATGAGAAGATTGATTGCATCCAAATTTACTTCATGAAATTCACATCTCGAATTTTTTTTTAGAATTATTGAAGGATTTCTTCTTTTCTTCATCCATGACCCTAATGCAATCCCTTGTAGGTATACGTCCATTTTTTCCCACTTGCGTACAACCTTCTCCTTCGTGATGAAAAATATGTTGGGCGATGTCAGAATTTGTAAGGCAAGTGAGATGGATTTGGGGGCTATGACTACCATTTCCATACCATTTTCAGCTCAAATTGTACATGTGTTAGGCTCATAGTGGTGTGAGAAGGCCAAGACCATCTCAATGTATTGTACAGACATGGGGTGTCCTGCAGCTGCAAACAACCCACTTGTGAACACTTTATCTTCAATCTTCCCTCTTTCCTTTTCCATCATGTGAGCCTTTAGATCATTGAAATCCATATAGGAAACATCATTGTCATCTATCTCATACTCAGAAGAGAGATGTAGTGCTAGTTTCATTCCTGAAAACGTGAACTTCATGATTACTCAACACTTACTATATCTAGGAAGGGCAACTTACTATTTTTAGTAAGTGTCAGAAAATACCTCTCTAAACTCCAACTACAGCTACCAACTTGAATGTTTAAATCCTAGAACACTCTTTTTGTGAAATCCATCCTCTAGAATGACTAACTATTTTTAGTAAGCGCCTATGAGACAACTTACTATTTTTAGTAAGTGTAAAACTCAACTTTTTCAAAACTCTATTGGCTATGGCAGCTTGGATTCCTTCTTTTCACTGTGTTCCTATTTCCTTCTAAACCAATTTGCTATTTATAGTAGGTGCTTATGGAACCATTTAGTATTTTTAGTAAGTGTCAATTGTGGGCCGAGATGGCCTTTTCGATTATTTTCACCTGTAATACTTCCTCTGTGTTCACTACCTTCTTTGCAGCTTCTTCAGATGGTGGTTTACCCAAAATAATAGTCTCCCATGTAGAAAGGCCTGCTATTTTTAGTAAGTATACTTCTGGTGATCGGATCATGATGGGACAAATATTTTTGATATGGGTTTTTTCCCAATATCAACCCTTTGAAATTTTAGATCTACTTGACAACTGGTTTGTGAGATTTTAAAGTTTGAAAATTTTCACCTGACAATGGCTGCAGGCATGAAAACCATTAATGGAGCTTGAAAATTTTAGGTTCACTTCCCCTCCTCAGGATAAATATTTTTGATATGGGTTTTTGCCCAATATCAACCCTTTGAAATTTCGGATCTACCCGACAACTGGTTTGTGAGATTTTAAAGTTTGAAAATTTTCACCTGACAATGGCTACAGGCACAACAACCATTAATGGATCTTGAAAATTGTAGGTTCACCTCCCTTGCTCAGATCTTGATGAAAATTAAATTTTTGATATGGGTTTTTCCAGTAGTTTCATAGGTGAAATTTCTTTGCAAACCGATCACTGGTTTAATGGGAGATGAGCTTTTTATTTTCGTTGCACAGAAAAGAGGATGTCTTTGCTACAAAAAATCCTCACTATGCATGAGAAATATGTTGCTGAGGTTTTTATAGCCTCTAAAAATGATGAAGATAGAAAAAAATTCTACTTCTATACATGTCATGGTTTGCAAGTTATGACAATTTCTTTGTCGGGTAGCAACGAGGGTTTTTTTCAAATGAAAATCTTCATTTTCTCTCCATTCTTTGTCACTTTGATCCGCTTCTCTTATGAGATCCCTGTGTTTTCAATGTGAGGAAATTTTTTTGGAGCTGGTTGAGTGTATAAATGGAGGTTGGGAGGTCTAGAAAAAAATTCTCCAGAGTTCTGGTAGGGTATGGAGGTGTGGGGGGATGAAATGGAGAAATGGCTAAGTCCTAGTAAATATTCATCCAAAAAAGCAAGCATGAGGGTTGGGCACATTTTTGTATCCCTTATGTCCCTTTACTAAAGGGAAGAAATGGACAAGAAATCCCCTCACACGTGTGGTTGTGAAATTTTTAAAATTTTTATTAGATGTGCGTTTGATTGAGGGGGCTTGAGAGAAGCACCTGGGAGTTGATGTGTGTCCTCCCGAAGATATGACTAACTACGATAACTCTTACTTTGAGCCGACTTACAACGACAATATATTGAGATCTTGAATGAGTTTTGAGGTGAAATTTTATATGAAATTGATTTTAAACCACACAATGAGTTGAATATTGATGGTTTCAAGATTAAATTATGACCGCATCACCTCCAAATGACCTCTTCTTTATTAGGACCGCCAGTTGTGTGCTAGAAGAATGAGTTGCCTAGGGAAGTGCATGATGTTTCGTGATGTCTTGTTTTTTCCACAATTTAGGGCATGGAAATTAATTTCCATAGGTACCTTGTTGGGATATTAAATCTTCACTAATCTCCTAGAATATTTTCTTGAAGTTTAGGTACTCCTTTGCGGTGTTTGCTCCTTTAGGCCCGAAAACCCACTTTTGTTGAATCGGCTCCAAAACCTTCGGATCTTTCCAAAATCTCCCAAAAATTTTCAAAGATGTTCTTGGTAATTGGATGCATCTAAATTTGAATTTTTCTTCTTTGTTCCACTCTAGGGGGGTGCATTAGTCCTAGGAAGGCCAGTGGTAGCCCTTCCTAAAACTACTAAAAATTTGGCATTATCCAAAAGCTCCTAAAATCACCTAGGGGGATTGAATTTGCTTTCCTAAATAACCTAGGGGGATTAGATGGACATAGAATTGAGGACCATTACATGGAATGAGTAAGGCTTGGTGTTAATAATGGGTAGATTTGGGGTGTCTTGGAAAGGTAAAACTTGAAAGTTTTGACACATGGGTATCGTTGTCCTACTTTCTATTGAATTTTTTCCATGCAAAAACACAGGACAATAGATGACTCTATCTTAGGGGCATGTTAGGGATTGAGCGAAGTGAATACATGACATGAAGAATCCCATAATCTCAACATATAACACATTGAATAGTGCCTTATCCATTGGGCCCTATGGAGTTGTGTACAACTTACAAGAGAGAGATAACAAGGAAGAAAACACACGTAAAAAGAATGAAAGGAAACATACAACACACATGGAAAGGGAAATACACACACAAAAGAAAGGAAGACACACACCCAACAATCACCTATAGTACAAGGTGGGGAACAAACCACTTACATTTATGATACTGATTCAAATATTACCTATTTTGAGGAAATTCCAATGGTGTCCCATCCAGATATGAGAGTAGAAATACATTTTCACTAAAATTCTTGTGGACCTGGAATGGAGCAAGCCATAATGAATCAAACTTTCCATGGATCCCTTTTTTCTCTCTCCTCTTGTCCCATAGTAGAATGAGATATCCAAATTTGAATTCCCTTGCCTTGGTCTTTTTTTCAAAAATATTCTTCACCTTCAATTGGTGTTCTTTGATACAATCTACCACCTGAAATCTATTCTCCTACAACTTCTCAAGAAATAGGATCCTCTTGTCAATCAAATCCTTGTATTGTTCATCTTCTATTCCCTAGAGCAATTTGAGAGCTAGCATTTCAACTGTAATGGGAATTTTTGCTTCAATTTCATATAACAGATGGAATGGCAACATGCTGATTGCTTTCTTTAGAGTGATCCTATCCACCCACAATGCATCATACAACTTCTTGTGCCAATTCCTTTGGTTTTCATCCACAAGCTTGTGGAAAATGGTCACGATGTTCTTGTTACTTGATTCAGCCTGACCCATTCCCTGTGGGTAGTAATTTGACGAGTGGGAATAAGAGATCCCATAGCCATAACAAAAATCCATCAACTCCTTTGAAGAAATATAAGTAGCATTATCCACCACGATATTTTGCAGGACTCCAAAATGGATGATGATGTTTTCCTTTATGAAATTACAAACTAAATCCATGTTAGTTAGTTGGAATGGGATGACCTCTACGCAGTTCATGAAATAATTTGTCACTGTGAGAACATAGGTGTACCCTGTGCTTGAATGAGGATTCAATTTACTAATCAAGTCTAGGCACCACTGTTGGAATGGTTATTCGATGACAACTGGATTGAGTGGTAATGCTGTGAGTTGTGGTCTCCCAATAAATTGTTGACATGAGTTACACTTGGAGACCCATTCTTGGGTGTCTATGAAGAAGGTAGGATGATGATATCTTCCTTAAAATATCTTATGTGTAGTTGACATTGCCGATAAATGCCCACCACAAGCTTGGTCATGATATGCCTTCAACAATTTCTCTTGTTGTTCTTTATCGACGCACCTAAGAAAGCATCCATCGAGACCTATTTTGTAGAGAGTGTGGTTATAGATTACAAACTTTGTTACTCTTTGCTTAAGTGTTCTCCTTTGCTTGTAATCAAGATGAGTGGGGCACTCACTGTATGTTAAGTAATAAGAAATATTTATGTACCATTCATTGGTGGTGTTCACGAAGAGAAATTTTGGCCTGTCTTCAAAACACTTTGGGCAGGGGAAATCATCCCCACTATGTTAAGCTTTAAGATATTCATCTTTAGTAATAAGTCTACACAAACCATTCCCTCATTCCAAGTTTGAAGGTCAAATTTCCAAGTCATACTCTTGAGTCTTTGTGACCTAATTTCCTCTCTTAGTTCCAGGGTCTTGTTGTGTCAAGATGGACTTGATTGCACTTCTGAGGACTATCACCACCGCATGAGAGTTGACTTTAGTTTAGATAATTTTTCTTCATTGGGAAACTCATGAAGGAAATGGGTGCTTCTACATCCTCATCATTATTCTAAACAACAAAAGAAGGGAGGGTATACTTCGACGCAGAGAGACACATGACGAATTATTTTTTAAATTCCAGAGACACAAGGGTTGGGGATTTGGAAATGGCCTTCTTGATTTATTCAAAAGCTTCCTTCCCATCATTATTCCATTTGAAGCTAGCTTGAGGTTTCATCATGGTTGTAATATGTTTCTTCAATTCTGTGAACTCTGTAACGAAGCGTTGAAGAAAATTGACTTTTCTGAAGAAGGAATGAACTCCCTTCTTACTTGTGGGAAAGGATAGTGCTGGAATGGCTCTCACCATCTCTAGATCAATGTGTGCACTATGCTTGTTTACAATGTGCCCCAATATCTTACCTTATGTGACCCTAAATATTCACTTTTTTGGATTCAAGGATATGCCATGCTTCCTACACCTTATGAGCACATGTTTCAAGTGATGCAAGTTGTCTCCTCTCTTACTTGAGAAGATGGTAAGATTGTCCCAGTATTTGAAAATTCAATGATTCAAATCCTTGAAGGTAAGATCCATAACCCTTTGAAATTTAGCTCATGCATTGATTAGACCAAAAGGCATTATTTTATATGTAAAATTTCCCCATGGTGTTGTGAAAGTTGTGTTGGTGCGATCCTCCCCCGCCACCTTAATTTGATTGTACCCTGATGGTTCTACATCATGCTGAGCTAAATGGAAACCATTGGTGGTGTCGTATTTCTTAAGATAATCCCATACAATATTTCTTTGCATTTCATTAATTTTCACCTGCTAAATACTATGAAAAATAAGCTGCAATTATGGATGTTAAAGTGGTGAACCAAGCATATTCATATCTCAGAGGCTTTAGACTGTGCTCTGTTGAACATATTATTCACATGAATTAATGGGAATTTTCCTCTATAGATATGGATTCACATTTTGAATCACCATTCAATTTTTTTTTGATAAGTCTTTGGAGATGTTAATGATTTTTCCACATGAGAGCGTTCTACCAAGTCATTTTTGTACACGTACGAGGTCTCCACTTTATGGTTAGTTTTATAAAATATGCACTTTTAATAGTGTATTTTTTTTTATTTGATGTTCTTTTAGTTTGTGAGATCATCTTATTTTAGATAGTGATTATATGGTTGGTCAATGTGAGCATTAGTCATATGTTTTATTTAAAACATTAGTATGAAATTTTAAGGAAAATGTTAATTAATTAGTAGTATACAGTATAGGTGGGCCTATATAGTGGCTCATCGATACAATTTATAATAATAGTCTATAGTCCAAATCAATGTATGTAAAATAAAGAGTCAAAATAAAAATTAAAAAAAATTGTGTTGAGAGTTAGAGTCATTTTTTACGTCAATGTCAAAATATTCATCCTCAAAATTATAAAAAAAACTTTCTTTACGAATGTATTTTTGGTTGAACTTGACATTTGATTTAGACATGTAATTGAACTTCATGATAAAATCTAGCTGAGTTAGTAGCATAATTGATCGAAGGATGGAGGCATCAGAGGGTGGAGGTTGATCAAAAGCCTCTATTCAGTCACCAATGACAGGGCCACACAGATGGTTTGGTGGCATTTTTTTAGATATGTTTTTTCAGTTTTTTCCACGTGTTTTAAATTTAAGTGTTCCTATGTTCCACATTTTTTGGTTTACTAAATAAGTGGAAATTTTAAATTGAGAGGGTGGACATAATTTCAATGTTCCATTTCCATTATGAAAACTTTTCCTTTGTATATGAGAAACATAATTTCTTATATTATTCCCATCAGTGAGATGTTGATGAGAGCTGATGAGAGTACTACACATCATGACGTGGTTGTTGATAACCCACTTGCAAAACCATAATTTGTGGTTTGTACTAAACCACTTCTAAAACCACCACTTTTCATTGTTGGTAAACCATTTACAAAACCATCATCTTTTGGTTTGTGATAATCCATTTGTAAAACCACCACTTTTGGTTTTTGGTCAACCATTTGTAAAACCATTACTATGGTTTGCGATTGTCCTATTAAAATCACCAAATCATGAGCATGTGTAGATACAAGATTGGTTTTCTTAAGAAGTTAGTGTTCTATGGTTAATTACCATGAGGTAATTAGGATAGGTGTGGTAAAACTAGCATTTACCAAATAGTAATTAATAAGTTAGTAACATTATTGTTATATAACAATAATGCATATTTGTCTAGTATGTTGTATTGTTGAGAGTTACAACAATAATTTGTAAAATAGACATGAGAGGTTATAAAGTTTCCTAATTTATAGGAGATTATAAGCCCTATACATTAGCACACTTATCTTATGGTTTAGTGTTGTATGAATTGAATTTTATTATTCAATATAATGAGGAATTATTATTATTGAGATCTTTGTGTGCTCTTCTCGTACCAAAATTACATAGTCTCTTATTTTTCATGTGTTTGTTTGTCGGTCATTCATTGTTATATACTAGAGGAGATTTATGTTTATTTTAATATATTGCATTGTCTTATTATTATTATCACCCTTAGATTTATTTAGCCCTTGGCTACCCCATTTATTTCTAAATTCTAGTAGGATTATATAGTAAGTAGTCCATCGGGAGATATCTGTTGTATCTGGCTCGTCCTATCACCATATCTAGAATCTAGAAACTATAGATAGGGGTGGGGGGGGGTAGTTCTAATCTATGGGGAAACCACTTGATTGGGGAGCGTATGTAGTTGGGGTTTAACATGTTCAATGTTGTAGATAGAGGTATCACTAGTCAATGGTTCTACTATTCCCCCAGAGTCAATGGTTCTATCATTCCCCCCAAGATTCAAAGTTGGGGTGACTGGAGCGAAAGAATATCATATGAATCTTTCCGTATCATATGAATTTTGCATTAAAAACTCCTTCGGGAGAAGCTAGAATTCATTCCATTTCGATATCAATTGGTTCTAGTTCGACATGGTTTATGTGCCATTGGTTCCCAGAGGAGTATATATCTCCATCGGCTAAACCCCCTATGACCCTACCTTTGGAACCCGTATCCTGTTCGTACACAATCGATGAAGGCCTCTTCGACATGTGTTACTACATCTCCAGTAGCACGCTCTTACTCCGTCTTTCCCTCCATGAGTTATCAAATTTTGTGCCCTTTGATCCCCATTTGCTATGAAGGATGAAGGGCGAGATATAATCAATTCTTTCACCCAAGTGGTTTTTTCTTCTCCCTGTTCTTGTTCCTAACTCTTACCCAGGTAGTACCTATATTTATCTTAGTTATAGGCCTTGGAAACATATAGCTATCATAGGGTTAGGGCTATTTTCCTCTAAAATTACAACGACAACACTCCTTGAGTACCTTTATATCTACACAATGTGGCCGATATTAGATTGGATCCTCATATTTCAGAATCTAGCTAGGAACCTCTCTTTTACATGCCATACACTGTTGAACCCAGCATGAATCTTATTCTACCCTATGTTAGGTTAGATTCAATTAGTTTCTTTATTTCTCTTAATTTTCCTATGTAATTGGCCCCTATAAAAAACCCTACTGCATGGTTGATCACGTTTGTGTATCATTATTCTTCTCCCAATGTTATCATCCCTTGTGTAATATTTCTACATGACCGATCCCATTTGACTATCTTTGATTCCTCACAATTATATTCCTTGTTGGTTTCAGATATATAGATATTTCAAGTTTGTATTCATATTTCCATATATTACAAGCCATAAATCTAATTTTCATAGTTTCCCCTAGGGTCTCAAGTTCATTCCTCATCTTTGGGTCTCTATCTAGGGATCTTTTTTTTCCCAAATCACCTTTCATTCCATATATGGAAATTAGAAAATATATTTTAAAATAACTCAAAGGTTTTTATTTTTTTAATAAATTTAATGAAAACGTCTTTTTGTTAAGCATTGATATCAACACCATTTTTAATAGTAAAAGATTAATTAGATATTTATTCACTTTTTGGAAACTTCCTTAGAGGTTTTTATTCCACACATTAATTTGCTAATGCCTCTTTTTGTTTCGTCAAAATCATTTTATATTTCCATAAATAGTAGTTTTAGTAATTTGATGACGATCATCTTTTATCAAAGCATCACTTTTTAGCCTACCTTAATTACTAATTTTGGGATTAATATTATTCATCTACGGTAATCAAATTTTTGTTCCTATACTCAATAATCCTATGATATATTGATTTTAGGCCTTAGTTAGTTAATATTTCTTATCAAGCATCTTATTTTTGGCTTTATATCCTATGTCATCAATCACTATGTAAATCTTCTTACAAAGTCGATCCCACCTACATATTTGATATTTTTCTCTTACGCCATTGACCTTGTCATCTTCCATGGATGATATCTTCTAGCGATTTTATTATCTCTTCTCCCTACCATTTTCTAATGCAATTGTCCCCTGTGCATCTCTACACGGTCGATCCCATTAGAATTTGTGGCAAAAATACCAAAGGGCACACTTTAAACAATCTTAACCATGTTGAAAACATCATCAAAGATATGGATACTAACATGACTTACATCATTTCTGGAATTGGAGATATAGAAACTATTTATTTCTACTCCATCACATATGAAGAACCCCAAAATGATATTCTTATGTCTCATCAATTTACATCTTCCTATGCATAAACAATTCCGTCCATATCTTCTGACGCCATAAATTTTGTGCTCCAACATGTCCAGTCGTGTTTAGATATACAACAACAATGGACTGTAATGTGGTATAAATTCAATAAATTGATCTTAGCTAGACAATTAAAAACCTCAACAACAATGAATATTACACATCTAATGATGAGGAGGTAGGGTTTTTTTAGTGGCGAATATTTGAAATATGGCGAATATTCCATTTTTGAAAAATTTGAAAAGGAACATTTTCTTGTGTGGGTCAGTGACCTATTCACCTAAAAATTACAGTTTAATTTTTAATAGGGGTCAGCTTCACCTACCCTTAAAAATATACCATATATAATCCTAGATTATTTTCCAGGTAGAACACTACTAGCTCACTCATACCACCTGGGGGCATATCTATTATCAAGTACATTAAACTTGCAAGCAACAAAGGCCAGTACACAAAGTGTAGTTTTATAAATATTCATCAGATTTGTAGTTGGGTGACAAGTATTATTCTTAGATGCATGACAAGAAATTTCCACTGAAATGTGAAAAGGAGAGTTTGTTGATGCATGAAAAGGAGATTTTGTTGATGTGTGACAAGGAAGTTTGTTGACACACGACAGGAGGGCAGAGGCTGCAAATGCACGACAAGGAAATTTTGTTGATGTGTGATAGGAGGGCGGAGGTTGCAAACGGGTGACAGAAAATTTGCTGTCATGTGAAAGAAAACTTGTTGTCGCGTGAAAAAAACCTCTTGTCACATGTTAACAAGGTTACTTTCACACTACAACAAATATTATGTCACGTGTCTGCAGCCTTTTTGTCACATGACTTGAAAATGAGAGCTTCTTTCAGGTAAAAAATTTTCACACAAACCCCAAAAAATTAGTCTTTCTAGCGAAACTTATTCCAGGGATATTCACCAAGTATTTTCCACCTCTGATTTCCAAGAGGTATCTTAAATTGAACCTTGAGAGGAGAAATCAATTAATTTTACTCGAGGCATATGTCTTATGGAAGGGACAATCCTAGAACCTCACATAAGACTTATTAGTTACAAAAAGCATCATAAAAATGGAGAAACCTCTCATTAATCCCAAACAACTCTTTTACAAAATAGTAATACCAAGGATTCTTCCTCTAGTGGCCTTAATCCACCACCTAAACCTAATATCATGATTATCAATTTATTGGATCAACTGGCCATGTTGCAATTATCTACCACCGTTAGTATGCTTCAAATGTAAAATAAAATTTTACAAATGGATTCTCATCCAACAAAGGTCCTTATAGGTATTAATTAACCTTTAATACTTCATTTTCCTTTGGATACTAATGGGAATTATATCCCTCCTCATTTAATCCCTAAAGGTTCTCTGAACATTATAAAACAAACCCCTAGTGCCTTACATAGCCTATATATCTATATAGGGGAGATATCTTCTACCATTTCTTATGATGGGCTAATTAATCTAATCCCCTATTTTAAGAACTTTGGGAATATCTAAAAGGAGTGAATTCAAACCAATACCTAAGATACAGATAAGATACTTACAAATACCCTTGTAGGAGATGCTTTAGAATGGTACAATCAAATCCTTTCAACTCTATTATCGATCTTGAATTTTTATCCCAAGCTTTAGTGAAGGAGTTACAATAACATGAACTTCCTGAAAATACCTTTCCAAATTTCATTAATTTGAAACAATCTCCTAATGAATCAACTCATGATTTCACCAAGTGATGGAATATTTTATCTAATGAATCCAACCATTATCTTGATAATCAAAACATTTACAAATATTCCTTAAGGCCCTTGTTATTAATATATAATATAAGGTTTGATCCTTCTCTCCCACCACATTAGAAGATGTTTTCAAACAAGCCAAGTGACAGGATTACCTTATGTGAGAATTTGAACAACCTTAAAATCCTTTAAACAACCTCAAACCAATCTCCATGGATTAAAAAATCCCCTTAATGGATCTCATGTACAATTCTCCACATCATTGAAAATTCCTCATGTAACAACTTTATCACTTAGAGGATTCCTTCGATGAGGTGAAAACAAATTTTGTAGGGAGAAGGTGTATGAAACCCTAAAGACATTTGTTTTAAGATTCTGGACTTAGTAACATGTTTTTATCTATTTAAAAATTAATATCCTAAATGTGACAAAATAACACACTTATCACATCCTTATATAACACAGTAAAAACAAGTATAAAATATACAAAAATTGATAGGAAAAATGAGGTGGTGTGATTGTTATTGAATTGAAAATGCTTAAGGATAATTTTTAACTTAGACCTACATGGGTATTGGATAATAAAAAAATGCTCATAACAAGATTAGAAGATAGTTTGTAACATAATCTTGAAATATTATTAAGATCTATAGGATACCATAAATAAATGAGGATGAACAATAACAATTGTCAATAACAGTAGAAATTAGTATCAGATGTCCATAATGATATAGGCTTACCGTTAACAATTGTGCATGTTTGACATGCTCACAACTATGAGAGTGCCTTCCTCTACTCCTATTTTATCAATACCTCTTATGGATATATAGATTGATGCATGAGCAGCTGAATGCCTTCTCCTTTGATCTTTCCTCAACCCCTAAGAATTCACCCAATATAAGGAAATATATAAAAGTATTGACCCATGATACATATCAATTAATTAGGACTTGTGTAGTTTTATGCAAATGTGTGACCCATGTTGACCTTAAGCCTCGACAATAGTGTGAGGGTTAAGTAGTTAGTTTTACCCAACTAGAGCTAACATCACAAAGAAGGGTAGATATCTCTTATAAAATAAGTATTTATCTTTTATTAAACACGAACAAACCTTAAGGTTTGGGGTTTTGATACAAATTATGTCGAACATGAAAAAAAAAGAGAAGATACTAATACTATTTTTTTGAGAGATTTCTGAAAATGTAAAGAACTTGAAAAAATTCCACAATTTGCACCCTGGGGAGCGATTATATGAAAAAATATAAATTTGTAATAACTTGTGCAAATTAAATCAAAAAATTATGAAATTTTCAGGGAATCTTACTTTAAATGTTTTTCAATTCTGGTAAAAATATATCCCACCAATTCGTTCTGGTTCTAAATATATCACAGAAACAAAAAATTAGGGTTTTTGCCCTAATTTTGGCCCAGATAGTAGCTTTGATACCACTTGTAATGAAATTACTAGTATATTTAAGATTATGAGCAACAGTAGAACACCAAATAACAAAATATTTTAGAATAATGATCTCAATATGTAATTATAATAGCTTCTTCACTTCGAGGGGGCAATCTCCAAACCATATAATAAGACTCAAATGCTCAAAATGATAATGAACTACTACCTACAATCCCCTATATATACTATTCATTTGCTATGACCATCTCCAAGGCCGACCTATTAAGCATGAGAAATTATAAATGATATAATAAAATGATATGGTAAGCCACAAGTCGGCTACTCATATCATAATATAAGAAATAGGTTAAGGGCGTAGCATTACTCAACACATTAATGGTTCTAACCACCAATATCACACATATATTGATCATAATTACATAAAATTCAGCATTATATGTTCAAATTTATTATATTCATATCCATCACTTCTTACATTGATTTATCTCTTTAATCTTCATGTCTATATCATCTCTTCTCACTCATTTTCGTGATATCCTATTTCCTCATCATTTTAAATCATTATATAGCCTTTAAAAGGAAAAAATTATGTCTTTTCACTCATAATGACTCGTGGTAACCATTGGTTAGCAATTATTTACATTATTAGATAGTAATTAGTGTATATTTACACATATATCATGATATTTATACATTTTCCTTGTGTAAAATATTATATATTCTTCATTATTATCATTCTAATATGTTTCTGGCTTCATTGGTTTATTACAATGCTCGTATAAATCCTGAAACCTTCATAAAATAACTTCATAATATGAATAAATTTGTCAACATTATCCCCCGAATTCAAACATTGTATCATCCTCAAGACAACCAAGTGATGACTTAAAGTCCTCTTCTTCACTACTGGAGGAATATTCCTCACGTGGTAGCCTGATAATCTTCTTTTTCCTTGGTGTGTGTTCTTTTCTAGTTCTGCCATTCCTCAAGGATTTTGTCTTGGTCCCTCTATTTTGGTATACTTGTGCTTCATTTGAAAACTTGAATGAATCATATTCTCCATTATCATCTACTAGTATCCTTATCACGTATCTGACACATTTTACTATAATAATCCTCATCCTTCTTTGTTCCATCTTGTTCATTTTCTATTATACCATATTTTGACCTAACTATACTTTTCTTCTTCTTTTCTATCACCTTTTATTTTCTTTCTATTTCCTCGTGGTTTGGCTTATTTTTTATTTCTTTTACATTCTCTAACTTTTCCTTCCTTTTTTTTCAAGATCCTCACACAATGTCACAGTTTCATTTTCTCCCTTAGTACTTAACTTCCTTATCTCCTTTTCTCTTTCCATTTTTTGGTTTTCTAGTTTATCAATATATCCAAACATAAAATGTTGAATTTTATGTAATTATGATCAATATATGTGTGATATTGGTGGTTAGAACCATTTATGCATTGAGTAATAGGTTTATTCATGTTTAATAAAAGATACATACTTATTTATAAGAGATATCTACCCTTATTTGTGATGTTATCTCTAGCTGGGTAAAACAAACTACTTAACCCTCATGCTATTGTCGAGGCTTAAGGTCAGTCTGACTCAAGCATATACATTATCGTTTCATCTAATGTTTTTTTTAGCCTTATGTAGGTAGCTAGGGTTTGTTTTATAGATTCAGATGCGACATAAAAAACCTACAACTAAGTGGATGTGACAAAGAGCGAAAGGAAGAAGAAAAGTTTAGACCCTGAAAAGATCACACACAGAGTTGTTTCTAGGAGACTAACACTCAGGAAGTCCTGTCCTTATCTGGTCTATTCCATACAAAGGAGTTTTAGACTCCAATTTTATAGTAGAAGCTTACTCAATCCATATATAGCCTATTCCACCCAATTTCCTACTCAAAATCAATACAAATATTTGAATACAAGATAAGTCACTCTCATTTCACTATTACTTACACTTTGTTTATTTCTTGCATGATATATCTTCCTGATTACTATTATATCTATTTTATCTCATTATCTCATTCCTCTGATTAAGATTTAATTCTATTAAATCATTTAGTGAGCCCAATGTTTGATTGAAACCTTAATTTCCATAGGTTCCCTCATTTTTTTCTTCATCATAACCCTAACCCTACACCTTTAGGATTTATTACTTTGGTTGTGGATATAAATATCTTTCATTCATCATGTCAACTCTTAGGGATCATTATCAGTATCAATCTATCTTTCCCAGATCTCCTAGCTATTATAGCTCCCATGCTTTATCATCTAACAGACAAGCTCTTGAGTATATTGTTCATTCTAAAACAATTGTTGACAATGATCCTCAATTATATATTCAGGTTCAAATTCTTAATGTGCTTCTTAAGCATAATTTAGTTGATAATGGATCTAGTTTTAATGTACATGCAACATTTCATTTCTCCATAAAATAAGACTTTATAATTCTGATCTAACTCCATCTACTCTATGTATATGTGGATTTGATAACACACCTAAGAGAGTGTCGGGAGAAATCATTCTACCCATTATTGTAGGCACTTGCACTCTTAATGTTATATGTCATGTTATGCATAATTATCTCAATTATAACATCCTTCTAGGTCATTTTTGGTTACATACTATGCATGTATCTTTTTCTACCCATACCCTTGCCACACGTTATTATATGGATAATGCTACAATAGATTATACACCTCATGTTTCTACTCTTTTTGATATCCCTCTTATACATGATAATGAAGTTTATACTTTACACATCATTATTATCTTTTGATAGAATATAGTGCTATTGGTTTACATGATGAAATTTCTATTGGCACCCATGGTAATCATCCCACTATGTCTCATTCTCATCCACATGATGCTTGATCCCTAATGTATATTGCTACACACTTACCTATATCTAGAACTTTATTCCTAATAATGGTTTTATATATACAATATCTAAGGTGTTGGGAAACACTCATACCCCCCTTCATAATGTCACCATGACCATGGCTTTCAAATATGTTACTTGGTACAAATATCAATGCACTTCTAATGATCATATACTTATTGATTCTAATGTTACATCACTCTCTGTACATTTCTCATCACAAGTTGGAACATAATGTTTTTATTTGATAATTATTTCTAATGATCTCACTTCCCAATCTTATATCCATGACTCATATACTATGGTTACACGTCATCTTATTTCATCCATGGGGGAAATCAATTCCCCTCTTTCCACATTTATGTCAATGATAATATGAGATGCTACATATAACTTTAATGTTTCCAATCTTCCCAAATTGCACCTATTGCTTATGTCGAGTCTTGTGTCTCTCCCTCCATTATTTGTGGGTAATATTGATGAGCCTCCTAGCACTACATATGTTACAAATCTATTGACTCACAAAATGATCCTTGTTTTCACTTATTTATTCCATCTATTCTAGTCTCTCCTACTAGAAACACTCATAATGTTTATATCATTACACTTACTACTCATGTAGTTGGAATCTTGGACTCTATAGGGTTTTCCCCTCACTTTTTTTACATTGTTCTATAGTAGCTCTTGCGTTACCCCTACTACCTAATGAAAAACTCTTGTTACTTGTTATAGGTTCAAACACAATTTTTGAGGGTCTACTTCCCTACATGGGCCTCATTTTTCACACATACACTAGAGGAAACCTTGATCCCATATC
Source organism: Taxus chinensis (assembly GCA_019776745.2). Lineage (NCBI taxonomy): Eukaryota > Viridiplantae > Streptophyta > Pinopsida > Cupressales > Taxaceae > Taxus > Taxus chinensis. Next base: position 370,166,417 of record CM034151.1, read on the forward strand.
CCAGTCATTGTATTTCATATTAGCATAATTAAAAAATATTCAAATATTTGTAAAAATTCAAAATACTAGCTTAGATCTTGATTGGATGTATTCTTACTTGCTTATACTATTATATGTTGCACATTGTTTACCATGTTACTTTGATTCATAATATTCTCTATCCTTTTTCCATACACACATGTGTATTCACATGGTACTCTTAAGGTGAATGTAGGATACCTATAGGTTATCACATGATGAATGATGTTTGACATTGTTCTCTAATATTCCCATTGAGGATCCTAGGTGCATCTACCTTTCCTATTTATCTACATTCAAGTTCTATCATTATAATATATATTATTTTCATTCTTATTTTCAAGTTGTATACATTGTGATATATTATCAATTTTTTTAACAGGATAATGGGTGCTTCACATGTAACATTTCTCCTATAGGCTTACTTCCAACCATGGTTATATATTTTCTTCTATCTTGTCTATGTTTTTGTCTTGATTGTCATTATTTGTGGATTATGCCCTATGTTTGATTGTGTGTTTTTATTATATATCCTCAAAGGATTTTATTATCTTGTGACATCCTAAGTAGTGTCACTTGTATTCTACTAGCTACTCATTGTATATTTTTCCATGTTACCACATGTTTTGACTAGTTTCTATTACATCATATTATGATTGTTTGTGACTAAAAATTCTTGTTATCCTTTACCATTTTTTTCATGTTCCATGATATTTACCATATCTATTCCTAATTTTTTAATGAAATTACTATATAAATATGATTATTAGGAACAATAGAACACCAAAGAACACAATATTGTAGATACTTGATCTCAATATTCAAGTAGAATAACTTAGTCACTTCGAGGGGTAAACATCCAAACCATATAATAATACTCAAATTCTCAATATGATGATTAAATACTCCTCACTACCACCTATATATATATATATATATATATATATATATATATATATATATATATATATATATAAATCCTATGCTATGGTCAACAACAAGTCCAACCTACTAAACATATGAAATCACAAATGAATAACATGTGACAAGAAGAGATATTATGTAAGCCAAAAGTCAGTACTACATATCCAATATAAAATATAGGAATAAGGCCATAACATGCCCCTCTCCTTCAAAGTAACATTATCCCTAATGCTGGGAACCCTGGGTGTTTCTGCACAAATGCTTCATCCTCCCATGATGCATCCTCAATATTCATATTCATCCACTTGATCAGGTACTCGGTAATGACTCTGGTCCTCAATATTTTGGTGCCTGTATGAAGAATACCTTCAGGTTCCAATATGATCCTTCTTTCCTCATCCAGTGCAGGAAGCACTGACTGGGTAGAAATATGCTGCCTAATAACTTTCTTCAAGTAAGATACATGGAATACTAGATGTATTTTACTTCCTATAGGGAGCTTCAACTTATATACCACACTACCAATTTTTTACAACACTCGCTAAGGAGCATAGTATTTGGGAGCAGTATTATTATCCTTATTTTGTTGTTTTAATGATAACTGATTATATGGATGCAACTGTACAAAAACAAAGTCACCCTCTTCAAAGTATCACTCACTATGATGTTGATCAACCTATTTCTTCATGAGGTTTTGTGCCCTTGCCAAATTATCTTTAATACTAGAGAGTACCTCATGTTAGTGTTGAATGTGTTCTTCAACTGCTCTCACCTTTGGTTTGACCTTCAATCTAGAGATGAGTGATGGAGGATGGTACCCGTAAACTATGAGAAATGGAGACATTTTGGAGGAGGTATGAAATTAAGTATTATACCACCATTCTTGCAAGTGGAAACCATTGCACCCAACATTATTTTTTATCTGAAGTAAAACATCAAAGATATCCCTCAAAAAAATTATTTACCACCTCAGTTTTCCCATCTGATTGAGGATGATAAGATGAACTTTGGGCTAGTTTGATACCTAAACAAGAGAACAAATCATTCCAAAAATTAATTCTAAATATCAGATCACGATCACTTACTATAATTTTGGGCGTGTCATGGAGCTTTTGAAATGTGTTCATAAATGAGATGGAAACTGTACTAGCTATGAAAGGATGATCCATGACACAAAAATGAGCATACTTGGTAAGTATATCCACCATGACCATGATGATGCTTTTCCCTTCTAATTTAGGAAATCATGTGATGAAATCCATGATACCTCTTCCCATCTCTCGCTAGGAATATACACGGGTTAGAGGAGAATTGGTGTCTTAATGGTGTCACCCTTATTAAGTTGACACACCAAACATTCTGCCACAAATTTTTGAAAATATTCTTTCAACCCCTCCTAAAATAAATCTTTCTTAACTCTATGAATTTTTTTCAAGAACTCAGAATGGCCACCTAGTGGAGAAGAATGGAGATATGAAAGAACACAGTGTTTAAGTGTAGAGTTCTTACACAAATAAAACATATCTTTGTATCACAATGTATCCCCATTCCATATAAATTGTTCTGATATGGTTGGATCTGTCAGGAGATTATGAATGTTAGTATGGGTTGTTGCATATTTTTGCCATTCTTTCCTTACTTGATCTACCTAATTTGCCTTTAGTATAGAGATGCTACATAAAAATGCTTCTGTGGACTCATCCCTCATAGATAGAGTTTCAACGACAAAATTTTCCTTCCTTTTCTTATAAATAATCTCAAAGTCATACCCAAACATCTTAGTGACCCATTTTTGTTGATCTTCTAAAGATAGGCACTGCTCTAAGGATTATTTCAAACTATCATGATCAGTTTTTACCTTGAAGTATCTTCCCACCAAGTATGGTATCCATTGTTTGACTACATGCAATATTTACATCATTTCCTTCTCATAGGTTGGCCTCATAGGTGGGCTTCAAAAAATTATTTCTTTTTAGTTGTTGGCTCTCAAATGCTATGGAATATCATTCTTACATGAGTACTGATCCAATCCTATTTCTTGAAGCATCACATTCAACTATGAAGGTCTTGGAGAAATCTGGAGTTGCCAATACTGGAGTGGTGCATTGCCACCTTTAATTTTTAAAATTCCCTAGAAGATTCATGATTCCAATGAAAGGAGTCTTTCTTCAATAGTTTTGTAAGTGGTGTTGTTATACTGCCATAGTTTTTTACAAATCTGCGATAGTAACCTATGATACCTAAGAAACTTCGTAAATGCTTGAGGGTTCTTGGGACTTCTCATTCCACCATGTCCTAGATCTTGTGAGGGTCCACCTTAACACCTTCATGAGAGACAATATGGCCCAAGTATTGCACTTCATGTACCCCAAAATAACAGTTCAAAGGCTTGACATATAGTTGATGTTTCTATAGGGATTCCAATATTGTATTGACATGATGTAAATGTTTCTCCCAGGATTTATTATAGATGAGGATATCATAAAAAAATACCAGTACAAACTTCTATAGGAATGGTCTAAATATTTAATTCATCAAACTCTAAAATGTGGGTAGTGCATTAGGAATTTATATTTCCCTTGATGAGTTCTGAAGGATGTCTTATGAATATCTTCTTTTTTAAATCTAATTTGGTGATACCAAGAACACATATCTAGTTTTGTAAAATAAATTGCACCATGTAACTCATCTAATAAATCATCAATGAAAGGAATAGGATACTTATCTTTGATAGTTTACTTGTTGAGTTCTTTGTACTATGGAAAAATGTGTCATATTTCATCCTTGCAGCACACCATCATCACTGGAGCATAATAAGCACCCTAAATGTGACAAATAATACCTATTTCTAAAAATTCCTCCACCATCTTCTCAATCTCACTCTTTTTCACATATGTGTATCTATAAGGCCTGTGTTGGGGGGTTGGATTCCTAGAATTAACTAAATGGCATGATCTTGATCTCTGTGAGGAGGTAATCCTATAGGATCCTTGAATACAAATACATATTGATCATTAACCTTTTGAATATAAGGATGCACTACCATCATTGGTGGTTGAACTTCCATAGAGAATAATTGTGCTAAAAAACCTTGAGCCCCCTTTTTAATAATCTCTTGCATTTGGTGAGAACTAACCACATGAGGAGTTTTTGCATGTATTTTATGAAGTTCAAACTATTTACCCTCAGAATGAAAGCACATGAACAATTCCTAGAAATTTATCTCTATGGTGCCTAAAGTTGTGAGCCACTAAACACCTAAAACAATATTAGCTCCGTCCATGGGAATAGAAAAAATAAGAGATTCCAATGTGTAGTAACCCATCATAAGTACGATTTTATTGAATTTACCTAAATATTGGACTGTGCCACCGTCTGTGATCATTACTTAAAATTCAGGTGATGGGGAGATGAACAAAAGCTGTCATGATTGATGAAATTATGTAGCCTCAATATTACCATATTATGATTGATGAAATTATGTGTGCTCCCTGAATAATCAATAATGTCACCTTCTGCTTATTAAGAATAACCCACGACCTAAAGGGTTTATGGAGTAATAATACTTGATAGATCATGACATGAGATAATGGGTTGATTGGATCTTCATGTTCTTCCTCATCTCTGATCCCTTCATTGTAGAACATTTTTTCTCAGCACATTTATGATTTGGTCCATATTTGCTGTCACAGTTAAAACATAACCCTATTTCTCTTTTTTCTTCAATTTTTTGAGGTTTCATCCAAACTGGCCAAGGGTATGATGGAGGAAAGGTGTTACGATCTTTTATGTTACTGAAGGAATTCCTTCTGCAAGAAATAAATTTTCCTCTTCCCTACGTGCCATGATAATAGAATCAAAAACCTTGAGTGGATTAAACATGTGTACTCATACTCAATTTGGTCCTTAAGACCCCCAATAAATAGGTCATTCAAATAATCTTCTATAATATCCTCCACACACAAGGAAAGATTTTGGAATTGATGGACATACTCCTTTATTGAACCTGTTTATCATTACTAGACAACACCCTAGTCACACTGGCACATCACTCAGCCTTGACTGAGCACTCTTCCGAAGTGCACAAAGGTACGAGGTCCCTCTTTAGGGTTGTTGTAACAGGATGATAACATGATGAAGGAAAAAACATATAGATTCATAAATAATCCATCATTCTACAATGCATGCTACCCTCAGATCTATGAAAGAACAAGCTTAAACAGTAATCATGATTGAATTAATAATATGCACTACTCAACTACACACAGAATGACACTTAGATTTAGCCAATATCTTCCATCTATTAATAAATACAGAAGCTCCTTACAGTATTGTCAATCTATACCAATGCATGTATGGATTTGTATAATTCAATCATATGTATATTCACATACATATGTGTATATCACATATCACACTCACATACATACATCATACATACATACTCTGTATCTACTATGTACCTAACATCATATATATAGGGTGGGGACTTTCCCTTCACCGCTTATCTATTCCATAAATAGGTCGCATGCTATTGATAGCCACATGCCATTTACAAGCATAGCCACACATGCAAGTGTGCTATCTATAGTCCTCTTGTAGTTAACTGAAGTGTCAATTCTATTCTCAGCTTGTCTCCATGCAAAATGCTTTGATCCACTTCTCCAAAGATAGACAATGCATGGCGTGCACGTCTCTGCATCGTTGGTGTGTTCCGCATGCCATCTTCTAAAAATAGGTCTTCATGCTCAAAATCGGCTAAGTCCTGAAATCTGAACTTGCCTTCCATGCGTGGGTCCTTCCTGTCCTTCCGCGCCCTTGGTTCCAGGCCTTCTATCCCACATGAACTCCTTGTGTGATCTTTGACAAGTATTCTTTGATCAACATTACCCCACACTAATCTCATTGTCATCCCGACAATGGGTATCTCCAAAAATTGAAGGAAAGAATAGAAGAATGGAAAGAATAAGAATGAAAGAATGTAGATAAATAAAGAATTTTTATGAGGTTATGAGGCAACCTCCTCTGTATCAGTTTGCAGTATCAACTCTGGATACTCCTTTGTTTTGGCCTCTAAAACCTGCCATTCAGTGAGTGCTTGCTCTACTTTTTCTGGGATGTCCACAACAATGGATTCCAACTCATCCCTCGCAATCTCTCCTTTCTCATTTTGCAGAACCAACACAACACTGGACATTGATGTCATTCTTCCTTCTAAAAGGTCCATCTTCTGCGCAATTAGCTTTCCAAGCTCTTCCAGCCGAGTCTTGTGTGGCTCTTGTGCTGCTGCCAGGGCCTCGTGCTTCTGTTTAACCATTGACAATCTTTCTTTGCGGCCCAATGTCTCATCTTTCATCACTTTCTGGACCTCATTGTTCTCTTCTAGGGTCTTGATGTTGATAAGCACCTCTGGAGCTGTGCATACATTTAAAGCCTGGTCTACTTTCTTCAATACTTCCTGTAATGCTTGCAACAACCCTTCATAAGATGTAATTTTTCTCATCACTGATGCTTTCTCTCATTTGACATCTTGTTCTGAGATTTCTGGTGCTTACATACGCAGAGTTTCATCTTCAAGTACCAAGTCCACCAACTTTCCCACATAGTGTATCGCTGAAGGAAATGTCTGTGGTACCTTGGCCTCCAAGTGTGGCCTTGCTCTGATGACATTGTCCCCAATCTCCTCTGTGATGCTTATAAACACCTCATTCTTCTTCTGTGTGAAGTCCCTCTCCTGTGTTATGTGCTATCTCTGCATCCTTTGTCTTCAACTCCTCACGCAGTGCTCTGATTGTGGCAGCTTTGTCCATGTTTCTTCTAGCCACCTCAGCAGAAACTTTCACCAATGCATTGCTGACCTGCTCATCTGACATGACAGTAGGCTTTACTGTCATGTGTCTAGCTTGAGGTGCCTTCTTCAGTCATCTCGAAATGCATGACTCTTCACACACATCAAAGTCAGGCTCATCCATGTGGGTGTGCATTGACCATGATAGTTGCTTTTGAGTGCGCACAGTCACCATATCCTCATCCATTAACTCCCAGCTGAATAAATCCTCCTTCTGTGCTATCGTGCTCTGGAAGTGGGTGTGTACAATTTTTCCTGCATCCTCTTCATACCCCATGGCTGGTGGAATGTGCTCTCCACTTGTTCTTCTAGACCTTTGCTGCTTAGGAACTTTAGCTTCCAAATTTGGGACTTGTGTCTCCATGTCCTGAACATCCTCTGCAGCTGTCTCCTCTGGTCTTTTCTCATCCTCTTCTTTTTCCTTTGATGCCTCACCCTGTTCTTCTGTGTTCTCTGGAAGTGTAGGAGAATTAGGTGCATGCTTTCCTCTGACTCTTCCACCTCCTCATTCAACTTCAGTTTCCTCCTTCTTTGCATGGTTCACCTCCTTTTGTGGAGAGAGTCTGGGTGATTTATGCACAGTGGTTGGAGTAGCACCTTGGGTCCTTGTTCTCCTAAATACCCTTTTAAACCTGTGCTCCCCTTGGACTGCATTCAAGTCCTCATCATCCCCCTCTTGTGGCTGAGGTGGTGTAATGGTGTGCTCAGCTTCACCCTTATTTGTAGGATGTCTCCTACCCCTATGCTCCAAACCACCACTATCTTTGCACTCCTCCTCCTCATCCTCCACTTCAATTGGCTCTGTGGGCTTAGGCACTGGGATGTTCTCCATTGTATGCTTTCCCTTTGGTGGTGCTGGAAGTGTGAACTCACCTTCCACATATTTGTTATTCTCCATCTTTGGCTTCAACTGGAGATACACCAATGCTGCCCCCACATCTGCTACAACCAAACTTATTGGCTTGATATTCAACACCTCTGAAATGATCCTCTCTGTATAAGCACTTCTGCCAGGATACACATACTTCTTCCTCAACGTATGGTAGTCACAATCTACCTTATCTGCATTGAATACCAGTCGTGCGTGCGTCTATAAATCTATGAAATGATGCTTGGAAATACCTTGCAGTGAATGCGTAAGGAAATTTACACCAAGGGCTCCAGACTCCATCTTTCATTAGGAAGCATGATGCAGAAATGCTGATATACAACAAACTGAACTTGTTTCCCTACCACTGCTGGTAGGTCCTTTGGGATGTGCCACTCTTCCCCAAATGCCACACGGAGCCTGTCATACCACTTCTCCACCCTTTTCTTTACATCATCTGTCATGGCCCCCTTGCATAGGTACTTGCTGAATCTTTCAGCTGGGGACTTGTTCTCCATGGGGTATTCCCATACTTTCTCCTTTGGTCCATCTGGTACTCCAATCTCCATGAATACCAGTGATAGTAGAACAACCCCAAAGCTGATCTTCCCTCCTGTGTGTGCTTCTTTGACTATTTTCTCTATAATATAGCCTGCAATGTTGTAGATTGTCCCTTCTGACATCTTATGTGCCACATGTAACCACATAGTATTTACCTGTGACCACCACTCCTGATCATTCAACTTGGTAACAAGGTGTGTTGCAGCTTGTACAACTGGACAGTTCTTCAATTTGTCTATGTCCATTCTGTGTGGACCCTTCAGGTACCCCAAATTTTGTTTGGTCTATATAATCATGGATTTATCTATGATATCACCTTTTATGTCTTCTCCTGTGGTCTTCAGACCTATAACTGATGAGATAAGTGCATATGAGATTCTAACTCTACTCTGCATCCTTCAAAGTAGAAGAAGTCTTCGTGCACCCTGCTCATGAGCCACTGATACAAGGGCTCATACTTCCCAAAATATGGAAGCTCATACAACTGGTAGACTCTAATTCTATTCAAAAGCTTCTCACCTGCATCATCATAAACTGGCATGTCATCCACCGTGCACTTGTTCATTCTAGCAGTGAGCAAGGAATCGAGCTCCTTCTTGTTCTCCAAAGTCCTGTGATTGTATTCACTTACTTTTCTCTTTCTGATGGGTGAATCCCATTCTTGGCCGATGATGACTCCTTCTGGATATTGCATCTCTGAAAAATGGCTTTCGGGTGCCATCTCTTCCTCCTCGATGACCACCTTCTTCTTTCCTTTTACTGCTGCTGCAGATGCCTTCTTTGGTGCCATTTTTACCTTGCAAATGTCTCCTCTTCAACTCTACAACTTTGTGAATCAAACCCTAGCTCGATTCAATCATGCCCTAGGTGGAAACTTTGTAACCTAACTCTTTTCTGTCTCCCTGCTTCACTCAAACCCTTCACCACTGAGGATGCAAGCTTCTTGTCACACAGATCTGGTTGTCATGCTTGGTTTCACACCCTTCACACCTTAACTCGATCACTCGGCTCTTCGCACTTGGCTCTTTTCTCAAATACTCTTAGTTGCAATGGTAAAAATGAATCCACATCCCATCCTTATATAATTTTTTCAAATTTTGATGCATTTATTGCTCCTTCACCTACCAAATATCCCCTCATTCATTGACCAAATCCATTCATTCCACGTGGTACATCTTTGCCCAGCTATAACCTTCTAGTGCACCTTCCTACCCTCTGGTCACAAACTTCTCTTCAGTGTGTGCTCCTGTGCCTGAGTACCTCATCACTGTACCTTCTCCTGGTAGCTATCATGGCCTCCACTTACCTCGTGTTATACTGTTCTTTCATTCATCTCCATCCTTGGTCACTTTTGAGAAGCAATCTTCTTTTGACTTAAAGCACACCCGTAGCAGCTTATTCCTTTCACCTTTCAATTCCCACAGTCTTTTTCTTGGATAACTACAACCACCCCACACTAAAAGTATGTGCAGTCCTCTGTGCATAAACATTCTTCATATAGTAATTAGCTTCATGCGCGCAAGCACGCTTATTACACAAAACAACAACTAAATTGACAAAGCATAGTGACAATGAAGGAAATACATTAAGGAAATACAGAATTGAAAACCTAAACTAAATGGTAATACTACCTTATTACAAACACCAAGAAGACTTATTTATAGTAGGGCTTCAGCCTACTCCCGTTAAAGTAACTGGGTAGCTGTGTTCCATCAAGTGCTTCTAACTGGAAAGCACCTGATTCAAGTATAGAAGTGATAACATACGGCCCCAACCAATGTACTTTGAGCTTCCTGGATGGTGCAAGAACTTTGAGTCATAAAGAAGTACCATTTGTCCAATCTCAAACTTCTTATCCCTTATGTTTCTGTCATGCCATGCCTTCTGCCTGGCCTTTTCCTGCTTCTGACTCCATCGTGCTATGGCTCGGTGCTCATCCAGTTGAATCATCTTTTTGATACGCTCTTCTAAATCCTGTTCATCAGCTAGACCTCCAGCACGTGCAATGCGTAAAGAAGGTAACATAAATTCTATAGGGAGAACAACTTCCGTGCCAAACACCAACTGAAATGGTGTGGCTTTGTTCAATCTCTTGTAAGTTGTTCTATATGCCCAAAGAACAGCTGACACTTTGTCATCCCAATCCTTTCTTCCAACATCACAAATTTTTGTCAAAGTCTGGCTCAAAATCTTGTTGAAGGCCTCAGCAGTTCCATTTTCCTGAGGATGATAAGGTGTAGTTTTATGGTGTGCAACCATAAACTCATCTAATAGGATCCTGATTGTCTCATTCAAAAAGTGTGTACCTCTATCACTTGTCAAGCTTAAGGGACATCCATATCTTGTAAGAACATTCTCCCATAGAAACCTAGCTGATGTAGTTGTTGTACAGTCCTTAGTAGGTGTTGCTTCTACCCACCGTGTGAGATAATCTGTGCAAGTAATGATATAGCGTGATCCAGTCCTGTGCGCGGCTGGTGAAATAGGTCCTACAAAATCAATGGCCCATTTCTCAAATGGTTCGGCACTAGTAATCGGTCTCAAAGGCATCTCATCTCTTTGCCCTAGTTTTCCTAGGTGCTGACAATGATCACATGCCTTACAATATTCTTTACAGTCCTTATACAATGTCTCCCACCATAATCCAACAAGTAGGATCTTCTGGGCAGTCGCATCACCTGCATAATGGCCTCCTGCAATACCACCATGAGCTTCTTCCATGATATCCTTATGCTCATGCTCTAATACACAATGGACGTAATACTTCATCTCTGCCTAGCTTGTAGAGGTCACCACTGATTAACATAAATGGTGCCGCGCGTATAGCAAGCTGCTTCTTTTCTAATGCTTTCATTCCTTCTGGTGCCATACCTGTTCGTAGAAAGACAACAATGTCTTCTAATTCTGTGGGCGTGCATTGTAACCTATATAAGTGTGCATCCCACATTGTTTCTTCCATTGTCTGTGCATCCTCTCCTGAATTGATTCTAGATAAATGGTCTGGTCCAGAATTGCTTTTCCCTGGCTTCACCACAACTGTGAAGTCAAACTCTTGAAATAGGAGCACCCATCTGCATATGTGCCCCTGTAAGATGGGCTTGTTTACCAAGTACTTCAATGCCATGTGATCTGTATAAAACACAAATGGTGTTGCTAACAAGTACTGTCGAAACTTGTACAATGCATAGATCATTGACAAAGCTTCGCGCTCTGTAGTTGTATAATTCCGTTCAGCAGGAGTCAGCTTCCTACTAGCAAAATAGATTGGATGATCTATAATACCTTCACCAGGTTGAGCTAACACAGTGCCAATGGCCATGCCAGAAGCATCCACATGCACATGAAATGGTTTATCCCATGAGGGAAAGTGCAGAATGGGTGCGGTAGTAAGTTTCTCTTTTAATATCTCAAATGCGTGCTGCTGCGGTTCTCCCCAATAAAATGTACCTTTCCCCTTCAGTAATTCTTCCAAGGGTGCAACAATTTTGGCATACCCTTTTATGAATTTTCTATAATATCCTGTATGACCTAAAAATCTGTGCACCTCACTTTGACTGGTAGGTGCTTCCAGGCCTAAAATGACTGCAACCTTGGCTGGATCAACTAGCAAACCTTCCTTGCAGATTATATGTCCTAACAGTATCCCAAATGGTGTAGAAAATATGCACTTCTTGATGTTCAAAGAGATACTCAATTGTCTGCATCATTCAAACATTAAGCGCAGATTGTCACAATGATCTTTCACAAGCCCATATACTGTCCAATCATCTAGGTAGACCTGTAAGAAGTTGTGAATAAAATCTTTGAATGCCTGAACAACTATGCGTGAGAATACAACAGGCACATTTTTCAATCCAAAGGGCATCACAGTATAGGAAAAACTACCCCATTCAGTAGTAAATGTTGTCTTTTCTTGATCCTCCTGAGCAATCCTAACCTGATGATACCCAGAAAATCCATCTGTGAAGGAATATATTTCGTGCCCTGCAACTCCTTCTAGTATTTCCTCAATGAATGGTGTAGGGAATGGATCTGTGATGCATGCAACATTCAGCTCCCTGTAGTCCACACATATCCTAATCCATCCGTCCTTCTTGATACTGATCACCATTGGGCTAACCCATTCCGACTCATCAAGGGGCTTGATAATTCCAAATTTCAACATTTTATCAATTTCTTCTTTTACCTTTTTTCGCAAATTAGGATTCATTATGTAAGGTCTCTTTCTAACTGGCCATGCACCATCCTTAAGTTTGATCTTCATTTCCCCAAGTGATTCATGCATGCCTTTAAGTTCATGATATCCTCGAGGGAATAAGTCCTGATAATCCCTGAGTAACTCGATGATCTTTGCTACCTCCGAGTCTGACCAGTAGTCTCCAATTATGGCCTCCTTAGGCTCAGCCTCCGAACCTATATTCACCTTCTTTGTCTTCATGGGTTCATGGTAGGCTGTGTATCCTTTTCTGCACTATCCAAGACCTCGTGCACCCCTTGTGAATGTTCAATATCTAGGTTCTCAACTTCCTCATCATCCACGATGTAAACCATCTTTCCTTTCTCTTTCTCAAGGCAAGCGCGTTCAAGTAGTATGGAGTCCATTTCTTCTTCCTTTTCAAAACATGCTCTGAACTCTGCCTCACCGAATAATTCCTGAATATGCTCTTCTACTTTTGCACTATCTCCCATAGTTAAGTGCTTGACAAATTTTAATGCCTCTTCTATAGGAGGTTTAGTCGAGAAGTAGTCAAAAGTCTGGATCATTCCTGCAGTCAAATCTTGCCAGTTTCCAGTTTCTCGATGTAGTTCTGCATATACATACCAAGCATGTGCACATCCTTGTAGCGTAGAATACAATCTATGCACCCAGAGTGAAGGTGGTAATGCTTCCTGTCCTGCTGTCCAGAGTCTCTCACACTGCTGAATGTGATGCTGAACAGGTTGATCACCATGATAAGTGTAGATTTGCGTAGGTGCATTGTTCCTTATAAACCTAGTAGACAAAGTGACTCCAATCTCTTCCCAGTTTATAAGATTATCTCTGTGGACTACCCACCAGTGCGCTGTTGTCCCACGTAGTGTATATACTAACATATCTCTTCTTTTAATTTGATCTGTCCACTGTGTTTCCATGGCCTTCAAAAATGCAGGAAGATCTTCTGCCCCTGTATACCAAGGTACTGTGCTACCTATCCGTCGAATTGAATGAAGTCCATTCTTGCATGCAACCACACTTTTCACCTCGCGTCCTACTAATTCATATGTACCATGAGCCCAATTGTCACAAGAAATACTCATAGTATCACTAATAGAATGAGAATCCTCCCACTGTAGGATGCCTTCTTTTGATGGCTCATTGACCTCTGGGTCCTGAATAGCGCGTACATAGACTCTGTTTAAGTCCTCCTCACTTAGAGGCTCAACATACCGTGTAGAATTCCCATCTGTTAAAGATATAAAAACCCTTTCCTCCTTGTTCTCAAAGCTGATATACCCCTTGTTGAATCTCAAGTCAAGCATTATTCGCATAACACCAAGGGCATCCAAGCAGGGCTGGAAAATTGTCTGCTTCTGCAAGTGCTAATACCTCAAAATCCCCAGTGAACTTGGCCCCTTGTATAGTTATAGATGCATCTTTCAAAACTCCTATGGGAGTGGCCTTAGTCTGGTTTTCCATAAATAACACATTAGATGATGGCTGCAATGGAGGCCTCCCCATTTGTACCCATGCATCTAATGTAAGCACATTTACTTCCGCACCTGTATCAATCAATATGTTGCTCAACAACCACCCATCCACAACAACATTCAGAGTAATTTCTTTGTCATAGTCAATGCTATCAGGGGGAAGATTTGCATGCAGAATCTATCATCTGGTCTCAAGACTTGCGTGGAGTGTTCCCTTTTAACCAACTTCCTAATAGTGGAATAATGTTCTCCTGGCGCAACATCTTGCACACCTCTCGCAGATCATCGATATCAGTTTGGACTGTCTCTGATGCTTTCTTTTGCTCCTTTAGGTACTGTATCTCACCCTGAAGATTCCTTAGCACTTCCATGGTATCCTGGTAAACTTCCTTCTGATGAGCAGGATCTGGGTACCTTGCATGTAAAACCTCCTCCTTGGTGATCGTAGGCTTCTGGTGCAATGCTTCTCTTGTGCATGCTGCTTCAACGTGTGTAGTAATCTTCACTGTCAATGCCTCAGGTCCTTCTGCTATCTTGGGCATCCACTGATCTTCTACCATGTGCTGGATTCTAACCATCCTGATGCCTTTGTTTTCTTGCTTATGCTGCTTACTCAGATGCTCATATAAGTCTGGGCACTCTTCATAGCTATGGTTCTTTCTACAGAAAGAACATGCAATATTCTGAGGACATTCATGCCTATAGTGGTCAGGAGATCCACACGTATAACATGTTCCATGAGGGAACTCACCTCTTCCTCCACCATGGCCTCATCCTCCATATCCACCATGATATCCACGTCCCCTTCCATGACCTCCTTCAAAATGCCCCTCATTCCTGTCATAGCGTGTTTGATTATGATCCCGATCCTGGTGCTCATTCTTACCCTTAGAATTATCTGTTATACTTGTCTGTCATACCCCAATGTCTATAGCATCCTGGATCTGACCAATCAACTGACAATCCTCAGTATCATGGGTCGTGGACCTACAAATTTTGCAAAAGCAAGATACATTCTTCCTTATCATGTGCTGTAACAAAGGACAGTGACTAGCATCATGATTCAAATGGAAAATCTCACAGTCCAATAGTAATGAGTGTACAGATCTGTGAGGGAAACTATCCTTGGTGTGACCTTCCACTTCACAATCTGTACACCAAATTCCTGAGCGCATTTCATGGGCTGAATTTGCTGATAGCTTCTCTAACTACTTTACCATAGCTGCAATTTGTGCCTCTAGAATGGACTAATGCCAGTGTCAATGCTCCCAACTACCTCAGCATGCAAAGCTACTTCTTCCAGTGCTTCACGTGGATCAGTGTATGTCTTATGTGACATTGCCCTTCTAAAAGGTGTAATCAATCCTCCAACGAACCATTGTGCATGCTGGCTAGCATGAATATCATAAGATAGCTTAGATAAAAGTGTCTTAAAATGAGCATCATACTCACGTACACTCTCAGTAGTGCCTTGCTTAATATCCTTGAGTGCACTTATACTCTTATGCTCAAACTCAGGGATATGGAACTCTTTCAAGAAAGCATCTCTCAATGCTGCATAATCCACACAAGTTTGATCAGGGTCAAACTTCCTATACCAGCTGTGTGTGCGCCCCTGTAATGTAGTGGTGAATTGACTTGCCTTTCACTCAGCAGCCATGATCCCTTTAGCGCGCCACAAGATTTCACACATATGCACATGTTTGGCAACATCCTCTATACCTCTATACTCTGGGAGATGAAGAGACATCTCCATATAGATATTTTGTGGTTGCTGCAGACCTTGACCACCTGATCCAGAACCTCCTGTGTTCCCTCTACCTCCAGAACCACCAGATCCACTAGAACTAGAACCACCTATACCTCCTGATCCTCCACCTGTAGTTGGAATAGGACCTGTAGATGTACTCCCCTGTGCTCTGACAGTAGTACTATACTGAACCCCTACAGTCTGTGAGGTAGTTCCACTTCCAGAGGTGAATCCAACATTCTGTGTGCTCACATTCTGTGTGGATGATGTGCCTAAGAATGCTCCTCCAAATAACATTGAAGTCATCTGTCCTGCCATTGATGTACTTGATCCCTGACTTACTCCTGCTCTCCTACTTCCCAAGTTAGTTTGTTGGTTACTTGTCGTACTAGATACTGAAAAACCAAGCGCAAGGGCTAGGTCACCAGGTGGATTAAGATGCATGCCCATGGTCCAGGTAGTCTCTACTGGTGCACTTCTGTGTGAGGCCGAGGGGGGATCTCTATCATGCTTTCCAAGATGGGGGAGTTCCTGATGCTCTGGCTCCATGTCTTCTACGTGAGCTGTAAATCCTTCATGAGCCATCTCTCTCCTCAATGCCATACTTTCTGCAATGGAACACTGCTTCTCTATCTCCCTCTCGTGTGCCTCATTATACTTAAGCCACCTTTCCTCTCTCTACTTCTCTGCCGCTAGGTCTGCCATCTTAAACCAAACCTGTTCCTGCCCTCGTGCGTGGTGAAGTTTAGTTAGCCATCGGTTTACTCTCCAGGTTCAAAGTTACCATTAAGATCTTGATCGCCAGTGGAATACCTTGCAAATATGTTCCTCTTGGATACCGCAAAAACTGGAATTCAGCTACCTCTGGGAAAGAGTACGTTGAAATTGAATATTCCAGAATATAACTGTTTAGAACACCATGAAACCACGTATCCACCAGTGTGAGTCCAGATCAGATCAGCATCATAAAGGGCCTGAAATTCTTCTTGTGTCCAGACAAGTACGTGATACCTCCAATTCCACTAAGATGCATAAGCAGTAAGCCACTCGTATAGTTCTACTGGAAAGATAGTGAAAAATCTCTCATATAAGCTGTCATACAGATTCTGTTCTACCCAAGTGCGTGCGTTAAACTCAGATCCACTGCTGAACCGTCATGCATATTCTTCCTCCAGATCATGTATCCATTCCTCAATACTTGCTAGAGTTAACTGGTACGTCTTCATCGTGAACCATCCTGAAAACAACTGAAAAAGAGGTCCCGGAAATGGAACCAATGATGCAGCCTAGAATTTACCAGATAACACCCTAGTCGCGCTGGCACATCACTCAGCCTTGACTGAGTGCTCACCGAAGCGTGCAAAGGTACCAGGTCCCTCTTTAGGGTTGTTGTAACAGGATGTTAACATGATGAAGGAAGAAACATATAGATTCATAACTAATCCATCATTCTACAATGCATGCTACCCTCAGATCTATGAAAGAACAAGCTTAAACAGTAATCATGATTGAATTAATAACATGCACTACTCAATTACACACAGAATGACACTTAGATTCAGCCAATATCTTCCATCTATTAATAAATACAGAAGCTCCTTACAGTATTGTCAATCTATACCAATGCGCGTATAGATCTGATACAGTAATTCAGTCATATGTGTATATTCTCTATATACACACATACATTACACACTCACTGTTATATACATACTATTACATCTATCACTCTACTCTACTATGTACCTAACATCATATATATAGGGTGGGGACTTTCCCTTCACCACTTATCTATTCCAGAAATAGGCCGCATGCTATTGATAGCCACATGCCATTTACAAGCATAACCACACATGCAAGTGTGTTATCTATAGTCCTCTTGCAGTTAACTGAAGTGTCAATTCTATTCTTAGCTTGTCTCCATGCAAAATTCTTTGATCCACTCCTCCAAAGATAGATAATGCATGGCGTGCACGTCTCTGCATCGTTGGTGTGTTCCGCATGCCATCTTCTAAAAATAGGTCTTCATGCTCAAAATCGGCTAAGTCCTGAAATCTGAACTTGCCTTCCATGCGTGGGTCCTTCCTGTCCTTCCACGCCCTTGGTTCCAGGCCTTCTATCTTCCACGGACTCCTTGTGTGATCTTTGACAAGTATTCTTTGACCTTTGATAATACAGAATTTCATTAAATAGGTCATCCTTACTCACCACATTATTTACCCTTTCCTTAAGTTAGATGACTACCTCATATACATCCAAACCAGAAGATTATAAATCCACATCATCCTTATTTGGGGCCATTCCTGGGTTTCTTGACCTTTCCCTTGGCCTCACATTGATCTACCGGTCATAATGTAGGGTTTGAAACTCAGAGTAGATAGAAGAGGGAAAAGCTTTAAGGTTTAGGGTTTCATAAATTTAATGGCCGAATAGAAGAAATCATAAAGAAGAAATCCTAGCTAATTGATGACAATCCTTATGAAAATATAAGAAACTCTGAAACATTGGGTGACAATCGCATTTTCATGTATTATGAATTATGCAACAATATAAAACCGACTATTTCTTGTGAATCAAGTTACACAAACTTGAAAGCTGGAGAGGATATCTACTGTCAATTGATTTCCCAACACCAGAAAGAAATATACGAAACATTCACTACCACTGATGAGATCCATCTAAACCTTCAGAAGATATGGTTCTGACATATGTGTGATCTAAGATCAGGCTATGCTAGTAGGTGATAATGACAATTACTTGTAAAAATATGACTACTGAACAACAAGAGAACACCATAGATGGACAATATTGGAAGGTCTTTTAAGTCTTGACTAGGCAACTATAGTATCCATTCATCCAAATCGAGGTAGAAACCTCCAGAACCAAAGGTAATGATACTTCAAAAGATCATAATATGATTATTAAATAATTGTCAGTTGGACCAACTATGGATATAGGAATCACTATGTTATGGCCAACTAACAAGGCCAACCTACTACACATATGAGAAACATAAATGGTAATAATATATGTATCAGCTAAGAAAAATTATGTAAGTCATAAGTTGGCAAAACATATCCAACATAAGCTATAGGACTAAATGTAACAAATAATGCATACATGTAAGATATGCTATTTCGAGTATGTACACATGAACTATAAATAACTTACAAAATCATCTTGAGAACGCGCTCACCTTGGTTCATCTCACGCACCCCAAACAAGTGGGGAAATTATTGGGTGATTTTTTCACCCTCTCAACAGTCCAAAAATGAGAAACAAATTGGTACAAAGAAATATTTGAATAAATAGAAGATAAAAATAGGTTCAAAATCAAAATTTTATTTCAAAATCATAGCATGGAAAATTCCCTAATATTCCACAATACAGGCAGGAATAGTGGGTACAAGTGTTCCACTTGGGTATTTATTTCTTAGGGGAAGAAACGTGTACAACATAAGATCAATAGGTTTTAAGTGACAAGTTTCTCCAAAATCCAACAGATACTTAATTACAAGTTACTATCAGGTACTTTAGGTGCAAAATTAGTTGCAAGTTACATAGTTTGAGAAAGGGAATAAATTACATTCTATGTTTAAACTTTTGAGAACCATATAAGGAATAAAACCTCATTTATTATGTAGTCCATAATGATATGCCTAGAATGATGTGTCATATATAACCAATTTCTATTGGATTTGTGTAGACAAAAATTCTATACACTAGGGTACATTTATAGGTCCTAAAGCATACTAGTATATACATGATTCCTAAGAAATAAAACTAGTTGTTAACAACTCCTTTTGGCCCTTTTACTTTATCACTTTCCTTCTTTCTAGTCCTACACATCTTACGGCGCTATCTAGAACTTGAACTTATTTATCTTTTATGGCATTAGACATTAGCTCCTAGTTAGGACACAAGCACCCATGACGCTCTTGTCCCTCTTGGACGCTCCTGGCCCTCTATATCCTTTTCTCACCTCTTTTGGGTCTCTTTTATTTTTTGGGCATATTTTAGTACTTTGGGTCGGCCTTCCAGTTGTCGATAAATGAAATTCAAGCAAGGGAATCATACACACACACACACACAGTTACTTCCTCTCAAAATCATGGGCCAAGCACTAAGAATTATCTATTATCACCTAAGTCTTGCATCCAAAGGCACAAAGAGCATTGCAAAGCATCCATCTAGCACATCCATAAAAGGGACAATGGCTATATCATTTTGCATATACAACACATTGGAGGGGAAGTTCATTTTATTCTATCTCACACATTTACATACTTGGAGCAATCTATATCTAACTCGTTATCATAGTACAACTTGCACAAGGGAAACCTAGGGTATCATTACACACACATTCACATAGAACTACATGGATTCTGAGATGTAGTGCATCTTATTTATTAGGTTTGATGTGATTTTTGGGTATATATATATATCTATTTATCTATTTTATAGGTTATTGGAATGACCAGTGATATTGGAATGAAACCAGAGTGATAAAAGAAAATCAATAGTGAATCTCCTCCTGTACATAAAATATCAGAACTTGAGCATCTGAGTGGACACTAACACCCAAAATAGTCACTAGCGCCCAAGCACTCCTGTCCTCTCATGGAAGTTTTGTCCTACACATCTCTAAGTTCTAGAACCTCCAATTATCCTTGACATCACTCTTCCAAATATGTCCTAGTAGTTCCTCATCCCAGATCACTTCCAAATCACTCAGAAATCAGCTAAGTCACCTATCTCTCTCACTTTATTAGGGATTCATATTATTGCTTGCTTTTTTATTGTCCATTTAATATATCATATCATATGTATATAATTAGTTATCCTAAAATTAAGATTTAAATAAATTTATATTATATCATTTTGTGACCATCTACAATAACACTTATCCATGAGGAATCATTAATGGTTGGAGGGAAAATCCTACAACTCTCCTAATACTCTTCCCTTGGTGAAAAGATGCCTAAATACTCTGTATAACGACAAGATGCTTAAATCCTCAGTTTGGTGATAGGACTCCTAAATAATTAGTACTATTCCAATGATTTCCAAGGAAACAAACACACATGAACAATTATATATCTTCTATCATGACATACATGTGTATTCTATCCTTGATTCACTTGGTTTTAAATATGTATTCATATTTTCACATTTACCAAGTTAAATTTCAATTTCATTAATAATGAGTATTGACTACACTTATTTTCTCAAGGATGTTTGTCATGTCTATACTAGTTCTTTTTATACATCTCATCTTGATCACATGTCTACTAATTGTGTTCATACAAGCAAGGTTAAGGTATTACCACAAAAATCACCTCTCCAATTTAATTAGAATGCTATACAACATGATATATTATTTACGCTACTCGATAATCAATTAATTTATTTATTACCTAATCATTACCACCCTCCTCATTGATTCATTTGTTACAAAATTAGACCATATTGTAATTACCTTGGGATTAATGGACATTGTGATGACATTTTTTATGCTCTAGAACAAAAAAATTGACATCAAGAGCATGAGGGTCTCATTTTACTCTAATCTCCAATTGCTAAATTCCAATAGGCTACCAAATCTGATCCCTCTATGTCTAATGCACATCACACCATAATTACTAGTGTTCATTCTCTAGTAATTCAAGACCCACCTATCTAACCTAGTATCATACCACCTTTACAAATACTTACCCCATTATCTCCTCCTATTAATTCATCTACAATGTTATCAATCCAAAATAAGCCACCACCATCCAAAGAAGCACAAAAAAATACCTTGACACAAGCTATGATCCATCTTATATCTCCTCCGCTAGACCCAAAATATGATTATGGTCATACTCTTGCTCCTACCTACCATTGGGACGACCATACATTTTCTTATGACACATTTCAAACTCCACCACCATGGTAGGGTATTTCTCACAACATCAAATATATCTTCATTTGTTTCACTTTTGGGGGAATTGAACTCCCCCTCCTCATAGTTGTATGTGCTAATCTGTCGTTACCTACCCATACTATTCACATACACATCTATACATTACTCTTGTTCTGTAATTCACGTCAATCTTTCCAATAGCACTTTCTCTCATCTACACTGTGTAAACCTTAGTACATATATCTATGCTCATCTACTACTCATGCTTACTTATGGATCCTTCTACTTATGATGCACATACTACTCTCTATATATGATATACATTATTTCATGCACTATACGTACTCTGGCTATTCTTACTCACAATGATCACATCTATTTTCTAGCAACTTTTGGTATACACACTTGGGGGAATCAAACTTTCTCCCCCCTCTCCATCACTACTTGATGTCTATATTTCCTACTCTTAGATCCTTTGCTACACTTCACACTTTGTGCTTTATGTATATCTTTATGAGCATCACCACATCTCCTGTAAGCGTACTTTACCTTCATTGCCCAATGACATACTCTTGTTATAAGGTTCAATCTTGCATGTTAAGGGTGTAATCCCGCTATAAACCCCACTTATCACATCTTGGATACTAATTCTTTGTACTTCATGTCTATCTTTCTAAGCATTCCCACATATCTAATAAACATACAACACCTTCATTACCCTATGATGCACTCTAGTGCTACGGTTCACATTTTACTATTGAGGTCACAATTCATAAATGAACCTCACTTGTCACATTATGGCCTCTCTCTATCTCTATCTCTCATGCTTTGTGCTTCATGTATATATTTTTGAGCATTTTCACACATACTTTACATTCATTACACAATGACACACTCTATTTCCATGGTTAATACTTGACTATTGAGGTGGAATTCCTAAATGAACCTCATCTCGTGAACATCCACTGGGGGAAAATGCTACTCTCACTATCTGCACATCTTACACATCGACGCACACCATCACATTCATACAACATTTGCACATCTTGGTTGAATTTACTCTTTTTAGCTTATACTATTCACATGTTACACTTTGTTTCCTATGCTAGTTGGATACTTAGTATTTCATCATATTTTCCTATATACACATGCACATTCACTTGATATCTTGAGGTGAATACAACAATTTTATAGATTCTTACACGATGCATGATGCTTAACAATGCTCGTTACTAGTTCCACTAAGGCTCCTGGGGGAATCTATCTTTTCTAATCTCACACTTTACAAATCACAGGTCCTATAGTTACAATATTTACTACTTCTTACTATCAATTTAATTTTTTTGTTGATCTATATATAAAATTTGACATACTATTTATCTTTATAACATTTTAACAGGTTCTTCATGTGCATCATTTTCTTTGCAGGATCTATACAAACATGGCTATCTGTCACTTCTTGCTTACTATTGCTTGCTGTTGTTTATAGGCTATACCCTATGCCTTGTTTTTACATTGTTTAATTATGGCCACTTCCGCCTTGATTGTCTTGTGACATTGTGAGTGATGTCCGATACATGAAACCCAATTTCTGAGGTCCATCTTGTCTTCCTAGTTACTTGTTACATTGTCTTTTATTACATGCTAGCTAATTTTCACTAATACTTGTTTCTAGCTCACTTTTTTTTGTATGTTCCTTGTTTTCTACCATATATATTCCCTACCCCTATAGGTATCCACTACATGATATGCATATCAGCTTCTGACCCTCTCCTTTGGGCCACATTGTCTTATAGTCATCACATGCACTCCAAATGAGGGGGCCATCTATTGGGTGAATAATTCACCCCTATAACAACTCAAAGCTCTAGAACAACACAACATAGTACATAATTGGCACAAAAACATAGTTACAAACTTTCCCAAAATCAGACTTGGATGACATGGATAGAGCAGAAACTAGCACCTAGTATTGGACAATAGAGGTGGTTGCTTATGTCTCCCCAAAACATTTGTGTCCTAGGGAAAAAAGTAGTCAATATTTTATTTCAACACAATCTCCAGTAGTTTACAATTTTTTTTTCTAGTAGCAGATACTTACCTCCAGTCATAGAATGCATTGTATCAGTTATAATCAATTTCAACATGAAAAATAGGTTACAAATCAGGGACATACCATATACAAAGGTGCCTTTTTGGAAACATCATAGAAGAAGAGAAAAACTAGACCTTTCTCCCTAACATTATTCTCTTAGCATGAGATAACCAAGAAACTCACTCTTGGCGTGAGATCACCCAAGAAACTCACTCTTGGTGTGAGATCACAAAAAAACTAACTCTTGGCATGAGATCACAAAAAAACTCACTCTTGGCATGAGATCACCCAAAAACCTACTACAACTTTTGCAAGTTCATCCTTAATACACAACAAGAAGTAGCTCACATTAGCAAGCACAAGCTCCACCAACATGCTACTACAGATACATTTCACCCCTAGGGTCCAATTCCCTTTCCTAATTTCCACTCTTTACATCACGATCACTTCATGTGTCATTCGTCCACTTGGCATGCTATCAGCTACACTCTTCTGTATAGGATTATAATGTACGAACCTTCTATCTACTTTATGCTATCGAGTATTCACTCAATAACATAAAGTGGGGGGAAAATTAGACACAAAATCTATGCACTTTGGTACATTTCTAGGTCCTAAAGCATACTAATATATACATGATTCCTAAGCAAGAAAACTAATGGTTGACAAATCCTTTTGGCCTTTTTACTTTATCTCTTTCCTTACTTCTAGTTTTACACACCTTACAGACCTACCAAAATGTGAACTATTTATCTTTTATGGTCTCAAACAATAGCACCCAGTTAGGAAAAAGGAGCACAGGAGCTCTTGTCCCTTATGGGTGCTCTTGAACCTCTCTATCCTTTTCTCCCCATTTTGGGTCTCTTTTACTTGTTGGGCATCTTTTAATACTTTGGGTCAAATTTCTAGTTTTCAATTACATAATTCAAAAAAGGGAATCATATTTATACTTAATTACTTATCCAAAACAAGGGGAAAACATTGAACATGATCTACTATCACCTAATCTTGCATCAAAGGCACAAGAGAATTTCAAAGAATATATCTAGCAAATCCATATAAGGGACAAGGGTTGCATCAGTTTGCATACGCGACATAGGAGGATAAGTTCATTTTATTCCATCTCACATATTTTCATACTTGGAGCAATATAGATCTAACATGTTATCATAGTGTAACTTATACAAGGGAAACCTAGGGCATCACTATGCACACATTCACATAGAACCACATGGAGTCTGAGATGTCATACAATGCACAATCGTAAGATCACTCCTTGGGTGATCGTCTGGGTCAGTCTGACTCCCCGTTATGTATCTTATTTAATAGGTTTGATGTGGTTTATGGGTATGTGCAACTAGTTATATATTTTGTAGGTTATATGCACAACTAATAATATTGGAGAAAAACCAGAGTGACAAAAGGAAATCAATAGCGAAGATCCTCCTACAGAGAAAAGATCATAACCTGAGTGTCTGGGTGGACACTACACCCAAAATATTCACAAGTGCATATGCACTCCTGTCCTCTATGGGATCTTTCGTCCTGTAAATATGTGAGTTCTAGAACCTCCAGTGAGCCTTGATGACACTCTTACTAATTTTTCCCAACAATTCCTCATCCCAGATCACTTCCAGATCTCTTAGAAATTAAAAAAGTCACCTATCTCTATCACTTACTTAGGGTTTTATATAATTTCTTGCTTTTTTCTTGTATATTTGTTGTATTATATCATATGTATATCATAATTTACATTAATTAATCTAAAATTAAGATTTAAATCAATTTATGACATCTACAATGACACTTATCCATGGTGAAGCATTAATGATTGGAGGGAAAAGCCAGAACTCTTAAATAATCAATATAGCAAAAAGATGATAAAATCCTCAATTTGGTGATAGGACTCCTAAATCCTTAGTATTATTACAACCATATATAAGGCAACAAACAGACAATAACAATTACAACTCTTCTCTTAGGGCATAGATGTGTATTCTATGCTTGATTCACTTTTTTTTCAATATGCATTCATATTTTCACATTTACTACGTTAAAGTTCAATTTCATTTATAATGAGTATTGACTACACTTATCTTCTTTTGCAGGTGCAACCTTAATCCAAAAATAGGCAACACACAAATGGAACAAGAAGCAATATCAAACACAAGACAATCAAACAAAGGCAATATTCAAGGAAAAAATACAAGCATCATTTATGCTATGCACACAAGGTCACCCCTAGGATCCTTATCCTATTTTATATTCCATATTACAAATTTCACAATCTCCATCCAACACAATATTAAGAATAATCCTCATTTGACACATTATCGATTAAAAGTCCTTCTGTCTCTCTGCAAGGTATGTTTTTATTATCGACTTTATGCTACTGCATATTCATTCACCAACAAAAAGGGGGGAAAATGTAGACATGAAATCACACACTTATAATTTACATCATACCTCTAATTATGTATTTATATGAATGATTTATAAATAGAAAAACTAGACATTAACAACACTTGTTTTTCTTTTATAATGTTTTATCATGTTGATACTCTTATCATTTTATTTTCTCGAATGACTAATTTACTTTTGGATATTGGACAACATATGACCCAAATCTATATTTTCTGTTATATCCTCTAAGTATCTTAGATAGTACTGACCATTAGGGATAAGACAGTTCAGGTGTTACTACCCCCTTTAGGAAATTCTGTCATTTTCCTTCCTTTTATAAAACTTGAAATGCCACATCATTTGTTATATTTTCTAAATCACTACCCATCACTTTGCATCAATATTTTTTGGTTATTAATGAAGAAATTTAAACAAGGTAATCATATATATACATGACTTACTCACCCTTATTAGGGGCTAGAGAATTTAGGCTATTACTTATTATCTACTATCTAGGTAAAGAGCAACATAAGGACTACATTTAGGTTACATTATTCAATACATATCAGGAGATATTTATGAATTCCATCTCACACATTCATCTTAGGGGTAAATAAAGTATATCCCACTATATTGATGTGACCAGAACAAGGGAAACCTTGCTTCGCACACACACACACACACACACACACACACACACACACACACACACACACACACACACACACACACTAGAACTACATAGAGTCTTAAATCTAGTGCATTGCTTGGTGAAAATCACATTAGGGTAATTGCTGAGGTTAGTATGATTCAAGAATATGCATTATTTGTTTCATTTAGTGTTTGCTTAAGCCTTGTGCAAGTAGCTAGGGTTTTCTTTGTAGGTCCAAGTGCCACACATGAAACCTATAGTAAAGTGGATGTGAAAAATAATGAAAGGAAAAATATAAGTTTAGAATAAGAATAGATCAAATCTGGAGCTATTTACAAGACACTAGCACTCAGTTTGAACACTAGCACCTGATCAATTTTGTCCTTACCTGGGAAACTCTATCTGAAGGAGTTTTAGATTCCAGTTTTCTAGAAAAATATTACTCAGTTCAGATCTAGCCTGTTCCACGTTGTTTCCATCCCAGAATCAGTCCATATATTCATATAAAAGATAATTCACTCTCATCTCACTATTGCTTACAATTTTTTGTTTCTTGCATGATAGATATTGTTCATTACAGTTATATCTATTTGATCTCAGTTCTTTGATTAAGATTTAATTTTGTTAAATCATTTGGTAAACCTGACATTCGATCAAACCCTCTATTTCCATAGGATCCCTCATTTTTTTCTTCATCATAACCCTAACGCTAGTACCCTTAGGGTTTCTTTATTTGGTTGTGGATTTCAATATCTTTCATTTAACATGTCAAATATCAGGGACCATCATCTATCAAAACATATCATAGTTGACATGGGATATAATTATATTTTACTAGTTTTCCTTCACTGATATCTACAAACTAAGGTTCCTTCATTCCTTGATGTCGGTAACTTTTATTCTTTCCAATGTTCTTAATATATCTTGATTCTAATAAAGAACATGTTTTCACCTTGGTGTCACCCATATTTTCTCCCTTTATGTCATT
Source organism: Taxus chinensis (assembly GCA_019776745.2). Taxonomy (NCBI): domain Eukaryota; kingdom Viridiplantae; phylum Streptophyta; class Pinopsida; order Cupressales; family Taxaceae; genus Taxus; species Taxus chinensis. The sequence goes on from CM034151.1 coordinate 370,194,117, forward strand.
ATATCCCTTTTAAAAGTGGAGTACACTCTATATATTTTTCCATCTCCTTCATATCCTTTATTTTCATACCTTTCAAAACATGTTAGCATTTTAATAAACAATAGGGTTTAAGAACATTCCCTTATATCATCCCTAATTAAGTATATTAGAATTGGGATAGGAATTAAGGTTTAAGGAAATATTTTCATGCTAAATTTTTGGCATGAAAAAATTAAAATTTTAGTCATGATAACCAAGCCCACCACTTGAAATCCCTTTTCTTGATCATTTTGAAACCTTCCTCCAGCCATCCTCTCAACTCATACAACCCCTTTGATTATGTTTCATCCCCATTTTGGCTGAGAGAAAAGTGCTAACATGGATTTAAAGTGTGTTTGATATGCAGGGAGGTATATCTAAGTGATATTTATGAAGCTATTGAGCTCTGAGGTAGAAAATTGTTCCCATAAGCACTATAATGGCTATTTCTAGCCATATTGCAGTAAGAAAACCTCCTCCAGAATCTATCTGCAAGGGTTTAACTCATTTGGAGGTTGTACATGAAAGAAATGAAGAGATCCATGATAGTTTTAAGGAAACATGTGGAGGCATGTGGCGTTAGGATTTATTTGAGAAAGAAGAGGTCATTACGGGTGCATGGAATGTAAGCTTCAACATAGAAAGTGATCTTATGATTACAGTTCCAAGTGTTCTGGGAGGATTTAGGAGCTTAAAAAAGAGGAAATAGAAATATCTAAGAGTCCTCTACATGGTAAATACATCATTTTTATCCTAAATCCTCACTACTCTCTGTGGTAGTTTAGGTCCATGTTTCTACTTATTTGTGTCAAAAGGGTGATTGGGCCTAAAACTCAAAATGAAAGTAGAATTGGATCCTAAAAAAAATTGGGGATGGATTTAATGGGTGTTTTCAAGTCAAAATCATATAATGTTTGAGGATAGAGCTCCAAATTTTTCTCCAAGAGAACAAAATGCATTCCCATGTTCTAATTTCACATTGACATAATGACATCAACACATCACTCAAGTGAGTGGTAGGATTTTTGAACTCATCTGCCCCTTTTCCCTTGATGAAAAGGGACAATGGTGACACAAAAGTTGCAAACATGACCACCTTTACCACTTTTACCACTTGGAGTGCATCACTCGTGTCCTAGGAGTTTTTTCAAGTTGCAAACATGACCACCTTTACCCATGATGCATTTTTCATCACGTGTTATCCATTATCCCTTAGTCCAAGGGACAGTTAGGACACAAAATTGTGCCCAAACTCATCTAACGAGCCTCGGTCACATGAGGAACCCCATGTTAGCTCCCAAAATCCTATTTCTAGCCCCTGCATTTATCTCCCCTGCTTCCACATGGTGACACTTGTCACAATCTCATGCAAAGTGCAATTTAGTGTCCCCATTATCCACTCACCTTAATTATCCCCTATTTTCATGTGTGCAACTCACCCTCTAACCCCCGACTAATTCAAGTTAAGCCATGTTGGGTTAATGATGAGTTAAAGTGTTAGAGGGAAGAAAGGGTTAAAAATAAAAAACTTAGCCATTTCTGAATATTTTAATGTGATGTTTTTCCCTCATAAACACCAAATACATGTTTTTATGCTGCTGAAATTTTCTAGAAACCTCCATGTTTGAAAACAAAGACTTTCTCATAACTCAAAAACTCACATCGAAATATCGTAAAATTTTCATAACACCTTCCTTGCAAAAAATCTCTTTTTTGGTAATAATCTTGCCTCCATTAATGGTATAAAATATTGTTAATTTCTAGAACAAAAATGCAGCCATAGAGATTTTCTTTTCAGATCTACAAAAAATTGGTGATTAAAAACCCCCTAAAATTTGGAGCAAAACATCTTAGAGTGAAAACAATTTTTTTGAGATTACTCCCGTCTCGTTTTGAAATCTAAAAGACTACTCAAAAGACATCCAAAATACAATCATCCTTGAGAAAATTTCTAAAAATAGACATGCAGGGTGGGACTTGCAAAAAATAGTAAGTGTTGGGATTTTTGTTAAAGTTTTCATATCTTTTATTTCCCTAAATTTCGTCACTATGAAGATCAAATACTTAGGTTTAGAGATAGTTTCCACATTAAACACTAAGTATCCCTATAGACACCCTAAAAATACATACTTATTTCTAGCGTATTCTTGGATTATTCATATCATATTTGCATCCCTTTAGAGTTAACTAAGTTAATTTCATCCCATTAGAATTAATTAAGTTAATTCTATTATTATTCACACCCCCTGTAAAATTAATTAATTAAATCAATTAACTCGTACTTTGAATATTTATCCCTTTTAGATTTATCATATTCCTTTATAATTAATCAAATTAATTCTATTACCTTTACATCCCTTTAGAATTAATTAAATGAATTCTAATTACACTTTATCTGTACTTCTACTCCCTTTATCTAATTTAATTAAACATTTATTTAACTAAATGGTTCATTATCATCTCACAACTCATAACTAGTTAAATTAGTTTTTTACATAATATTATTTAAATACTCACACTCCACTTAACTCTACTTCTAGAAACCTACAATGGTGGGGGGAAACATTTGCACATACAACCGCCTCCATGTAAAAAATTCAAATATTCATTACCCTTGCAAAGTTGCAATAGTACAAACCAAATCCATTGGCTATTTCAGGAAATTATAATTACAAAATTGTAGCCCAATCAAACCTTGATCTAATATTCATGGCCTCACCCTCAACTATAAAAATCATGCCAATCCTTTGTAAATCATCCTTGGATGCTTTGTGTAATTACAACCAACTTCTTCCAAAGTTGTCATATGCATCTTTGTGTCTATTTTCTCGTAGTATTATCATTTCTACATTTGTAGATCAGTTCAAGATCATCCATAATCAAACTTTCAAAAGATTCCACAACTTTAAATACTTATACAATATATATGAGGTTTACAAGATAAACTTGGAGGAAATGTTTGTGGTTATATTTTTTATTTTACTTGAGGTTTGTAAGGAAAAGATTGGAGGAAATTTTTGTCGTATTTATCTATTTATCTTTCATTTCTTTTGAGTTTTTACTACTAACATTTAGGAATGCCCAATGGGAGCTTAACCACATTCTATTTTACTTCTTATTTCACATTTTATTATTTCTTAGTATTTGTATTAACCCTTGTGTAAATTTAGTGTTGTTTGGCTCACATTTGTGTTTTCATATGTGTTTTACTGTCTTTTTCTTTCTATATTTGTGCAGGTGTGCTTTTTATGTATGTTGGGAGCATCAAAAAATAGAAATCAAAGTTTAAAAATCACAAAAAAATATTTTGTTTTGTTATTAATATTCTTATGTTTATGTAGGTGTGTTCTACTATATTTTGGGAGATTCTTAAAACAAAAATCAGAATTTTAAATAAAAAATTAAAAAAAACACAAGGAAAAAAGTATATGTTTTATCACTAGATTTAGAGATGGTTTTAGTTGTGGCTAATTTTTTCAACCATTTTTAAATATAGGGGAGTCTGTCATCCTTGATCCCCTCACAACTCACTTCATCACCCCATCAAGTTCACATAGCTCTCCTCCAAATCTACTGCTCGAGTCCTCCTACAACTCACCAAGCCAACTTGGCTCATCGAGTTGACTCCTAAACTCATTTCTTCAACTACTCTTCATAGCTAAACTCTTGATTTATCCTCACTACTTCCAACCTATCTAAACCTAAAATCCTAATCAGTCAAGATACCTCCACCTTCCAACATAATCTCGCTAAGTTATGTCCTTGTATTCACCCTAACCCTAAGCTCCCCTTCGCCAAATGAGCCGATACACTAAAATTCACCACCCCTCCCTCTAGATCAGCACCACACCTCACACCCATACCTTGGCTTAAACTCACTAATATCCTCTCTCGGTTTTACCCTTGCCATCCCTTCTCTACCCTAGTGAGCTGATCTCTCCAACGCTCACACCCCATGCTTCTGCCGCCGAGTCCCCATAGTTTTTCACTACGTCACCTCCAATCTTGTGCCGAGTTGATCTCCCCTACCTTCCTCTCATCCTACTCTCTGCATTACACCCCTACGATCCCTTCTCCACCCTGGAAAGGTGATCTCTCAATTGCTCACACCCCAAGCTCATGTCGTTGAGTTCTCACTGTCCTCCATTGCATTACCTCCGAGCCATGCCAATTTTTTTTAATAAGAAAAACATTTTTTACTGGATCTATGAAGTGGGGGATTCTTGGGTCCCCTCCCTTACATTTCATAATATAAAATTATATGAAAATATTCAGGGTGAATGTGAAATAAAATAGTGATAGATAGTCACCCTGAGATAAAAACATTAAAATTTCTACATAGACTTATATACTATAAACTATAGCTTAATCTAATAGTTAGATCACCTCCTCTTTCACACACTTTTTTGGTTTTGCATCAACCTTTACCCTAATTTTGTGTACACTAAACTTGTGACCTACTTCACTAACCCTGGTGGCCTTAAGTAAGAAATCATAAGAGGATTTACCCTTATTTTTGAGCCAGACAACACGTGGGGTATAAGACTAACAGGTGCAAAGAGATCTTCCAGGTCCAGAGGGGAAATGAAAGAAGCGTAAGAGCCCTTCATGAAATTTTTTTGATGGAAAGTTAGAATGAATTTACACAACACCTTGTTTCTCATCACCAGCTCAAAAACAAATTTTCTCACTACCATATTTGAGCTCCCATTCTTTGCTTCTTGAATGTCGCTCATGGGAAAACAAAATTTCCATAATTCCTATACCAACCCAATCACATGCATGGGAAAAATAATGTGGCAGGAGATCAATATAGCTTCTTCCTTGTTTCTGCCAATGAACAACACATGGGTAATAAAAACTGAAACTATCTCTGTGTTGACTCTAGCTAGGTTGTCACCCTGAAGATAATTGTCACCTAGAATTATTTCAATTGCATTATCCATTGAGCCCAAAGAAATATAGAAGACTTTTCTCAAGTGGGCAGGAGAAATTGGGACATATAAGGCCATCTCATGTGATTCCCCTCTTATAAAAATACATGGAAAGGGCACGAAAGCCATGAAAAAATAGAGACAGAGCAGGCCATCGACACAATGAAAATAACAGAGAGGAGGTATGTAAAATGAGGGATTGAAGTCACATTAAAAGGAGTTCCCATGTATCAAAGCCTAAACATTCACTCATTCCTTAGTCTGACGTCCCTTTCCATGAGGGTAGAAAGAGCAGGCCACTTTAATTTATCATTAGATATGCTTACGTCTTCCTCTTGTTCCACCCCCAAAAATTTACAAATAATCTGCCTTTGAGTTGGCCTCCCTATAGACATGGACAATATTCTAAGTATCCAGCTTAGTGAGCCAATGCAATGCATTAGAGATATAAATGTCTAGGGTCCAATTTTAAGTCTTACCAGAATTGATAGCTTGAATGATTATTTGTGAGTTTCCCTCAATCATGAGATGAGAGAAGCCACAATCCACTGCCCTTTTAATACCATAAAGGAGAGCTTTGGCCTCCACTTGATTAATAGTTCCATCTTAAAGATGGACATATCTCATGCTTAAAAATTCACCAAACTCATTTTGAATGATGCACCCCACCCTTAAAAGCACGGGTTTCCCTTTAGAATCCCCGTTGAAGTTGAATTTACAAAAACTAGGGGGTGGAAAACTTTTGATGGTAAAGGATTTTATTATACCATAGCTATGAAATAGAGTGGAGGAGTACTTTCTCTAAGTGGGACATAGGGGTGGGATTGAGTCCTTAATGTCCACTGAGCGATCTACATTAGGAGCACCCTACTATGTTCCACTTGGTCCATATGGAGAATTTTGACCCCTGCCTCAAGGTTTCCCCATGACCACTTATTGAAATCATCAAATTAACTCAATGGGAATGGAACTTGGGATTATGATTACAAAATACTTGTAACTCATCAATAGCCCAAGACCTTGAGTTCAAGCCATGCCAAGTTAATATCCACAACCTCCATCTTTTTGGCCCCCAAAATTTCACCCTAGGGATTGAGTAGTGATTTAGAAAAATATTTGGAGAATGATGGAGGTGAAAGTGATGTTTCTTGTAGCCGAGGATTTATCCAACATTCAACTATGACTCGGTCCTAGAATATGATCAAGAGGAACATAACTAAGGGGATAACTTAACATTTCTTCTTTTGGCTCTACTTGAACTAAGGTGAGAGGATTTGAGGGTGACCTGAATGAGGGAATGATTATTGCAATTTGGTTTCCTTCAAGATAGGGGTAGATAAATTAGAGCCAAGTACAACCATAGATATAATACCCACTCACAAGAGTCATCACTTAGGTATTATACACACATAATGTGTCAAACACTTGTCACTAAATACTGAAAAAATGGTTTCCAGAGATCATCTCTATGTAAGAAACTAAAAAAGGGGGATGCGATGATGCTTGGACATTAATATTCACAATTCAAATTTTTTTTATTCATGATTAACAATGACAATCTAGTTTTATAGGAAAACACATGTGTAATATGCAAGTCTATTGTGTTTTTAGGAATGGGATGGTAAATTACTTTATATAGAACAAAAATATGGAGGATGGAAAATTTTGTGACAACAACATGCAAATATTACCATGGATACTCAATATTTACCACAATGTGAAGAAAAAAATCAATTCAACATATTCCTTAACGGAGCAGTTGCATTCATTGACACCTAATTCCTACAAATGTTACTCACAATCTTTAAGATTCCTAAAAAAAATATTTGAGACAGAGTCTTGATGAATTTCTCATTACATTTTCTTCATACACCCATAATACCCTTAAGGGATAACAAAAAAATCTCCAAAGTAATGTTTCCACTATGATTCAACTCGAACAAAATATTGTAAAACATACCCTACTACACAATATTCACATAATAACCAAAGAAATGCAACAACTAGAAGTCATTTTTGTGTACTCCAAAAATGAAATTAACATGAGATTATACCAAAGATTATATTTCCTTGATTATATATTCAGACATACAGTGGGAAGTATGATTAGACCAAAAAGAAACGATTCCATTCATATGAGTCTTAGTAAAGGAACATAAAAAATTTCCCTCAAAACATACTAATGGTTATGTTATTACCAAATCACTGCACCCCTTGAATGGCCTGAAGGTGAACATGACATTCAATGTGATTGAGTAACATGGGATCATCTCTAAATATGTGGGACTTGGGTTTGAGGTGAACCTCTGGAGAAGGTTGGATTCCTCTTCCTAAAATAAGCACTACACTACTCCTAATGTAAGAAAATTGGCTAACTAAACCTATGCTAACATTTCAAGGGATTAGGGAGAGATATTTGCAAGGAAATAAAACCTATACTAGAAGTGGTGATGCACCAAGAAAGGGTTTTTCTAGACTCAGGAAGGGTTAATTTGAAGAGGGTGTGTGCACCACAAGTCAACTTCACCTACTGTAACTTAGAGAGGGTAAAAAATACCTAAAATAAAAAGCACACATTACCTTTGTTAAAATCAATCAGAAAAACAAGTTATCAGTCTTCCAGTGAAGAAGGATGAACTTGAGAAGGGTGAATAAGCACCATAACTCAACTGTATGCAATACTCCACCACTTGATAAGCACAGAACTCTAAGAACCTGCAATAGAAACTTGAGCTCGCAAAGTGTACCTACAAACATGAGAAAAGGAATAAATAAATATAGAAGGATTAAAGGACAAAGATTAGTCACAAAAAAAACACTTTTATTACTTCAACAACGTGCATAATGCATCATACATTAAGAAGAGGCAATGGTTTTCATTATAGTCTTGAAAATAAAGGCTTGAGAGCCTAAAAATTCACAACATCTTGTCTTGTGAAGAGAGGGGAAGATTGAATAGTGTCTAACTCCTTTGGGGTAAGGACCCCTTTTACATTTTATAGAAAACCTTGAGTCGTTGAGATAAATAAGGAAGAAAACCCTAGAATTTAGGCCAAAATGTAGGAAACAATTCATCACTATTGTTGGCCATGTTTTCCCATTTATTGCACCTCCACCTTTCAAGGAAACATTCAAGGAACGAAGAAAAAATTAGAAATTTGGATTACAAAACTTCTAAAAATTCATCTTTTGGTGATTTCATGGGGTATCTCTCTTTCTCCCAATTCCAACAACTATAATTTTGTGAAAAACGGGCAACAGGGAAGAAAGTTATGGCTTGTTAAGAAAAAGTTGTTTTTAGGGTTACCTGCACACCAAATTAGAAAATTCAATGCTTTGATAGATTGGTGAACTCAAAAATTAATTCAATGAGTTATTTCTTTTCCCAACTCAGGCATTTCCAAAAATGGGTCATTGGGTCTAGCTCACATCGTGGAGTTTAACTTGTCCCTTATCTAGCATCGACTGTCTTTTCATAATTCACCACATTAGGCCCATTTACCTCGAATTCCATGTGCTCTTAACACCGAGCTCCTCATATCACGTTGACTGAGTTGATTTCATCAAATCGATATGTAACATTAACTCAGATTGCACCATTATGCTTTAATTTACCTCAACCAACCAGTTCAAAAACTCACCACGTATTCACTAGCTGGTATCCAACTTGTCATATGAATCATTCCAATCCTTCCTTGAGTTGGTCACTTGACCCAAACCACTAACATTACCTCCTAAATATTCTCCACATGCTCTTGATGGCTTGGCACTTGTCTCAGCATTTAACCCAAAAACCACCCCTGAAATACATTGACTGAATCAAATCAGACTTTAGAAGTGCCCAGGCTTTGTAAACCACCGAGCTCCATCCACATTGAGAATCCCAAACCCCGAATGTTCGAAATTCTGAAATTCAGACTTTCAGACTTTAGAAATTTGTTTGTCTTTTACCAAATTTTCCTCAACAACCTCCAAAAAGGTGATCCAAAAAATCTTGAAAAGGGAAATTCCTTACTTAGTCCTCTTTCAACTGCGATCTACAGGAATCATCGAGTAAATCGGTACTCGAATTACCTTCTAATTATATGAAGAGATCAAAACCTTTATGAACTCGGTGATTCACTGAACAAATTGAATTCGAGCTTCTAATTACTGAGATTATTTAGACTTCAAGCTGGTCTTCTTCTTGTAATCCTCATGCACCGCTCGATCTGACAAGCCTGCAAATTCATCATCTTGACGTATGGCTGACTTGTTTATTTTGATGTGGATAAATGTGTAAACAAGTGAGTGACTCAGTCTTTTGCAATGAAATGAGAAAATTCATGCTATCGAGCCATATTTTGGCTTGTCCATTTGTTTCTTGACGGGCTTGTACTGAGCACCTTACCAAGCCATGGATGGTTCTTTCTAACCATTTTACATTTGTATGCCAACCAAGTTCCAATGATCGAGTCATTCATTCATAATTGTTGATCTCTCCTTTGACATAGCTCTCAAACTATCTCCTGTGTTGAACTAGACACCTTCGACCTCTGAGCTATGAACTACAAATTTTCCCATGAGTCATTCTCCAATGGATCCATAATGAGTTCACCACCAAGCTAGCATGAGCTTGTACTTAACACCAATTCTCTGAGATCTCCTAGCCTTGACCATGACTCGGCCTTACGATCTTGTTTCCTCTATGTAATTGTTGGCTCAGCCAGATATATGTGTCCTTGAATAGGCCTTGACTATTAATCTTCCTGGGTGTTACACTTGAAGCTTATGGAAAACCTGTTTCTTCGCATTGTGTCTTAGGATCAATGAATAAACCATGACATCCAGGTTCCTGCTCTGAATTTGACATGTTGGACTATGTCAATCCCAAGCTCCTAGTCTAGTGATTATTCCATGACCTGAGATACTTCCACTATGAAAAGATGAGTTATAACATGACTCACGAGCTCCTTACTTGTATCTCAGTCCAATCATCCACTGATATCCTTCTTCCAATACACATCACCTCTACAAATTTCATTTCACTTTCTTCCTGACTTACCCTAGTTTCCCCTGTATCATTTTTGGCTCAACAATATAGCTCGAGCTATCCCTAATCTTCTCGAGCTGAATGATTTTTCCATGCCTTTGTCATCCTACACTCAATACAACAATATCTTTGTCAAAAATTTAATGCTCCACATTGCCACTTTACGTTCTCCTAAACATATTATCAAGCTCCACGTGGCTATTCTCCACTGTGACGTTGAGATAAATCTTCTGCAACCTCACCCTAAGCTCAAATATTACTAAGACCAAGCCATCTACATTAACATTCAAGATCACCCATCAATCGTAGGTCTAAGTCATCCTGTTAGTGAGTCAAACTGGCCATAGCTTTGAGCACAACTCAAACCAAAACACTTTCAAGCTCACCCTTTAATGACTTGCCCAAGCCATTTTTGTTCACCCTGAAAAACCTTCAACTTAGGCCATCCTTATGTTGTTCCTTAGAATGATCTTGCTATGAATCCTTCACCCGAATAGTGCTTGAGATCTATGCACTATGAGCTTTCTTCACCGAATGGGTTCTACATTATGTTGGGATTCAATTTCTGAACTCCCAAACATTGCTCCGCATTCATTTTTTATGTGTTTGTGCCAATTTTTAAACATTCCCCGAGCATGGATCAAGGAATAAAGCTAATTAGCTTTTAACATCCTGATTATGTGATCTTCTACAATTGTTGTTGAAACATATTTTATATGTGTTGAATTCTCTTATTGATTCGATCCCTCACCATTCAAGCTCCAATGTAAATTCTGAACCTGCTCATCCCAAATTAAACTATTCATATGCTGGTCTCCATTGATATCATTCCTCCCACTCAAGCCATTTCAACATACTAACGAAGATCTCAATCTTCCAAAACTAGCTCAACGAGTCATAACAGAGATTAATATCGAGCTCACTTATAGCCTTCACAAGCTTGCCGGGCTAAAATAATTAGCCTATCATTCATTGAGCTCGACTGAGCTATTGTGCAAGCTAACCTTGTATGGATCATTCTAGCATACTTTCAACCTTCTCAACATAATTTATTGATTTTAATCAGTTAATACCCGTGATAATCAAAAGTGGTCCCACTGGGACTAATGTCTAATTTCGAGTACACCCTGATCTTCTTCAAACCAAGAAAGAAAAAAAGAAATCCAAAATGATCCTGAAGTATTTGGTAATTCCACAGATGTATCTTAATACAAAATTTTGTTTATAGATCCTAGAAAGTTATATGAATAATTCTTTCGGTTCTAGGGTCCACTAGACATCCTCTTTGTGCAATTTTGCTAAATTGGAAAAATTGGACAACATTTTTTGTGACCTCTCGGGTATGCTTTCTTGCTAAGCATGGTTCCAATATCCTTGTATTTCCATTGGACATGGAGTCATAACTATCAATTTGAGACCTGAAGTTGAACCATGAAACTCCTGAATTGTGAGTTTCATGTTCCCAAGTTACCTGAACATTATTGCATCCTACATCCCAAACTTGGAATGACTGCTCCTGAATGAAGGCTAATAAATGAACCCATCCTGAATCCCCTTGAAAATTACCAATCTTGTACATCCTTGGAATTCTAAGGATGAAGTATACTGAATCTGATGAACTTTGCATCTAGAGAATACTACAGAACTTTGAATGAAGAAGCCAAGGAATTGGGGAAATCTTGAAACTTTCTCTGAAACCTTGAACTTGTCTCTTCCTTGAAAAACCTCCAATTATTAAACAGTGTGTAGAACACCACAAGAGAGACAACGAAAAAAAAACACACTGAATTTTAAAACCATACACGCCCCAATTGAAACATGCAGGGTGTGCAATGCACTTATTCTGCTAAAAGAAAACCTATTACTACCATACACTAACCAGAGGCATAGGTGAAATAAACAAACCATGCAACTAGTTGTGCAAATTAGCTCCCTTTTCTTACAATGGATAGCCATAAAGAGGATGTGGTAATGGACATGGTTGAGAATGAGAGTGAAAAATTGACATAAATCCAATTTTCCACATGACTGACCAAAGCATTGGCTGGAAAGAGAAAATATGCCTCTTTTAGTTGCTCTATATTTGTTTTGTAGAGGCATAACAATTGATTCTTGGGGCTGTGAAATTCATCCTCACATTATGAAATGAATGTGACCGGATGTGACCTCTCTTTTTTCTCTAAAGAAGCCAAATACCTTATGGGACATGGTCTAACCCATTGAATATTCCTGCTACTCAAAACCTCAACTTTAACAAGAAATTCTTGTTGAAGAAATCCTCAAAAACTATGGTTATTCACGAATTGATTTTCCTCTTGTTTCCCATTTATAAAAAACTAATCTTTAACCTAGATGGATGGTATTACAGTGAAATATCCCTCATTCGACATAGAATTTAAAAAATCAAACCCCCCTATTTGCAGCTTTTGAAGATTGTTAGAGGAAGAAAAATATTCAAGAATACTTTCCTCCACAGAATTGTTAACCAAAACGAGTTCCGTAACTGAAAATAGAAACCTCTCCATGACATAATCTTCATTCAATGCTTCTAGATCAGTCCTAGCTTCTCCCGTGTGTTCTTCCTTTATATGTGATGAGGGATACAAAAGACTCAATTCCTCCAATTCTGATTCCAAAGGACAATTATGAGTATTGAGTTGTTCTTGAGCATGTCCTTCTAAAACACTTGACACTTTGTGTTAGAAAATAAGTGATGGAATAAAAATATTATCAAGTTCCATATGCTCCTTTCCATCGAAACATTCTTCCAAATCTGATAGGTAATCTACTTCTTCATCCTCTGACTGTATCAAAGGTTCTTCCCCAATCTAAGTATCCTCTGAACTAGAACCTCCTTCACCTTAATATTCTTCATTCTCAAATGCAAAATTAGAAAGATCAAATTCCTCTAAAACATCAGATTTTTGAAAAGATAGAGGAGGAAAAGGATTTGGTAGCCTCTGTATGGTCTCATCTGCATTTTGGATCTCTGAATCTACCTTGGTCTTATGAAACTTTTTGTGTCTGATTGTAACATCTGATAATGACCCTAAAAAAATACTACCGGCTTCCATAAGTGCTGAAAGTTATTGACATGCATGGAAATTAGGATCATTGCACTCATTAGAATTAGCTTGTATACTCGAGAGTCTTTCTTCTTCAACTTGCACATGATTTTTTCTTGACATATTTGGAGCTAATTTTGTAACTTGTGGGGAATCAACATTTTCCTCAAACATAGTGCCCGCATGTACACTAAATTTTGAACACATAGACTACTGTTCATCATCCCCTTGTACTTGTTCCTGGGAAAATTCAGTTTCCTCCAAATGCTCTTGAATCTCAACCTTGGATTGAGGATGAGTTAGGAAGGAAATTTTCTTTTCATTCAATCTTGCATCCCACTCCTTCAGATTTTTTGAAATTTCATCCTTATTAATCTCCTTAACATCCTTCTCTTCATCTTCAGTATAATCATGTTCTTCCCAAAATGGATTTGGAACTATAAGAGGAGGGGTGGGTTAGGATTCAACAACTTCCCTCACTATTTGAGATAGTGGAAGAGGTACAACTTCTTGTCTTGGTGGCCTTTGCAAAAAAGAAGGAACTTTGGAAGGGAGAGGAAAAAAATATTCATAATGGGATGGAAATATATGAAATGAAGGAATGGAATTCTTAGCATGGGAAGCTGGTGAAAAACTTGGAATTTGAGGTTTAGACTGAAATGACATTGATTGGGAATTGGAAAGAGGAATCTAAGGTGGTGGTGTAGGACTTACCCATTGATAAGGATTCCTTGCATTTAATTAATAAGCCCCAATCTCTTCGATCCAACCTTCAAGTTAAGGTAAACATTCAGTCATAAAATCAATATTTTCCTTCAAGCTGTAAAAAATTGGCATAGGGCCAACCCATGGACAATCTACCTTGAACCCAATCTTGAATGCCTTTATTTGAGTTGTGGCTCTAGATTTTACTATGCATGCCTCTATTATTTGAATCTTAACTTGAAACTTTACATATTCATTTGTAGGATAGCCTCCATCATTTGCATGCTCTTTCTCTTGAAAAGATGCATAGTTAAGTGAACCATCAAACTGGCCATGGCTCTACTCATAGAGATATGCATGTTGTTTATTTTCATCATAAAATGGAGCTGGAGGTGGGTTAAAATGACTTGAAGATGGAAAGTGTTGTTTTTGTTGCAAGTGAGAACTCAAATGTGAAAACAAAGCCATGATTGCACAACTTCATGAATCGGAGAAAATTGGAAAGATGTTGAAGGAAACTATATGGAAATGGGTAAAATTGAAGGTCTGCAACATAGAGAGTGGGGTACTTTGACCAATGGAGTCACCATTTTTGCTTGGGTATACCTCCCAAGGTTGAAATTTCACTAAGAGCACAACAACTCAATGAAATGAAGTGAACACAATAAACACACATGTGAAAAATGTGACTTTTATGGCCCCACTGGGCGTGCCAAAACTGTTATCATGTAAAATTTCAACGTTTACCAGCTTTTTTCACCGCCTTTGCTCATATGATTTTGGTTCCCTGGAATAGTGTTTTTGCATTGTTTATGGTTAAAGAGTTCAATTTGGTTTTCACCTTTGGGTAAATGGGAATTCTATAAATAGCTATCTTGTGCTCAAGGAAATGGCCCCTCAAAATTTGCCTCTCAATTTCTCATTTCAATAGCTTAGTCTTCCAGTTTTTCTTAGGAATCAATAGTTTTATTTGTTGCATGCATAGTTAGTGTTGTTTTTTTGTTTAGAAGCAACATAATCTTCTTGTGCTAATACTATCACTGTTTCACACAATCAATTGGAGTAAAATAGTTTCATTCTAGTCATAAGCCATTAAAGTTGTAGGTTGTGTTCGTCAAACAAGATAGTTTTAGGTTCTAGACGTTTCATGTTGTATGACTCGCAATAAATCCCGCTAGGAATTGCATAGGCCAAGCTCTATTCTCTTGCGCTATCCCTCTCCTACTCGCATTGTATTAACTTTGCATCCTAAGCTGCCACTATCCTAATACCTACTTTTATTGATGTTGGCATTGCACACTTTTCTAGATTCATGTGAGCACGAAGGAACGAAGAGATCACACTGAGGGGAAAAAACCACACACAACCAGATTCACCATTATTCTGAAAAATCTAGGTTCAAGCTATCAAAGTTCTAGTTAAATATATCAAATAGGATAGTGAATCATTTCATTTCAATTAATCTCACTTTCAATATTTTTAGGGAAGCTGTGGGGATTGATAGTTTATGAGAAACTATGATTCACTTCTCACTTCTGAGGTAGGATCGAGAGTCTTTGAAATAGATTAGATAAGTTATTTCAATATTTAGAATAGACTTGCAACTGCACAGGTAAGTAGCTATACTTGGCTGCCTTGTTTTTTTTAATTTCATCATTAGTTTAGTTGTCAATTTTTAGATATTTTAAATAGTTTCTCTTTCAATTTTGTTCAAATAGTTCATCAAAAACAAAAAAATAGAGAAGTTATATATGCTGTAGATATGCTTTATATAGTTAGTTTTTCTTTGTTTCAGTTAGATTTACACTGTTTTTTTTACATGACAATCACGTGACCTAGGGAGCCCAGAGAATAAGTATTCGAGCCAATCATGCCTCAACCCAATCTTGTGGTAGCAATAACTGACGTAGATCAAAATATCATAATCCAAATCTTCCGAACAAAAATAGACCTACAAGAAATTAGCTCACAATTAAGAGGATTAAACATAGAAAACGACAAAGTGCATACGTTTTGGTCAAACCAGCCAAACTACAGATTACCCTAGATAAATATCCACATGACTGTAGAAGGGCCTGAAAGAGAGAAAATGTTTGGTTGTGATCCTTTGGTCCTATAACCAGATGCAGGAGACATTCTCACTGACATAGACACTAGCTTACAAATTCAGGTTGCTAGAACGCCTGTAAGATACTCTGAGAAGATTGCACAACTGTTAATTCTAAACATAGAGGCCAAAAAGGCATACAACTACTGGATACTAGGGATTAGAGATTGATTCCACACATGACCATAGGAGGTCCACAACAACCATGAATCTACGGTTGTGATCCATAGGTCCCAGAACCCAATGAGTCCACAAGTCAATCAGACGTAGATGTTGGTTTACGCACATTAGTATTTAGATCCACTCCACTCTCACCAACCATTATCACATAGTTATCCTTGTTAGACATAGTAGCTAACGAAGCTAAAGATTTATGGACTAGACCAAATAATCACCCATATAATCTGCTATATATCCATCATCCACCTTATGACCTTGTTTGGAGACATACACGAAACGATCCCAGGTCATTTTCCCCGTATTCCACAACCTATAGATCGAATCACGCCAAAGCTCGATATTGATTGGAGCCTTCGAGCAGTCATCCTCACCGACCGATCTATCACACCAGTTCAGGTTAGGAGGGCCTTCTTTTCCTTAGATTCGTAGATTCCATTTGTGCTTGTCGAAGATATAAGATTACCTAACTAGTTTTCTTGCACCCCACGTATATTCCATCCCCACCAGCTGTCTCGGCAAAACCTCAGGAGGTCGGGTGTGAGGAAGAGTTACTTGTAGATTCCCATGCTTGCTTGTCACTTTTCCATCGTACAAAATTGGTGAACCCAATGTGAACTTCCTACTTTCTGGTTCAGAGTCACATTTCTACTTGTTCTTCCAAATTGGTACTTTTCGTCTTTCCACCTCATTAGCCTTCACATCAGCTTCACCAACAAAATTGGTGAACCCAACGTGAATCAAACAGTTCTACCTCTTTTATTTTTTTATTCCATTCACCTTTGCTCTTTCCCATTATTCTACGGGTATTCATATACCCCCCAAATATGTCGAGATTCGATGCATATGGTAGACCTCTCCTAGGTCTTCAAGCATACTATGATCAATAGAATAGACATCCATCACCCTTACTCTCAACATGGGGTGACAAGTATTCAACTAACCAATTGTCAACACAAACTCCGCCTCCAAGGACTAGATATAGTTCTTCTTTCAAAATAGAGGAGTTGGATCAGCTCGCTCAAACGCAACAACCAGACCCTTCGGGCTCGAACAACATGACATTTACAGGAGAATCTGGTTTGTCTCCTTTGGTGTTGCTTAGACCAAAAATTAGTATACAATTGGATCCATATCTATTTTTAGATGACAATCATTTAGTGTATTATGCCAAGAGTGAACAACACTCTCGGAGTATGTACCCACCTATAGGAAGTTTACAAACATGACCCAAGGTCTCGTTTCAGGAAAACACCTCCATGCCACTACCTATAGGACATGCCCTCGATGAAACTTGGTAAGGAAACGATCAGTTCATAACGGGGTACCACATGCCTATACAACCTCAGGATATACAAAAAATGCCACTAAGGAAAAATACTGTGACTTCACCAAATGAAGTCATCTCCACTTTAGTAGAAAAAGTTAGAGGGTTAGAACTTGCTCAAGCAAGTCAAAATTCTCAATTCATGCAGGTAGGAAATTCCAAACCTCTGCATCATCCTGGCTAAATAGACCTCCTCACAAGAATAGGCATGTTGGGTATGACTCCTCAGTATTCACAACAAATGCCAACTAGAACCTCGTTTTCTAACACCGTTTCGGTGGAAAATATGATACCTCCCAGTCTAGTACAAAATAATCCATTCCTAGGCAATACTCCTCCATACTTGAACATGTATTCCAAATCACCATAGGGAGATATGTTCTCTTCTTCTGGCATGTTCACTCAACCACAGGGATTTCCTTATGTCCCTACAAATGCATACGACATGCCATATCAACAACCCATTCCACCTCCACCCCCTCAGCAAGTGCCATCGATGGTCAAAACCTATGCGATAGGAACTTATTCAGAATATTTGAAAGAACCCTTAGACTTTACCATACGAAGTGTCATGCTTCCAAGACCTCTTCCCGATTTTCCCAAATACAAAGGGGAGGGAGACCCGAATGCACACATTAAGGCCTACGCCACAACCATTCGAGAGCTGCTCCCTTGGATGGAGTTGTTTCTAAAATATTCCCCAAAACTTTAGAAGGCATCACCCTCGATTGGTATTACAAAATACTTGAAGCTTCCATCCATTCGTTTAAACAACTCGTTTCATAGTTTGTTAAGGCGTTTGACATGAACAAGCTATTGAGAACAGGAATCAGGGAATTCTTACATATTAAGCAAGAACACAATGAATCTATTGCTCATTTCATCTAGAGATGGCGTACAGTCCTCTATTCTTCAACAAGTGCTCCAAACATGGACCAAATGGAACTATGCGATTTGTTCCTTCATTCTCTCAGCAGAGAGGTAAAGGAAGAAGTCCAAAAGTTCCCACTAAGAACTTACGATGAAGTACTCAAGAGCACCCTCCAAATAGATCAAGTTGTAATAAATAGTAGTCGTAAGATGTATGGAACAAATGGGAGGTTAATCATCCCCAACCAGAATACTATGACTTATCCTACTACCATAAACATCAATCAAGGACCTAAGATCCTTAACAAAAATTGCAGCGTAACAACAGATGGAGTAACTAACCAAACAAAGAAAACAAATGTTGTAAATACTCCACTGCCGATGAATAATCAATGAAACAACAAATTTACCCCAACAATCAACTCAGTGGATTTTAATCATCCACAACAACAACAACAAAGGAAAACCCAGACACAGGGTCCAAGTCAAAATTCAACTAGATATCATAACCAAAACCAAAACCAAAACCAAGGACAACAAATGCAAAACTTTAATAGTCAACGGTTTAATCAAAGTTTTAGACCACAATACATGCCAAACCAACAACCAAGAAATTACAATCCCAACTCGTATTGTGGTTTCCACAAAATTCAAGGCCACAACACTAGAACGTGCCGCGATTACAATAAATTCATGCAACATCTGCCAAAAGAACAAAGACAACTTTTCATATAAATGTTCTTAGCAGATCCTACATCACCTGTGCCAAATACCTTCATGGGATCAGTCTCCCCTCAAAATGATCCCCTCAAGATCTTCAACGATCCACTCCCAAATCACAATAACAACAAATTAAATCAAAAGGGATCAATAAGAGTGTAATGATAGGAAACAATGATCATGAAGCCTCGACTTTGCTAAATCCACCTGTCGCACTGTAATTAGGAAATCAGCTACGACCCAAGATAGTCAGTTTGGTCGAGTTGGACATTGAGCTACCTGTGGAATCCGTAACAAGGACATGAGAGTATTCCTCTCATCCAAGTCCAAGTTACCCGCTAGAGACAGATAACATCCAAAAACCATCAGTAAAACCTGTAGGTGCCTATGATTTAATCAATGACCTAACAAAGACCTTCTCTCACATCTCCTTTTTGGACTTATTAAAGAAATATCCTACCCTTCGGGCTGCTCTTTTAGAAGCATTAGGTTTAGGTAATTTAATTAACATAACTCCACTTCCCAAAACATAGGCAAACCATATAGACTTTGATATCCACCCTCCGGGACAGCCAGATAGGGATACCGAGTTTATATTCGACATAAACAAAATGCCAACAAACACTGAGATTGCATGCAGAGGTGATCCAACCTTACATTTACAAGTGTGGGTTTATAACAATTATGTTAAACGTGCAATGGTTGACGATGGGGCAGCAGTTAACATAGTTCCCTTCTCTTTCCTTCAAAAGCTAGGGTATGGAGAAACAAATTGTTCCACGACTCAGAAAACACTAAGAGGCTATGATAGCCTCAAGGCCACTTCGATTGGAACTATAATACTACCAGTCACCTTAGGACCCAAAACAATCCTAACTGAGTTTTATATTATAGATCAGGAAACTAACTATAATATGATCCTCGGCCAACCATGGATACACCATATGAATGTGATCCCTTCTACGTTATTTCAGGAAATAAGATTCCTACACTTGGGAAAGGTATTCATAGCAAAAGGTGATCCAAAACCATTCGATATACACCTAGCAGACCTGAAGAAAAGGCCAGGCATTCACTCTGAGTTTGAACTCCCAACAAACCAACTTAACAAACCAACTGACTCGAAACTAGAAGAAAATTTGGTACCTACAACGGAGTCAGAAGTTATGAACCTAATCAAGAATATCCCATCCCTCAAGGAAGAGGATAACATTCTAGAAACAATATCATTAGGAACTACGGAAAATATTGTCGAATTGCTATAACAGGATCTACCAATTTTCTTACCATTTGATTATGTAGGTATGGGATATACCCTAGGTGTTGGTTCTCTTCTAGCAGAAGAACTCTGCATGGTAGAAGTAACCAAAGCAGAAGAAGTGGACATAGCAAATGTCCCAATGTCCATCTTCCCAAGTAAATATTGGACTCTCCATTTTGATGGAGCTAGATGTTGCTATGGGGCTGGGGCAGGTGTGATCTTTACTTCACCCGAAGGAAAGATCCTACCATTTGCCTTTAAAATAAATTTTGAATGTACAAAAAACAACGTAGAATATGAAGCCCTCCTCCTTGGCCTCATCTTAGCTAAGAGGCTCAGTGTTAATGACATCAGAGTGTAAGGAGACTCACAATTAGTAGCAAACCAAGTCTCTAAGGTGTATGAGACTAGAGCTGAACACCTACAGCTCTAAAAAACAACAGTACTAGATTTGAGCAAAGGATTTAACTTCATATCAATTGAAGCAATCTTGTAAGAACAAAATCTTCTCGCAGATTCGATAGCAATCTCAGCTTCACGTTTCACTCCAAGCAGTGAGTTAGAAGACACCCATTTCATGGTATCCCTTCATACTGAACCATTAGTGAAGAAAATGTCAAACCCTCTTTTAATGAACATAGCTGAGAATAAATCCACTATCTTAGATCACGTTGATAGTGATAGAGCCACGCTTAATTACTTAAACACTTATGCAGTATTACATCTCACCCATCACATGGTAGATTTTTCTTTGATCCCACATTCATCTTCTTACTTCAGAATTCCCATGATAGAGCTTCCCCCACAAAAGGATCTCGACATATATGCGGTAGAGAATGGAGAAGATTTGGAACTACCTCCAGCCCCGCTTGAGTTTGAAGAAGGTAACACTTCTTTAATTGAAGAAATGATCAATATTAACATTGGAATGGAGGAAGAACCGAAGATCTTGAAACTAGGATATTCGTTAACTCCAGAAGAGATAGAAATACACAATCGAATCCTCAAAGAACATTAAAAATCTTTTGCATTTAATTATACAGAAATGACAGGGGTTGCACCACACATTGTGGTACATAATCTCGTCACTAAATCAGATGAAAAACCAATTAAACAAAAATCAAGACTAATGAAACCCAAGGTAGCTCTCATGGTGAAGGAAGAAGTAATGCAACTCCTCTAAGTAGGATTCATCAAGCCAGTTGATTACTCTCAGTGGGTATTTAATATTGTCCCTGTTCTAAAAAAGAATGGGAAGATACGCATCTACATAGACTTCCAAGACATTAACAAAGCGTGCCCGAAGGATGACTTCCTGTTACCATCCATTGACGTCATTGTGGATGCAACAGTTGGATTTGAGCTTTTGTCTCTCATGGATGTATTTTCAGAATACAACCAAATCAGAATATCTGAACAAGACCAATCCAAAACCACGTTTATAACTCCTTGGGGAACCTATTGCTACGTTGTTATGCCATTCGGTCTCAAGAACATTGGTGCTACATACCAGCGGGAAATGACATATATATTTCATGATCTTATTCATAAAATCATGGAATCTTGTGTAGATGACTTGTTGGCTAAAGACAAGAAGCACTGTGATCACCCGGAAGTGCTCTACATCATTCTTTCACGTTTGATAGAATATGGAGTCACATTAAACCCAGAGAAGTGTGTTTTCAGTGTAACAGGAGGTAAAATTCTAGGATACATTATATCTTCACGAGGGATTGATGTTGATCTGGCCAAAATACGGGCTATTCTCAAAATGATCCCACCTTCAGATGAGTCTAGAATCAAGTCATTTCTTGGGAAACTTGGTGCAATTTGAAGGTTCATCCCAGATTTAAGCTTTGTCATCCATCCAATCAACAATCTACTCAAGAAAGATTATAGTATTGATTGGACCAAAGACTGCAATGAGGCTTTCGAAGCAGTTAAGCATTTATTGTTGTCACCACCTATGTTAATGCCTCCTAAGCCAGACCGCCCTTTAATCTTATATTCGCTAGCTACCAATGTCTCGCTAGCCTACATGCTGGCTCAAGAAGACGAGGAAAAACAAGAACATGTGATCTATTTTATTAGCCAAATGTTGCTCGACTATGAGACATGTTATACAAAAGCAGAACAAGAATTCCTTGCCATAATCTTTGCAATCAAACGCTTAAGACATTACATGCTAAATCAAGAAATAAGGGTCATTGTAAAAATAGACCATTTACGAACTTTCCTCACGCAAGGGTCCTTTTCTAAAAAATCCGGAAACTTTATAACCTTAATGGGTGAATTCAAATTAACTTTTGTAAACTAGAAGTCCATTAAGGGACAAATCATTGCGGATTGGTTAGCCACCAACCCATTAGACGGAGGTGATCTAGTAGATCTAGATTTTCCCGATGAATGCATATATTACATCAAAACTAAACCTCATATCTCTGAATGTCCTTGGTATACTATCATCATTAATTATATCATGGACCATGCGTATCCAGAAGGTGCTACACCGCAACAAAGAAGGTGGTTACACATTATCGTAGCTAAATACGTTATTATAGAACAAGTGCTCTATCGCAAGGCCTTTGATGGAATGCTTCTAAGGTGTGTTGACACAGAAGAATCTAAGAAGGTTCTTTACGAATATCATAGTGGAATGTGTGGCGGCCACTTAGGTGGTCATGCCACCGCTCACAAAATACACTGAATGGGCTATTTCTGGCCCACTCTAGAACACGACGCAGTAGATTTCATACGCAAGTGCCATAAATGTCAAGAATTTTCCCACGAGATTCACATGCTGGCACAAGCTCTATAACCAATTACTACTCCATGGCCCTTTTCTACATGGGGCCTAGATTTGATAGGGAAATTCTCTCCCTCATCAACAGATGGTCATAACTTCATAATCACGGCCACTAAGTATTTTACCAAATGGGTAGAGGTTATGCCTCTCACCACTGTACTAGGTTCCGTGATCACCAAGTTAATTTTAAACCAGATCATTTGCAAGTACGGTGTCCCACAAATCATTATCTTAGATAATGATACTTCTTTTAAGAATGACAAGGTCCATGAGCTATCTAGTAAATTTAAAATAAACCATCATGCAACCTCCTTGTATTACCCTCAAGCTAATGGACAGGCTGAAGCAAACAAACAAGACATTGAAAGTTATTCTCCTTAAAATGGTAAAAGAAAACAAATGAGATTGGCATTTAAAGTTATATCTGGCCTTGTGGGCCCACCAAACCTCAATAAGAACACCAACAGGAGCAACTCATTTCTCACTGGTATTCAATGCAGAAGTAGTTCTCCCACTTGAGGTTGAAATACCCAGTCTCCGTATCTCACTACAAGGGATTCTGGATGAAGAAGCTTATAGAGAAGCACATCTCTCCCAACTAGAAAGCCTAGATGAGGCCAGGATAGACGCTGAACAATGACATAGAGTCTATGCTGATCGGATGTGTCGGCAGTATAATAAAAAGGTATATGAATGAGGTATATATGAAGGAGATATAGTCCTAAGATTAGATAGCCAGATTGATAAAAAGACTGTCAAAGGAAGGAAATTCCGGCCCAAATGTTTGGGCCCATACCGAGTCATGAAAGACTATGGAAATGGTGCATATCTATTATGTACATTGGAAGGAGAGGAATTCAACAAAATAGTCAATTCCTTGCATCTTAAACAATTCTATGCATAAGCAACCAGCACTACTTGTATAATTACATCTACATTGCATCTTCATGTAGTTAGGTTCATTTTTTCCACTCATTTCATAAAATTTTGTGATCAAGGAACTTATTCTCAAAGCAATGCATTGCAAAATTCTTATGGTGTTGGAATACTCCTTCCAAACATACTTCTTCATTTTCATAACATCATCACCTATTTTTGGATCATTTCATCCATATAAAGCTAGATATGACAAATTCTTAATGGTAACCATACCAAGATCCGCATGCTTGTTCTCACTTTTAGTTTCTTACTAGGATAGGTGTCTTGCCTATGGTCTGTTCTAGAAGATTCATAGTGTCACATCTATCCCGTATGCATATCTCTTTGGAAATAAGAACATACTGACATTTTGCTCAAACTAAATAAGTCAAATGTAGATCAAACAAAAAAAATTATTTTTACACATTTCCTTGCCCTACCAACCTTTGGTGATGAGCTTGCGTCTCTTACTAGTGACGTAGGGTTGGGAAAGGATGGGAATGCCCTTACTCGCATATACCTTGTCCATGGTAATAAGCCCATGCTTCTTACTAGTAGCATGGGGAAAGGTACAGGGAGTTATCTTGATAATAAACGTTAAAGGTCATAAGTAAACAGTTCAGATAAACCTTTGAAATCTTGAGTCAAAAATAAATGAATCAGATGTCCAAAATTCTAAGAGAGCTCAAAACCCTGAAAACCAGATTTTGTCTACCTTGTGGCCATCTATGGATCTAAGTTTAGATAAACTGCAAAGCAAGTAGCATTCTAAACTATGGAGTCACTTGGGTAGAGTAGGTTTGTAGCGTCTTAATTTGGTTCCACCAAATCTTTGTCTATCTCTCATCACTATCATTCAACAAATTTCATAGCTTGTGCCCTTTCTAGCTCTCGGTGGTGAGCCCTCACATCTTACTAGTTACGTGGAGTTAGGAGTGGGGAAAGTTCATTTGCTCATCATACCGGTTTATCATCTCATTTTGTCAAAACAAACATGAAGTACCAAAAAATTGCTTATAGAAACAAAATTTCAAAATCACATTGTGTCTGCATTATCATATATCAACATCATGAAATATAAAAAGAAAGAAAGCATTTGTATCTTTTGTTCTCCATTTGCATAAATTCTGAAAAGCATATAAAAAAACATTATAATATACATGTGGAAATGAATAAAAAAAACTAGACACCAAGAGGCTGATCCAAAAAGAATATATATATATATATATATATATATAAAATCAATGTTTCCTATATAATGCCATCATGTGCTAGGCATGGTCAAAATGCTCAATGAGCCTAGGAAATACAAAATGAATCATATAAACAATCTACGAGAGCCAAGTGACTTCTCAACACCTATGAGACCCCTCTGAAGGTGCACGACCAAGTCTAGGACTCTGGCTACGCCGGTGCTCTGAGTGCACCGAGGGCTCATGGTCCCGAGGAGCAGCTGCAACCTCGCTATGAGAATGAATCCTCATTAGGTGCTCTGCTATCCTATACCCAACAAACTCAGTGCGGAGGGTGGTCACCATCTTGGCCACATGTCAGACAGGGGCAAAAATGTTGATATGCCTACCAGCTACTGAAGGCTCCCTGCATCCATGGATAGCTTCGCGCGAGTACTCTCCATGAGGATCATTAGGGTATCAGTGCATACCCAGCAAATCAGGTCTCGCCACTCATCAGAAGTCTCTGCAAGCAAAAGAGAAAATAAATTAGAAATACTCAAAAGATAGAAACAAAAGTAAACAAGAGTAGAGACAACAACTAAGACAAATTCTAGCTAAAAACAAATATTAAGAGAAGGATGATAACTCACTTGGATCTCTGGGCCTCTAAGAGGGATCCCTAGGATCAACACCTGCCATAGATGCCACCACTGACTGAAGTCCTCCTCCTGTGTTCAGGGAAACATATCATCCTACTACAAACTCATCCTCCCCACCTACATCCTGAGAAGGTGGCTCCTCTAAAACTAGAGTCACCCTCTCCGCACTCTGCTCCACCCTCTTGGCCTGTGAGATATCCTGAGTGTCATGCCACTCGGGATCACTGTCCTCCTCTCCACCCAACTTACTGACCTTAGCCTCAGTATCCTCCTCCATCTCTCCCCCTGTGAACTCCTCAGACTCAGAGTCTATATCAATGGGGTTGTCGCTACTGTGGGCGGGACCGGCGGCAATCTGAAGTAAGGGTGCCTGAGGAGCACCGGCTCTCTCTCTAGTGCGTACTACCTGCCTAGCTGCAATAGGGACACTAGGAGTAACAACGGTCTAACCCCGGCCTCTAGGACCTCCCCTAGCCTCCCGGACTGATCTGAATACTGGCACCACTGGGGGGAGAATACCGACGTAAGGAAGGTTAAACTGCTGAGGCAATCGAGTAAAAGGATACATCTCCACCTTCCCCATCTTATCCACAAGCTGCCCTATGGTAGAGCATGAGATCAAAGTGAGGGCCTCCTCACCCCATAAACCTGCCATGGTCTGATAAGGTGTGGCCTCCATATCATCAGTAGTCAGGGAGGCGACTGGCTGGTGGGGTGCTCTAAGCACCGACATATCTATCCATCTGGCTACCCTCACGGCTCCAGGATCTACCACCTCTACACCTCTCCCATAAGCGATGATACACTCATAGACCCAGCTCATAACCAGGGTCGGATGGCTTAAGGACTACCCTTATAAATGAACCACCTAGTACAAATCATGATAAGTGGTCCCAAGAATTTCAGCTCCCCAAGCATAAATCTGGCCATGTCCCTCAATCTGTACAATAATGGGGGACCAAAAATAAAGTAAAGTGTCTCCTCCCTTGTCCTCGATCAATCTCGAGGCAAGGATCCCCATAATGGCCTGACGAATCAAGGGGATATGCAGGATAGGAATAGATTGGACCCTCACCCCCTTCTTCAAACCAGTGGAGATAACTACGTCTCCCATATATGAAGTCCACTGTGCTATCTGATCCCATGACCATGTTGTCTCAAGTGTGAGTCATCTCCCAATGATTGGGACTCCCAAGATGTGGTAAAAATCCTCCAAGGTGATATTCCACTCACCCCTGACTCCTAGAAGTTGGAAAGTGTTTTGATCAGCATCCCAATATGAAAACAAGTCACAAAGCATGTGACTAGAAGGTGTAACATGCGGGACCCGTGATATACGCAATATGCTGGACCTCTGAAGAGTGTCCTACTCATCTTGAGAAAGTGCATCCAACACTACTGGAACCCAATCACTCTCTCTCTCTCTCTCTACTCCATCTGATATATTCCTCCTTCGCCTGTATACACCCAAAAACACGCAAAAAGGAGTAAGTTAGTATTCAAATGACATTGGAAATATCATTAAAGTAGGTAAGAATGCTAACAACGCAAAAATAAATTCAAACAAGTATTATTTAGGCATTCTGTAAAGGACTGCCACCCTGAGCAGGGCGGCGGTTCTGTAATCACCGCCCTGATCAGAGTGGCGGTCATGTAACTGCTGCCCTTCTCAGGGCGGCGGTCGTGGCCCAAATTTCCACATGGGTCACGTGCCCTAAAAATGCCTAAAAACACAATACAAAGACCATTTTGACTAAAACAAAGCCTACCCATTATGCGCCCCCCTAAGTGACCCTATTAAAACTAACATTTTCAAAAATAATCCCCCCATGACAAAGATTTCATCATTTTAACATTTTGGGGATAAAAGTGTTAAAAAAAGAAGAACTAAAATTTTTTAAACAAGAAGAACTAACCTGAGATCTCGTAGGTCGATGTTCTACTCACGGAGGCATGATCGTTATCTCAATACGAACATTTCGACTATACTCTCATCAAAAACCATCACCGTGGGTCCCAGAGCTCAAAAACTATCAAATCAACACGCGCAAATGAATAGGAAAATGGGCCCATTTTCACATATATAGCATCTTGACCTATTTTGAATGCCCTTTTCATAGGTTTGGAGCGCCAAGTTATTATCCCCACACGAATGGTAAGTCCTCATTTCGTATTATTTTAGTGTTTATTTTTCGATTTATTTTATCTATCTGCACTTGAGTCCTCTTTTCATTTTGCAGGTAGTGGGAATCTTGGAGGGCATCATTTCAACACACAGACATGTTAGGTATAAATTCTAACTTCCCATTTCGGGACCACCATACTCAGACCCACCGTTTTACGCATCTTCATGGCTAAAACGCTTCTCCGAGGGGGCAATATGTACGTACTCAAAATTGTAGGGTACCACACCACCGGAACAATGTAACACGTGCCCCAATGATGATATATGTCTCCTCACCAGGTGTTCAGGATCCAGAAAAGATCTCTAAGTATGTGTTAACATCCCGCATGTCCCACTTAGACCCTGCGTGCTTTGTTTTACTCTTCTCCCCTCCTTTTCTTTGTGTTTTGGTCTTCAGTTACGAAACCACCGCCCTGACTAGGTGGCGGTCTCGCGACTGCCACCCAAGCAGGATGGCGGTCCTTCACACATTTTCCAAAATTTTCTTTTCAACATGACTCGTGTAAAATTTCAACGTTTACCAGCTTTTTTCACCGCCTTTGCTCTTATTTATGATTCTGGTTCCCTAGAATAGTGTTTTTGCATTGTTTATGGTTAAAGAGTTCAATTTGGTTTTCACCTTTGGGTAAATGGGAATTCTATAAATAGCTAGCTTGTGCTCAAGGAAATGGCCCCTCAAAATTTGCCTCTCAATTTCTCATTTCAATAGCTTAGTCTTCTAGTTTTTCTTAGGAATCAATAGTTTTATTTGTTGCATGCATAGTTAGTGTTGTTTTTTTGTTTAGAAGCAACATAATCTTCTTGTGCTAATATTGTCACTGTTTCACACAATCAATTGGAGTAGAATAGTTTCATTCCAGTCATAAGCCATTAAAGTTGTAGGTTTTGTTTGTCAAACAAGATAGTTTTAGGTTCTAGACGTTTCATGTTGTATGACTCATAATAAATACCACTAGGAATTGCATAGGCCAAGCTCTATTCTCTTGCGCTATCCCTCTCCTACTCGCATTGTATTCGGTCTACATCCTAAGCTGCCACTGTCCCAATACCTACTTCTATTGATGTTGGCATTACATGCTTTCCTAGATTCACGTGAGCATAAAGGAACGTAGAGATCACACTGAGGGGACAAAGCCACACACAACCGAATTCACCACTGTTATGCAAAATCTAGGTTCAAGCTATCAAAGTTCTAGTTAAACTATACCAAATAGAGTAGTGAATTACTTCATTTCAGGTAACGTCTCATTTTCGATATTGCCAAGGAAGTCTGTGGGGATCGATAGTTTAAGAGAAACTATGATTCACTTCCTAACTTCTGAGGTAGGATCGAAAATATTTCAATTAAATTAGATCAAATTATTTCAGTTATTTAGATATAGACTTCACAACTGCACAGACAAGTAGCTATACTCGGCTACCTTATTTGTTTTTAATTTCGTCATTATTGGGTTAGTTGTTGTTTTCTAGATATATTAAATAGTTGTCTATATTCAATTCTGTTCAAATAGTTCTGTCAAAAATAACAAAAATAGAGAATTTATGTATGTTATGGATATAATTTATCATAATTAGTTTTACTTTGTATTTAGTTAGATTTATATTGTTTCTTTTGTATGACAATCACGGGACCTAGGGAGCCCAGAGAATACGTATTTGAGCCAATCGTGGCTCAACCAAATACTTGTTGCAAAAATAAATGACATAGACCAAAATATCAGAATTCAAGTCTTCCGAACAACAACAAACCTACAAGAAATCAGATCACAGTTAAGAGGATTAAACATAGAAGACGAAAAAGCACACATGTTCGAGTCAAATTAGACAAATTATAGATTGCCTTGATAGATATCCATATGACTGTAGAAGGACCTAAAAGAGAGCAAACATTCGATTGTGATCCACTAGTCCCACAGCCAGATGTAGGAGACCTCCTTGTTGATATAGACACTAGCTTACATATCCAAGTTGCCAGAACACCTGTTAGATACTCTGAGAAAATCGTGCACAACTGTCTAATTTCTAAACGTAGAGTCTAAAAAGGCATACAAATTATTACTATACTCAGGGATCAGAAGAAGGGATTGATTCTTACACATGACCATAGGAGGTCAACAATGACCACGAACTTATGGTTGTGATCCACAAGTCCCATAACCCAATGGGCCCACAAGTCAATTAGACGTTGATGCTTGTTTACGCACATTAGTATTTAGGTCCTCTCCCACTTCCACCAAACATTATCGCACAACTATACATCACTAGACGTAGTAGCTAATCGAAGCTAAGGATTTCTGGACTAGAACAGAGAATTGCCCATAGAATCCACTATATATCCATCAATCCATTTTTCATGAACCTGTCAGGGGATATACTACGAAGCGACCCACAAAGTCATTTTCCCACGTATTCCACAACCTATAGATCGGATCACGCCAGAGCTCGATATTGATTGGAGCCTTCGAGTAGTCATCCTTGCTAAATGATCCATCACGCCAGTTCAGGTTAGGAGGTCATTCTTTGCTTTACATTCACAAATTCCATTAGTGCATGTCGAAGAAATAAGATTTCCTAGCTAGTTTTTTTGCACCCCACGTATATTCCAAGACCACCGGCTGTCTCGGCACGACCTCGAGGAGGTCAAGTACGGGGAAGAGTCACTTGTCGATTATCATCCTCGCATGTCACTTTTTTGTTGTACAGTGAACCACTGGAGACAGGTCGGCTTCATCTTCCAAATACTAAGCATCTAAAATAATCCTAATGTAAGAACTTTAGGTAAGTAAACCTATGTCTAAAGGAGTTTTAAGTTTCATTTATCAACTAGAAAATTACAATGAAATATTTCCTTTACTAGAAGTGGTCATCCACCAACAAAGGGTTTTTCTAGAATTCAGGAAGGGTTAATTATGAAGCATTTTTTTGGTGCACTCACAAGTCAATCATCACATACTGCAACTTAGATAGGGTTCAAAATATCTAGCACTAAGAAGCACACATTCCCTGTATTAATGTCTATTATACAGCCATATGGTATGGGTCACTCCAGTGAAGAAGGATGAACTTGAGAATTGTTTATCTATTGCACCATAAACTTAGCTGCATGGTAATACTCCACCACTTGATAAGCACAGTACTCCAAGTAACACTGCAGTAGAAACTTGAACTCGCAAAAGTATAGTACCTAAAAGCATAATAATAAGGCATCATATTATGTCTATTATAATCCAGGATTGAGGGGTCAAGATTCATTTACAAATTTTTACACTTGGCTATCAGTTCTATGGAACGTGACAAATGGCCCTCATACAATTAAGAAGAGGCAATAGATATCATTACAATAATATGAAAAGAAAGGCTCAAGGGATTTTTTATTCACAACATTTTAACTTTTTTAGAGAGGTGGAGCTTGAGAAGTGTTTAAATCCTTACTGGAAAAAATACAACTTTTACATTTCATAGAAAACCTTGCGTGGTTGAGATAAATAAGGAATATTTTCCTAGAATCGAGGCTAGAAAGTAAGGAGAGAATCTATTCAGGGGCAGTGTTGTATGGCTATGGTGAAACAAGTATTGAGTAACATCAGCCAACTTAATTAAGGAACCATAGTATCGAGCATAAGAATAAAATTGCAAATTATGTCTATTATAATCAACCTATGGAGGGTTCATCTTCTAGTGTTGTTAACTGGTTTATCTCTCTGTTCTCATGGAATTCCGACGATCTATAGTTCTGTGAAACACGGGAAGCTTGAAAGAAAGCTATGGCTTGTTAATTGAAAAATTCATTTTATAGTACCAATGTTTTCGATGGACAGAAATTTTAGCAAATTAAATAAAATGATAACTTGGTGAACTCTAAAATTGATGGAAGGAGTTATTTTTTTTCCCAACATAAATTTGCGGACTTCCGAATAATTGCATATCACCAAATATAGCTTACATGGTGGAGTTTAGACTTGTCCCTTATATAAAATAAAATCTAACCTTAAATAATTCACCACATTATGGTCATGTGGCCTCCCCTTCAATCCTAATCCACTTGTTCTATGATCAAATGAACTCCACATATCAAGTGGAATAAGTTCCCATTTCACCCACTCGATATAATAACATTCACTCAGCTTGCAGCCCATTAATGCTTGGTAATTCTTACTTAACCAACCATTTCAAACATCCTTCTCACGTATTAGAAACTAGTCATGTACTTTAAATCGTCATATTACTAAGCATTTTAATCCTGCTGATGAGTTGGAGAAAATTGTTCATAGAAGGACTTGCATTACCTCCTAAATATTATTTCCACGTTATCTTGATGGCTTGAGAGATATCCTTGATATTTATATTTAACCTAGAAACCATCCCGGAATATATTCATTGATACGATAGTAATAATCAAAGGGGGAAGAATGTTGTTTCAGGATTCTGCGTCGTCATCAATCATCCATCAACAATGGAGGAAGAAACTCTGAACCCAGGTTGGAGTAAATAGACTACGACACCATTCACAAATATAATAAGATGACTCAATGAACATTTGTTTTATGTGTCAATAATAAA
Organism: Taxus chinensis; assembly: GCA_019776745.2. Classification (NCBI taxonomy): domain Eukaryota; kingdom Viridiplantae; phylum Streptophyta; class Pinopsida; order Cupressales; family Taxaceae; genus Taxus; species Taxus chinensis. Next base: position 370,226,636 of record CM034151.1, read on the forward strand.
TTTCCATCAAAAAAATATCTAGAATGCAATCCACGAAGAGCCTGAAAGGAGGAAGATTCCTTAGTAGACCACAAAAAGATCAGAACCATAGCATTTTCTAGGAACCAATCTAGCACCTATATCGGACACTCAACATCAAGGGTCGTTATGTCCATATTAGGAGTTTCAAGTTCCATTTGTCGAAGGCAAAGTGACTCTCAGTCTAGAATCCACTCATATTCTACCCAGTTTCCAACCCAAGATCAGCCCAGATCTTCAACTTACAAGCTCAGAGTCTTCTCGTAATCTCCTTATTGTACCACCTTTCGATTGTGATTTTGCATGATAGACTTCATTGTCTTTTTACTCGGGCCATATCTATTTGATCTCAGTCTTGATGATAAGCATATGTGTAAATTTACTGAGTGAATCAGCTTTTTACAGGTTCTGAAATATGAGATTTGAAACTTGCTGTATAGCATTATAGTTGCAAGATTCACTCATTAGATATGTCCCGACGAAATCGGATTGAAGGGACCATATCGAGTATATGTTGTATGTTGAAAGTTCCAACTCATTTTAAGATATATATGAAATAAGTGGAAGCATACTACATGGAATGTGAAATCATTCCTTAAATTCTAGAATAGATGTGGTCTCATGGACTGTAATGGTCTACATGATACAAAAAAAACAATGTTGAAATTAAAAATTCCTTTGAACCTTTCAAGAAAATGTAGTTGGTAGGTTTAAAGCCACGAATCTCATCTTCCTTTGGCTCCATAATGAGTTCACCTAACATGCCAGCAAAATGTGATCATCCTTAGATACCAATGTGTCTAAGATATATCTAACCTCGACCATAACTCGGAAATACTAGCTATTTTCCTATATGTAATTATTGGCTTAGTTCCCAAGTAAACATGACCTTGTAAAATATGGGGGATTACAAAATTATTTCAAACTTCTTAGAGACCTACACTTGAAGCACTATGGAAAACCTATGTTCTTAACATAATAGGCTTAGGATTCATTGAAAAATACCATGAAAATCAGGTTCCTGCTCTCACATTCGACATACTGGAATAATTTCAATCCCGAGCTCCTGCTCTAGCGATTACTCTCCATGACCTAAGTTAGAACAAGATATTTGAAACATGAGTGGAAACATGACACCAGAGCATAGCTAAAGAAGGGACGGTTACTTTGTTAGATCATTGTAGTCCCAATTTATCTAGAAGATATCCTTCTTGCAAAGTGCATGTGAAGTAAACAAATGATCATGTCAAATATTCTTATTAAATGTATAAAATAAATCCCCGTGTCTCGTTTGTGGATTATACAATTTAGCCCATGACTATCACGATATCTACTCAAGCTGAATTGGGTTTGTTGAAAAGGCCTAAGTCAACCTTTCAATCAATACACCAATTGATAGTTGTCAAAGATTAGATGTTCCACATCACCACTTTATGTCTCTCATAAACTTCCAACCAATGCTAGCGTGCAGACTATTCTAAAATGCAAGGATTGGACATCCACCATCTTATGCGACCTCAATTTAGTGGTGAATTTTTGACCAAGACTTGTGAATATTTGGGTTAACATTGGAATATTACCCATCAATCGGAGGTCTAAGTCATCTTAATAGTCAGTTGCTATACCAATTTGCCAATATTTTTGAGCACAAAATCAAACTAGGTCACTTTTGAGCTCATGCTTTCATGACTTTCCTAAGCCATTATTGTTCACACCCATATAAACCTTGAACTTATGCCATCCTCAAGTTTTTCCAACATTTTGAATGCAACCTACTGTGACATCCTTCACCTGAACGATGCTCGAGCTCCACGCACTATGAGATATCTGCACATGAATGGGTTATAAATTACATATATGGGATTCAATTTCGTAACTCCAAACACTTCTCCATTTACAATTTATGATGTACGTCTGTTTCCAATGCTTCGATACTTTCTCCATCCAGCATGGATCTAACCTCTATCGACCAACCTCTACCATCCAAACATCCTCCATTATGTGATCTTCTACAATGCTCTGTTGAATCACACCCCAATATTTCCAACTGTAATCCATCCAACTTCAACCCATCCATCCTCAAATCTATCCAACTATAATATGTCCAGTAAATCTGTTTTCACCAAATCATTGCACCCTTTGAATATCAAGAATGTGAACTTAGGATGTTCGGGTGTGATTGTGAAGAGTTAGTGGGAGATTCACCATGCTCAACTTGTGGGACATTTCCATCGTACAGTGAACCTCTGGAGAAGGTCGGCTTCCTCTTCCTAAACTAAGCACTAAAATAATCCTAATGTAAGAAAATTAGTTAACTAAACCTATGCTAACATTTTAAGGGATTAGGGAGAGAGATTTGCAAGGAAATAAAACCTATAATAGAAGTGGTGATGCACCAAGAAAGGGTTTTTCTAGACTCAGGAAGGGTTAATTTGAAGAGGGTGTGTCCACCACAAGTCAACTTCACCTACTGCAACTTAGAGAGGGTACAAAATACCTAGACTAGGAAGCACACATTCCCTTTGTTAAACTCGATCATACAAACAAGTTATTAGTATTCCAGTGAAGAAGGATGAACTTGAGAAGGGTGAACAAGCACCATAACTTAGCTGCATGTAATACTCCACCACTTGATAAGCACAGAACTCCAAGAACCTACAATAGAAACTTGAACTCGCAAAAGTGTACCTAAAAGCATAAGAAAAGGCACAAAGAAGTATAAAAGGATGAAAGGACCAAGATTAGTCACAAAAAACACACTTTTATTACTTCAACAACGTGAAAAATGCATCATACATTAAGAAGAGGCAATGGTTATCATTACAGTCTTGAAAAGAAAGGCTCAAGAGCCTATAAATTTACAACATCTCAGCTTGTGAAGAGAGGTGGAGCTTGAGAAGTGTTTAATCCTTTGGAATAAGCACCCCTTTTACATTTTATAGAAAACCTTGCGTGGTTGAGATAAATAAGGAAGAAAACCCTAGAATCTAGGCCAGAATAAAGGAAACAATTCATCATTGTTGTTGGCTATGTTTTCCCATTTATTACACCTCCACCTTTCAAGGAACCATTTAAGGAACGAAGAAAAAATTGCAAATTTGGATTACAAAACCTCTAAAAAATCATCTTCTAGTGATTTCATGGTGTATCTCTCTTTCTCCTAATTCCAATGACTATAATTTTGTGAAAAACGGGAAGCTAGGAAGAAAGCTATGGCTTGTTAAGAAAAATTCATTTTTAGGGTTACGTGCACACCAATTTAGCAAATTCAATGCTTTGATAGCTTGGTGAACTCTGAAATTGATTCAGCGAGTTATTTTTTCTCCCAACTCAGGCGGTTCCGAAAATGGCTCACCGAGTCTAGCTTACATGGTGGAGTTTAACTTGTCCCTTATCTAGAATCGACTCTCCTTTCATAATTCGCCACGTTAAGCCCATCTACCTCTAATTCCACGTGCTCTTGATACTGAGCTCCTCATATCACGTTGACCAAGTTGATTTCATCAACTTGATATATAACATTAACTCAGCTTACACCATTATGCTTTAATTTGACTCAACCAACCATTTCAAACACCCGCCACGTATTCACTAGTCAGTCTCTAAATCGTCATATGACTCATTCCAATCCTGTTGTGAGTTGGGCACTTGACCCAGACCACTAACATTACCTCCTAAATATTCTCCACGTTATCTTGATGGCTTGGAACTTGTCTTGGCATTTAACCTGGAAACCACCCCGGAAATACATTGACCAAATCAAATCAAACTTCGAAAGTGCCCAGGATTTACAAATCACCAAGCTCCATCCACATTGAGAATCCTGAACCCCGGATGTCTAAAAGTCTGAAATTCAGACTTTTAGACTTTGAACATTTGTTTTTGTTTTAAAAAATTTTCCTCAACAACCTTCAAAAAGGCAATCCACGAAAGCCTGAAAAGGGAAATTCCTTTGTCCTCTTTTGACTATGATCTACAGGAACCATCTAGTAAATCAGCACTCAAATTACCTTCTAATTATATTATGAGCTCAAAACCTTTACGAACTCAGTGATTCATTGAATAACTCAAATTTGAGATTCCACTTACTGAGCTTATTTGGACTTCGAGCTCGGATTCTTCTTGTAATCCCTATGTACCGCTTGATTTGACGAGCCTGTAACTTCATTGTCTTGACGCACGGCCAAATTTTTTAGTTTGATGCTAAGCAATGTGTAAATAACTGAGTGACTCAACTTTTTGCAATGAAATGAGTCGAGCCATGTTGTCGAGCTAGTTTCTGGCTTCTCCATTAATTTCCCGACGAGCTCGTATTGAGCACCTTATCGAGTCATGGATGGTGCTTTCCAACCATTTTACATTTGTATGCCAACCAAGCTCTAATGATCGAGTCATTCCTTCATCATTATCGATCTCTCCTTTGATATAGGTCTCAAACTATCTCCCATGTTGAACCGGACACCTTTGACCTCTGAGCCATGAACTGCAAGTTTTCCCACGAGTCTCTCTCCACTGGCTCCATAATGAGTTCACCACCAAGCTAGCATGAGCTCATCCTTAACACCAATTCTCTAAGATCTCCTAACCTCGACCACAACTCGTCCTTACTAGCTTTTTTCCTCTATGTAATTGTTGGCTTAGCCCAATAAATGTGACCTTGAATAGGCCTTGATTGTTAATCTTCCTAGGTGTTACACTTGAAGCTTATGGAAAACCTATTTCTTCGCATTATGGCTTAGGATCAATGAAAAAACCATGAAATCTAGGTTCGTGCTTTGAATTTGACATGCTGGATTACCTCAATCCCGAGCTCCTGCTCTAGTGATTACTCCATGACCTGAGATACTTCCACTATGAAAAGATGAGTTGTAACATGACTCACAAGCTCCTTACTTGTATCTCGGTCCAATCATCCACTGATATCCTTCTTCCAATGCATGTCATCTCTATAAATTTCATTTCACTTTCTTCCTGATTTACCCTAGATCCCCCTGTATCATTTGTGGCTCAATAATGTAGCCCAAGCTATCCCTAATCTACTCAAGCTGAATGATTTTTTCATGCCTATGTCATCCTACACTCAATACAACAAGATCTTTGTTAAACATTTGATGTTCCACATCACCACTTTATGTTCTCTTAAACTTCTTATCAAGCTCCATGCAGATATTCTCCACTGCAATGTTGATATCAATCTTATGCGACCTCACCCTAAGCTCAAATATTACCAAGACCGAGCCATCTACATTAACATTCAAGATTACCCATCAATCGTAGGTCTAAGTCATCCTATTAGTGAGTCGAACTGGCCATATATTTGAGCACAAATCGAACCAGAACACTTCTGAGCTCATGCTTTAATGACTTTCCTGAGCCATTTTTGTTCACCCCATAAAACCTTCAACTTAGGCCATCCTCAAGTTATTCCTTATAATGCGCCTACTGTGAATCCTTCACCTGAACCATGCTCGAGCTCCACGCACTATGAGATTTCTTCATTGAATGGGTTCTAAATTATGTTGGGATTCAATTTCTTAACTCCCAAACACTTCTCCATTTCATTTTTTATGTGTCCATTCCAATTTTTAAACATTCCCTGAGCGTGGATCAAGGAATAAAGCTAATCACCTTTCAACATCTTGATTCTGTGATCTTCTACAATGGCTGTTGAAACATATTTTAGATGTGTTTAATTCTCTTATTGATTCGATCCCTCACCATTCAAGCTCCAATGTAAACTTCAAAATTTCTCATCCTAAATTCAACTATTCATATGCTGGTCTCCATCGATATCATTCCTCCCACTCGAGCTATTTCAACATACTAACGAAGATCTCAATCTTCAAAAACTAGCTCAACGAGTCATAACAGGGATTGATACTGAGCTCACTTATAGCCTTCACTATTAGTTGTGGATCCTGTTTGTTGTGGAGCCTATAAGCCACATTTTATATGTATTTATGAATTGTAAAATCTAGACTGTTCTTTATTAGGTCACAAATCTAACGGGTGATTTTCTATGTTTCCCTAAAATGATAAAAACCCTAATATCTTTAAAGGGTCGTTATGTATGAGGATCATTATATCAATGGTGGAACTGTGTGAGAGAGAGTTTTTCTAGACTGAATAAAAGGATTGGTTGTTTCTGGTGGACATAGCCCATTTTGGGTAAACCACGTTAAATATGTGTCTCTGTTTTATTGCATTATTTTCTGTTTTATGTTTTGTGCATTATTCATTGCATGTTTTTTTATTTGTAAAACTAGTATAATCCTAACAACTGGTATCAGAGCACATTTGAGATTTATTTGTTGGAAATATACTCACAAAGGGATTTCTGTTTGAGTGGGAGACGTAGCAATGGCATAGGATAATAAGTTCAGAGTTAAGAAGTTTGACGACCAAAATTACTAGCTATGGAAAATGTAGGTGGAAGATTACCTATATTAAAAGGATCTATACCTACTGTTGGGAGGTGAAGAAGAAAAACCCTCAATCATGTCTAATGAGGAATGGAAGGTTCTAGACAAGAAGGCTCTCAGTGTGATTCGATTGATTCTGGCATCGTCCGTAGCTTCAAATATCTCATCGGAGAAAAGTATGGTAGAGTTGATGAAAACCCTAGCTAATTTATATGAAACACCTAGTGCATCCAATAAAGTTTATTTGATGAAAAGATTGTTTAATCTCCAAATGTAAGAAGGTGGATCTATATCTAACCATCTTAATGATTTCCACACTATTTTAAATCAGTTAGATTCAGTTAATATCCCATTTGATGAGGAGGTTAGAGCATTATTATTCCTATGTTTTTTGCCAGAAATTTGGGACAACTTAGTAATGGTAATTAGTAATACATCATCTACTTCTCTTACATTTGAAGATGTAGTCATTTTCATTTTAAATGAGGAAATGTGTAGGAAAAGTACAGGGGAAAATTCTTCTTCTGGAAATGCGTTGAATATGGAGAGTAAAGGGAGGCACAAGGAGAAATAAAAGAGTAAGGCTCGTGGGAGATCTAAATTGAATATGGGAAGATCCAAATCTAGGAGTAGAGGAATTACTTGTTGGAACTGTGGAAAGAGAGGACATGCTAAAAATTATTGTTGGTTCAAAGTAAATGAAGAAACCCAGTCTGAAGGTATTAAAGAGGAAAATCTGACAGGTAATATTGTTCAGGATGCTCTTATACTTTCTCTTGATACTAGAGTAGAATCTTGGGTAATAGATTCAAGTGCTTCTTTCCATGCAACCCCTGATAAGGGCTATTTTAAAGAGTATGTATAGGGAAATTTTGGACAATTTTATTTGAGTGATGATGAGCCGTGCAACATTGTTGGGAAGGGCAACATACACCTGAAATTATAGAACAAAAATACATGGATATTAAGAGACGTGAGGCATGTACCTCGCCTCAGGAGAAATATCATCTCTACAGGATATTTAGATGGTGAAAGGTTACATAGTCACATTCACTTCAGATGCTTGGAAGGTTTCCAAGGGTTCCCTGATAGTGGCACGGGGTAAGAAAGTAGGCACTCTTTGTTTTGCTACTTGTATATCTAATTATTCTATCATATTGTCTACTTCAAATGAGGATGCCAGCATGTGACATAGTAGATTGGGACATATGAGTGAGAAGGGAATGAAAATTATACAAGAAAAAGGTAAGCTTTCAAGTTTGAAGCAATTGGACTTAGAGTTTTGTGAGCATTACATTTTTGGGAAATAGAAAAGAGTTAGATTTCTTAAGGCAGGGAATACCAAGAAAGAGCAAAAGTTTGAGCTAGTTCATACAGATGTGTGGGGGCCAGCCCATGTTGCATCTCATGGTGGTTCTTTGTACTATGTAACATTTATAAATGATTCCACAAGGAATGTATGGGTATATTGCATTAAGCGTAGGTATGACTTATTTGATACATTTAAGAAATGGAAAGCACTTGTTGAGAATCAATGTGGTTTTAAATTGAAATGTTTGAGATCTGATAATGGTGGTGAGTATTGCAATAAGAAATTTGATGATTATTGTTCCTTGAATGGGATTCATAGAGAGAAAATAGTTCCCAGGACTACACAACAAAATGGTGTTAGTGAGAGGATGAATAGATCAATAATGGAGCGTGCACGGTCAATGAGATTGCACGCGGGGTTGCCTCTTCAGTTTTGGGTAGAGACCGTAGATACTACTGTGTATTTAATCAACCATGGGCCTTCGAGTGCACTAGATGGAGGAATTATTGAAGAATATTGGACCGAGAAAGAGGTAGACCTTTCATTTTTAAGATTATTTGGTTCAGAGGCATTTGTGCATGTTAATAAAGAAAACATGAAGAAATTGGATTTAAAATCCAAACTTTGTACATTCATAGGCTATCTCCAATGGTGATTATGGATTTCAATTTTGGGATCTAGATGAATTTAAGATAATTAGGAGTTGTGATGTTGTTTGGCGTGAAAATAGAATGTATAGGTATCAAGTACAAGATGACAAAAATCCTAATGAAGAATTGGTTGAGGATATAGCTCCTAAAAATGAACTCTCGGGTGGAAAATATCCACCTATAGGTACTGACATTGACAGTTCTATAGGCTGAGTATGAAAACCAGTGTCGGCATCAACACCTCTGTCAGAAATTCAAGAAAATGAGTAGCAAGCAAATAATGATCCCGTGACACCCCCATCTTTGGTAAGAAGGTCACAACGTATTAGTAGACCTCCAAAAATATTTCCGCTGCTTTGTATTATTTGTTACTAATAGATAATGGTGAGCCAAACAACTTTGATGAGGTAATGCATGTGGAATCCACTAATGAATGGGAGCGTGGCATGAATAAGGAGATGGACTCCCTAGAGAAGAACCAAACATGGGATTTAGTCAAATTACCGGCTGGGAAGAGAGTACTACAAAACAAATGGGTCTACCATGTGAAAGAAGAAGAAGAAGGTGGACAGAAAAGGTACAAAGCAAGGCTTGTAGTGAAGGGGTATGAACAAAAGAAAGGTATCGATTTTGATGAAATTTTCTCCCATGTTGTAAAGATGTCTTCCATTCGTACTGTATTAAGTTTAATTGTTGTTGAAGATTTACACTTAGAGAAACTTGATGTTAAGACGAAATTTCTCCATGGTGACTTGGAGGATGAGATTTACATGCAAAAAACACTTGGGTATGAGGTGAATGGTAAGGAGAAATTGGTTTGTAGGTTAAAGAAGAGCATATACGGGCTCAAGCAAGCAACCTGGAAATGGTAGTTTGATAGTTTTATACATGAGCATGGTTTTACTAGATGTTAATCAGATCATTGTGTGTTCTTTAAATGGTTGGATAGTGGGAGCTACATTATTCTTCAATTATATTTAGATGATATGCTTGTAGCAAGGTCTAATATACAGGAAATTGCAAAGCTTATGGAAAATATTGCACAAACATTTGCAATGAAGGATTTGGGTGCAGCAAAGAAAATCCTCGGTATGCAAATCAAGAGAGACATGAAAAATAAGAAATTGGTGTTGTCTCAGGAGGAATATGTAGAAAATGTGTTAGAAAGGTTTTAGATGCAGAATGTGAAACCAGTTAATATACCATTGGCTGGGCATTTTAGATTAAGTAAAGAGAAATGCCAACCAACACAAGAGGAAAAAGATTATATGGCATGGGTTCCTTATTCTTCAACAGTTGGGAGCCTCATGTATGCCATGAGTTGTACTAGACTAGACATTTCCCAAGCAGTGGGAGTTGTTAGCAAGTATATGGAAAATCTAGGCAAAACACACTAGAATATAGTCCAATGGATTCTCAGGTACTTGAGAGGGACCAGTAGTAGGTACTTGTGCTTTAGAGGGTCGGATTATACTTTACAGGGATTAGTGGATTCGGATATGGTAGGAGATGTGGATAACAAGAGGAGCACTACTGGATACATGTTTACATTTTGTGGTGTGGAAGTGAGTTAGATGTTAAAGTTGCAGAAGGTAATTGCCTAATCTACTCTAGAGGAAGAATATGTTACAGCGACTGAGGCAAGGAAATGTTATGGATGAGAAGGTTCATGGAGGATTTGGGCAAGGAGAAAGGGGATTGTAAGTTACACAGTGGTAGTCAAAATGTAATTCACCTGGAAAAGAACTCAGCCTTCCATTCAAGAACTAAACACATTCAACTCAAATATCACTTCATACAACAAGTGTTAGAGGATGGGCAGCTTTAGTTAGTGAAGATTCATACAGATGATAATATTGCTGATATGTTCACTAAGCCAATGAAAAAGGAGAAGTTAGATTTGCATTCAAATTTTTTGGGTCTTCAAGATTGATCTTGAATCAGAAGAAACAAGCTAAGAATAAAAGTCCAAGTAGGAGTTGTAGTGGTGGAGTTACAAGAATCAGTTTCCAAAGGGTAATTTTCTATGTTTCCCTAAAATGATAAAAACCCTAATATCTTTAAAGGGTCATTATGTATGAGGCTCATTATATCATTGGTGACACTATGTGAGAGAGATTTTTTCTAGATTGAATAAAAGGACTGGCTATTTGTGGTGGATGTAGCCCATTTTGGGTGAACCACGTTAAATTTGCGTCTCTATTTTATTGCATTATTTTCTGTTTAACGTTTTCCACATTATTCATTGCATGTTTGTTTATCTATACAACTGGTATAATCCTAACATTCACGAGCTCACCGGGATAAAATAATTATCCTATCATTCATTTATCTTGACTGAGATATTGTGCAAGCTAACCTCATATGGATCATTCTAGCATACTTTCAACCTTCTCAACATAATTTATTGATTTTAATTAGTTAATGCCCATGATAATCGAAAGTGGTCCCACCGGGACTAATGTCTTATTTCAAGTACACCCTGATCTTCTTCAAACCAAGAAAGAAAAAAAGAAATCCAAAATGATCCCGAAGTATTTGTAATTCCACAAATGTATCTTCACACAAAGTTTTTTTATAGATCCCGGAATGTTGTATGAATAAGTCTTTCGATACCAGGGTCCACTAGACATCCTATTTGTGCAATTTTACTGAATTGGAAAAATTTGAAAACATTTTTGGTGACCTCTCGAGGATTCTTTCTTGATAAGCATGGTTCTAGTAGCCTTGTCTATCCATTGGGCATGGAATCATAACTATCAATCTGAGACCTGAAATTGAACCATAAAACTCCTGAATTGTGAGTTTCATGTTCGCAAGTTACCTGAACATTACTGCATCCTACATCCCAAACTTGGAATGACTACTACATAATGAAGGATAATAAATGAACCTGTCCTGAATCCCCTTGAACATTTCCGATATTGGACATCCCTGGAATGCTAAGAATGAAGTATATTGAATATGATGAACACTTGGCATCTAGAGCATACTACAAAACTTTGAATGAATTAGCCGAGGAATTGGGGATATCTTGAAACTTTCTTTGAAACCTTGAAATTTTCTCTTCCTTGAAAAAGCTCCAATGATGAAATAGTTTGTAGAAAACCACAAGAGCTTGTTGTGAATCCTTCACCCGAACCGTGCTTGAGCTCCACGCACTACGAGCTTTCTTCACTGAATAAGTTCTACATTATGTCAGTATTCAATTTCTTAACTCCCAAACACTGGTCTAAATTCATTTTTTATGCATCCATGCCAAGTTTCAAAGGGTCCTCAAGCATGACTCAAGGAATAAAGATAATAACCTTTCAACATCTTGATTCTGTGATCTTCTACAATGTGATTTTGAAGACATTTATTTCTAGATGCGCTGAATAAAAGGACTTATTGATTTGATCCCTCATGGATTCGTAGCTCCAATGTAAATGGGTGAACCTGCTCATCCCAAATTCAACTATTCATATGCTGGTCTTTGTCGATATTGCATTCCTCCCACTCAAGCCATTTCAACATACTAACGAACATATCAATCATTCCAAAACTAGCTCAACGAGTCATAATAGAGACTGATACCGAGATTGCTTATAGCCTTCACGAGCTCGCCAAGATAAAATAATTAGCCTATCATTCATTTATCTCGACCAAGCTATTATGCAAGCTAACCTCATATGGATCATTCTAGCATACTTTCAACCTTCTCAACATAATTTATTGATTTTAATTAGTTAATGCCCATGATAATCGAAAGTGGTCCCACCGGGACTAATGTCTTATTTCAAGTACACCCTGATTTTCTTCAAACCAAGAAATAAAAAAAGAAATCCAAAATGATCTCGAAGTATTTGTAATTCCACAAATGTATCGTCACACAAAGTTTTTTTATAGATCCCAGAATGTTGTATGAATAAGTCTTTCGATACCAGGGTCCACTAGACATCCTATTTGTGCAATTTTACTGAATTGGAAAAATTTGAAAACATTTTTGGTGACCTCTCGAGGATTCTTTCTTGATAAGCATGGTTCTAGTAGCCTTGTCTATCCATTGGGCATGGAATCATAACTATCAATCTGAGACCTGAAATTGAACCATAAAACTCCTGAATTGTGAGTTTCATGTTCGCAAGTTACCTGAACATTACTGCATCCTACATCCCAAACTTGGAATGACTACTACATAATGAAGGATAATAAATGAACCTGTCCTGAATCCCCTTGAACATTTCCGATATTGGACATCCCTGGAATGCTAAGAATGAAGTATATTGAATATGATGAACACTTGGCATCTAGAGCATACTACAAAACTTTGAATGAATTAGCCGAGGAATTGGGGATATCTTGAAACTTTCTTTGAAACCTTGAAATTTTCTCTTCCTTGAAAAAGCTCCAATGATGAAATAGTTTGTAGAAAACCACAAGAGCTTGTTGTGAATCCTTCACCCGAACCGTGCTTGAGCTCCACGCACTACGAGCTTTCTTCACTGAATAAGTTCTACATTATGTCAGTATTCAATTTCTTAACTCCCAAACACTGGTCTAAATTCATTTTTTATGCATCCGTGCCAAGTTTCAAACCTTCCTCAAGCATGACTCAAGGAATAAAGATAATAACCTTTCAACATCTTGATTCTGTGATCTTCTACAATGGATTTTGAAACATATTTTAGATGCGCTGAATTATCTTATTGATTTGATCCCTCATCATTCGAGCTCCAATGTAAATGTTGAACCTGCTCATCCCAAATTCAACTATTCATATGCTGGTCTTTGTCGATATCATTCCTCCCACTCAAGCCATTTCAACATACTAACGAACATATCAATCTTCCAAAACTAGCTCAACGAGTCATAATAGAGACTGATACCGAGATTGCTTATAGCCTTCACGAGCTCGCCAAGATAAAATAATTAGCCTATCATTCATTTATCTCGACCAAGCTATTATGCAAGCTAACCTCATATGGATCATTCTAGCATACTTTCAACCTTCTCAACATAATTTATTGATTTTAATTAGTTAATACCCATGATAATCAAAATTAGTCCCACCAGGACTAATGTCTCGTTCCGAGTATAGCCTGATCTTCTTCAAACTGAGAAAGAAAAAAGAAATCCAAAATCATCCCGAAGTATTTGGTAATGCCACAGATGTATCTTAACAAAAAATTTTGCTTGCATTTCCCGGAATTTTCTATGAATAAGTCTTTTGCTCCCAGGCTCCACTAGACATCCTCTTTGTGAAATTTTGCCAAATTGGTAAAATTTGACAACAGGTTGTACAACACAACCACCTTAGCATATTTTTAGAAGAATGGAAGATTACAAAATGCTCAGTAGACGAAAATTTGGAGCTTGAGCAAAAACTTATCAATAAAATTTGCCAAGCATCAACCTCTAGAATGAGGACAGACCCCCAATCTTATATAACCTATTTTATGAGAAATATACCACAATACCCCCAAAACTACTTAGAATAGTAAGAAAATGTGCACCAAAGAACCGAGGATTTTCCAAAAATGAAGGGAGATCTCCTCCAACTGAAAAATATTCTTCTTTTATGCTCCAAGTTGGATGGATAATGTTAAATGATGATGTTGGAAGAAGAGTGGAACAATATTCTTTTATTTTTCAATAAACTTTTGTCTTATAGCAAAACTGCATTATGTTGAGATAAACCTCGTGCTTGAATGGTTTAAGAATTCTCTTTTCGTGATGCTCCAAGTCATAAGTTTATTTCAAAACTTTCCTCTTCACTCCTTCAATCTTTTGGGTCTAAGTTCACGAGTTGCTCCTCGTAATTATTCCTCATTCTTTCCCGGTAAGTATTAAACCTCCAAAACATTTGAAGAATAAATTCCACATTGGGCCCAATGTGATAATGGAAAACTATTTCTTGCTTGAAACCTATTCTATCAAATTCTGTAGAAATATTTTTCCATTTTCTGACCCTTTTTAATAGCTTTGTAATTGTCTTCTCAATCTGGAAAAAAAACGTTAGATAACAAATAGATCAAAAGCCTTTGGTGCTTCTAGCTTTCCAAGGACATAGTCCTTGAAAAACTTAATCACATTGTCAATATTTTTTTCCCTAGGCTTCACCACACTACTTGTCTCAAAAAAATTATACAAAAGAGCATCAAATATGTCAATATATTCAATTTCCTTTTCCTTTTGCTCTTCAAGAATGCTAACACAACTCTCTAAGGTCTCCATTCTCAACTTGATAACATCATAATATTCATGTTGAGTTCCAATAGATTTAGGGGGAAAGATCCCCTCCTTGACAATCATATCATCCCCCAAACTTATGATGGTTTCCAACATGGGTAATATACCATTCCACATTTCATGCTTAGCTTCACACTTGTCCATTATTTTCTTGGTTGATTATATTTTTTCAGTGATGTGGGAATGGAATTTTACACACTATTTGATTATATCTTCCCCTCTACCAACCAAGTAATTCTCCCACCATACAGTGACATCTTCCATGTCACCTAAATCATTTACTCTTTTGATACCAGCATAGGTGATTTCAAGAACTGCAATCCAGCTTGTCTGGGGAGTTTTTATCAGCTTCCTGACTAGGTTGGACAAAGCTTCATTCTTTGCTTTCGAATCCTTCTTTGTCTCTTTGTACTCATCAATTTTTTTATAAAACTCCCTCCACTACAACAAATAAGTCATGTGCTTAATTTCCTCCAGTGGAGGGATTTGCCTAAAAGAGATCCTTATGACCTAGTAATCGAGATGGAGATGCTTTCATCCTCAAGTACATTGGATTTTGGAGTTGAAATATCTCCATAAACCTTTCTCCTTGTGCCCCTAAAATTTCCCTTGACATGATTCTTAGTCCCTTTTGGGTAGCCTAGAAGGGTTAAGAGTGGCAATGCTCTACAAATCATCATCATCCAGTTGAATTATGATCCTTTTTCTTCCTTGGGAGGGCGGCTCCCGCCCATATTCTTGTTGGTGGCACATGTTCCTTATGTGACTACTACAATGAATTTGTAGGGACAACTAATAGGGCCTTAGAGGAAGAAAGAGTTCCAGAGGTGCTTCTTGTTATTATTTTCATTAAAATCACTTAGCCCCCTTGTTACACTAGTTCATCATGGCCATACTTTCATACTTTCACTTCCTCACATGTTGATATGTTACTTATCCCTCTTGCACAGTTGAAAGTTGTTGGGCATTAACCTCAATTTTTGCATGTACCATGCCCCCAACCATTCATTCTCTAGAGGGAGAAATTACATAAGGATATTCCTGATGAGCTTCACTAGCCATCTAAAACTAGATTCCAACAACTTCTGTAATCATTTTAGTTCCCTAAAGGGCCACAATGCCTACTACATATTCATATTTCCATCACACATCTCTCACCAGAGTCTCTACTGCTTGTGGTTGTACTATTTCCTCTTCAACTAGATGAATGGTGGGTTAAACTCCCTTCTCATTACTCTGTATATCCCCTACTGCTACAATACTTGAAACTTTCTCCAGGGGAAAGGTTTATTCCTTACCTCTACATTCAACCCATCAAGCACCTGGACTGTATACTTGTTCCATTTCTTGTTCCAATTCATTTTGTTGTTGAGTTGAGGGGATAGGGGAAGTAGGAGTAATTAAGGTTGGTTATTGCACAAGAGGTGAAACAACTTGGACTGGTGGGGAATAGATGGGTTTGGGTGATAGGGGTTGATTCCACAAGTAGGTAGTAATCACTTAGGATTGAGGAATGGTGGGTGGATACAAAGGAACACTTGGAATAACTACCTCCTCAATTACTTTTACGTCCTTCCACATCGAGCAGGTTCTATGACCCTGGCCCTTTTTGTCCTGATGAGATGTACCTACTCTTCCTTTTCTTCTACTCCCTTCTTCAAGGTTCTTGCATACTTGTTTTGAGGCAATGACACCTTCTAGAGAGTTTTTCACCTGGAGTTTTCCTTTTGATTGCTTCAAAATATAGGTTGTCACCTTCTCTTTCCCTTTCATCTCTAGAGAAGATCCTGGAATAACCTGCAAGGGAGTAACAACAATAAAGACTTCTTATCTTAATCTCTTGGAACACCTCTTCTATTTTTCTTGTTAATTGGGAAAGGGAGGTCTCAATATTTCTAAACTACACACTTACATTATCTCTGGACCATGTTGATAGTAAACTTTTGAATGAGAGCTTGAGTCACTGCTTCCCCAAAACATCCCCACTTGTATGAACCTTATGATATGGATGACAATAGTAGTCCTATTATGGTTTGAATTTTCTTCAATAATCACCCAATTGACTTCTAGAATGGGTCAAGAATTGACATTATTCATCACATAATCATCATTGATTATGTCATTGTCATCTTTTAGGCCTTCTTGGACTTGGACAATTTTAAAATCTATCATTTAGGAGAGAGTCATCCTTGAATAATCACTTAGTCTAACCTCTCCCTCGTCTATACAATCCATCTAGTAGCCCTCATAATGAGGTTCATGTTAAATTACATTGGCTGCAACATTTTGCACAATACACTTTATGTTATATTGAGGCTCGACCTTAAATTTATCTAACATGAATCTACCCATTTCTACTTCCAACAATTTTTCCCTTTGAATATTCTAGCAAATATTATTACTAATGAAAATGGAAGCTTAAAAGGGGATGTGAGATGTTTATTGGAAATAATATGGTACACTGATACCAATTTTCTTAATAATTACATTAGTTCCTATTTATAATCTACATGTCTAGGAAGCATGTAAGGGTGATCTTGTAAACCACTGACCTTAATGTAGGAAAAATTATGGAATTGGATGAAATAACATCCATACTGAGTGATGATCCACTTAACATGTGGATAAAATTTCTCATTCTCCTAGTTAGAGTGAAAAAGGCACATCATTGGTGCAAAGAATACATCAAATACCCGCCTAAATTGTAGAGCATAATTCACCAATCGTAGTTAAGGAAATACATTATAAATCCTGGCGTTATCAATGTATCCTTCTCTTTATAAGTCTAGGAAATCCCTATGAAAAGAAATTTTGTAAACAATGTATGAAGACATGTAGAATTCTGCCATCACATCTATTTCACCCCTGGAAATCCAAGAAACTCTTATCATTTACTCATGAATACATTCGCTTATTAACTCATACCAAGGAAGAGGATTCTTGTCTTCCATTATGAGTTGAATGAATTGAAACATCCATTCATGGAAGAGGTTGGAAAATTCCTTGCCCATAAATATTTTAAAAAATTTAATTATGTCTCTGACTTCTTCTCTAAACTCACTCCTGTTTAACTTCTTGGGAAACATAGTGATGGAGCTTTGGGGTTTGACCAGCTTATTATCATTCAAAAAAGTATTTAACCTCCCCACCCATGAATCCTTGGTATTGTTGCAATTATTTCATGGTAAAAACATTTTCTTCCCGTACTTGTGGGAAGTGCAACATTCTTTCAAAAACCTCTTCCCGAAAAAAATATAACTAGAGCTCCACTTCTATCACAAACATCTCTTGTTCTGGGGTTATAATTATGAGCACACACCCATACAAGCTTCAGGAACTGTGTGGCATGGGGAAAATGAGTGGAAAGGTCAATATTGTTATTAGTCACGTGGGTCATGAGTTCACTTCTATTTGGGGTATACAACCTTCATCTATATTCCTATAGGTCAGCATTAACTAGGTCATAATCCATGATTATGTCTAGAAGGGAAGTAACATTGGAATAAGTCTTCAACAAATTTAAAAGGATCTTCATGGCTACCACAAATTATCATAAAACCCCTTATCCATCCCAAAAATTAGACTCTATATCTATATTTTAAAATTAACATCACAAATGAGGGTACTCATCCACTTACCTATTTGAATTAAGCTCTAGTTCTTTCTTGAAATTGGAAAACCAGTTCAAATTCTATCTAGAAACCAGCACCATAGTTCCTTAGCTTTGTTAGATGCACCTCTTACTTTGATTCTCCTTAAGTTTTCTTCAACACTTTTAAATTCACAACTTCAAAATGCAAAGTTTAATTTAATGTTGAATTCCCATACTTATTATCCTTGAATCTTTACATTAATGTTGGAGATCCCTCACGTGGGATATTTTTTCATAATTTATGGATTTTTTCTTTAACCATTACAAGATTTGTTTTCATGTGAGAACATGCCATGTGGGTCCCTCTTTGCCAGTGTGTCCACCCTTATGTCACCAATTAGTGTACATCTCATGTGTTTATGGCCCAAGTCAACCCTTGATGGTCCTTGAAGTTAAATTACAAGGGGCATACATGCAAACATGCAAAAATATAAGTTACACTTCTCTCTCTATTCATGGCTGCACTTCATTTGTCTTGTTGACCAAGGGTATATTGTCAAGCCCTGGAGTTAATATTACACTTTACACATATGCACAAATGCAAGATGTAATTTACTTTCACCACCCTCACTTCTGACCATCTGTCATGTATCCTCCTATGATTGAGTCTTGGGGTCAGGAATAAAATTTTCATTTTGCAAAAATGCAAGCATACAAAGGGTAAAAAGTTTGATGTGCATTTCTCTCAAGAATTATGATATTTTTTTAATATTCTCTTTCACCAGCCTTGGGGAGGGGACTACATTTTGCATCAATATAAAAATATGTTAACTTTTCAAAATGACTAAGTACCCACGCATCAATTCAAAATGATAAAATTCCATTTTCTCCATCATCATCAAACCAGGGATAATCCAGGTAGGAATAAACACCTTAAGGATGACAAACAACATGGGAACAAAATGGAATAAAAGGGGAAGACCATGACCACTTACAAAACATGAGAATAAAATAGATTTAAACAAGGAATCGACTAAGATCAGGAAGAAAACCATTTAAATGGTGCTTGAAGTTAACATGACAATTACAAACACCAACATTGGATCCAACCCGGGGATGAACTCCCCCAGCGGGTGTCCACATAACTGAAGAAAAACTCATGGAAGAAGAATACCATACACCTACCAATTGGGAAATAGAGTCACAAAACTCAACAGTTGGTTCCATTTTCATTTCACATCACACGAGTTATTCTAGAAAAAATCAGCCATGACAAAGCTAGAAATAAACAAAACAAGAGAAAAAAATAAGGAAATAGAAAAACAAATAAAATAGACTATACACTTTACAATAATATAAAGGCATACCATTTAATCAAGGAAATGTTTTAGATGCTTTCCATTGATAGGTAATTCCATCATTTCCCCATCCAAATATCTCAAGAAAAAGGTATGCTCCCCAATACTGACATCTAAGAAGTAGGGGGCCATCCAAAGAGAATCAATTCTACTATGCTTTCCCTTATCCACCTGTTTTTTGCCCCATAATAGCACCAATTCTCCAACATGGAAAGTTCATAGAGTAACATTTTTATCAAATATATTCTTAAGCTTTTCCCTGAACTTGATATGCATTTGATGAGACTCTCTTCTGTTTTAATCTAGCTCAATGATTTGGTTGATCCTCACATCATAGGGATAAACAACATTTCCATCTTCCAAATCTTGTATAAATTAATAAGAAAATAATTGTAAATTATGTAGCAAGAGATATTGAACACCATAAACAAACTTGAATGGGATTTTACTAGTAGATATATTTGTCATAAATTGGTCATCCCACAATGCAAACTTGATTTATTCACCCCATTTCCTCTTATTTAGCTCTAACATTCTTCAGAGAATCTTGAGAAATTTTTTATTACTAGATTCCATATGCTACTTGTGGGTTATATTTAGAGGCATAAGTAAGGGTTATACCATAGTCATGACACATTTTTTCTAAGGGTTTAGCCCTAAAACTCATGGCATTATCAGTAACCAATTTGGTGGGAATACCAAACCTGTAAATTATGTGATTAAGGATGAAATCCATAACCATTTGATGAGTTACTTTCTTGGTGGTAATAGCTTCATCCCATTTGGTAAAATAGTCAGTAGCTACTAATATCCATTTTGACCCATACTATAAGGTTTTGACATCTCACCAATAAAATCTAACCCCCATTTTTAAAAAGGAGCCACTACTGAAATATACTATAAGTGGAGAGATCCGTAAGCTTTTAATCTACTAGAGAAACATTGGCATCCATCACACTTTATGATCATCAAAGCAACATATTTGAAAAGGGATGAACACAAGTAGCCTGCCCTCAAGATCTTGTGAGTAGTTACCCTCCTAGAAAAATGACCCCCACAAAACCCTCTATGAAATTCATAAACCAAATTTTGGGCTTCCTCTTCTATAATACATTTAAAAAAGAATCCTTCAAAGATCTTCCAAGCATATCCATAGTGTATTAAGATATACTTTAGGGACACCAACTTGAATGTCCTCCTCTTATTATTATCTAAACCATTAGGATAATTAAAAATTTTCATATAATACACAATGTTTTTGTACCATGATGAAACACTTACCTTCTCGTGGGGTTATTTCTCCTCACCTTGTAATTCAACAATCTACAAATTTGTCTTATCCCTCAATCTTTCGAATCCCAAACCACCTACAAGATTTGTAGTATGAATTTCCATATCATATTATTGCAATTTATTAACCCACATACACCTTTTTCTAGACATCTCCATTTGAGAAAGGATGTCCTTCACAATAGTGTGAGGCACCTAGGCTATGATCTTCGAACTGAGAATGTAAGGTATAAAAATTTTAGTTTCTTTGACCGGAGTGAAATCTTACTTTTCCATGACAAATTATTTCAATTCAGAACCCTACAAATATTTACTGAATAAATAAATAGGTTTCTCATTCCCTTCATCATTCTTTTGTAACAACACAAAATCAATATTAAAGTTAGAATAAAAAGAGAACATTTGAACATCCTTCTTGTAATTGGGACTAGCAAACACATGGGAAATTTTGAGTTCCTTTTTTACTCCCTTGAAAGCCTAATTCACCTCATTATCCCACTTGATTACCTAATCCTTCTTCAACATGTTGGTAATTGGAAAAGTGATTTCAACTAAGTTGGAGATGAATTTTATCACAAAATTAAGTTTCCCAAAGAAATATTAAATACCTATCTTGGACAAGGGGATGGGGATCATATCAATTGCTTCAATCATGACCCCTTCATGAGACACAATGTGCCCAAGTAACTTGGCCTTTTGTACACCAAACTGACACTTCTTGTGATTCAATGAAATGTCATATTAGCTACACCTAATCAATATTTTTTGTATGTGCATCAAGTGGCCACCTCTCTTTTTGTAAAACATAGTAATATCATCCTTATACACAATAATAAAATCATTAATAAACTCCAAAAAATTAATGTCCATGGCTCTCTAAATCATGGCACATGCATTCATAAACTCAAATAACATTCTAACATAGAAATAAGTGCCCCATGGAGTGGTGAATGTGGTCTTATATTGTTTTGAATCCTTGACCACAACTTGATTATACCTAGATAATTCATCTATGGTAGATAACATTTCTGATCATGTCACCTTCTGTAAGCAATTATCCATATTAGGAAGAGGGTAATTATATTTAATGAGGCCCTTTTCATATTTCTGAAGTCTACACAGAGCCTAATATTGCCATTTTTCTTTCTTACGAGTACCAAATTGGCCACCCATGAGGAATACTGACTAGGCCATATGATACCACCATCTCACAAATTCTTCAATTCTTCTTGCATTTTATATTCAAGGATGGGGTTGATAGGTCTTTGTTTTTGTCTGAAGGGATTAGTGTGGGGCTTTAACTATATCTCATGATGAAATAAGTCCTATCTATAGGCATTCAATTAAAAATAGGACCAAACAATGGAACCCTAATACTTTTTTAACAGTTTGGTATAAACTTTTCTTTCTTCTTCATTCAAATTAAATCCCAACAAAACACTTTTAGGATCCTATCAAATTCCCAAGTTACATTCTATAAAATCTCTAGGAAAGGTAGTGGATCTATGAAATTCTTTGTTAGTATTTTCAAAGGTAGATTCAAGGCTAACTAGACCCCTCAGGATCACATTAGTCTTTAATTCCAAAGAAGGTTTCCTCCACTTCACATACCTCCACCATAGGTTCTAAATCAATGAGTTCATCAATAAATTAACCCTGATACCTCATGAATATTTTAATATGTGAAAGATCATCAAACACATGCGAGTGTTGGATGTTGTCAAATACAAAATGTCTAACTAACATCTCCACTTAAAATCCATAATATGCTGAGGGATCCTCATTTTCATACTACGAGGCTAGGACTTCTAACCTATCTTTTGTTGCATTTTTTCTCCTCTCATGATACACGATGTTAAAGGAGTCAAAAAGTTTAATGAGGTCCCACACTACATTTTTATACTCTTTTAACTTCTGATTTTTGGCCACATATAACTTCCTTACTTTCTTGATAACCATTTAAGAGTCATCTTTGACAATGAGGTCATTTATTCCATGTATCCAAGTGATCCTTATTCCCAATAAGATTGACTCATACTCTACAACATTGTTTGTAAACTCAAAAATCAATTTCAATGATAAAATAAAAGACCCCATGCTTGGAGAAGTTAGTACCACACAAGATCCACTACCAGAATTGGAGCATGATCCATTAAATGTCATAATCCATGGAGCATCAGGGTCTTCAAGCTAATCATTCGTGTCCAAACATTGATCCTCAAAATCAGCATTGCCAACAAAATTATCCAAGTCCACATCAACAAACAACACCTCATAAGAAGCATTCATGAAATATTTGATAAGGTGCAACATTTATCTTCCCTGTACAGCTTGACCATTTTTCCTTCCAAAGGTATGAAAACATATGACATATCTATTTGAACACTACCAACCACACTAGTTTCCCATTTCGTTGACAAAAACATCCCCTACTTGGTAGGGAAATCAACAATAATGACATTCATTGTCAAATACTTCCCTAGGTAAGCATCCAATTGCACAACTGATCCCATTACATAGCCTACCACATGTGCTTCCTTGGAATCTATATTGAAACACTTCCAAAAGCAACATTTATCTTGATATTCAACTCATTCATGACTACTAAGGGCTTGATATTTGTAGTATCTATTTATTACTCAAACCCTAGATGTGCTAGAACATCACTCAAACAAATTTGAGTGCTCACTCAAAGCACACAAAGGTACTAGGTCCCTATTTTTATACCAGCTTTGTCAAGATGTTAGCATGATCATTTAAATATTCCATAACCATAAGTAATTGAAGGAAATGTATAACAAGAATCAGCTCACAACCATAGTCCATAGTAAATCAAACAAAGATCAAGATCATATTCACCACACAATATTCATGAGAAGTAACATCAAAAATCAATATCCATCCAAAAAGATATATTATATTAAGTCATAATAAAACCCATAGTTGAATACATTATAATTACCATTACAAATTCATTCCTGCAAACATGCCAGTAGCATAACTCTGTTATAATTCTAGTGTCCCTCTAAACCATGTAAAAAATTACATATATAGGGGATGGGGACTTTCCCTTCACCGCCCATGCATTATTTCAAAATAGGTTGCATGCTCAAAATATCCATGCACCGTACAAAATCAACTAAGAAAGCATGCAAGATTTACCTAATAATAGATTATATATAATTAACTCTACATCTAATCCTATTATTAGCTCGAACTTTGTATGTCTCCTAAACTTATTCTTGTCCCTATTTTAGCTTTTGCTTCATCCACAAGTATTTTTTTTCCTTATCTAATGTGTGCTCTCCACTCAATATTATTCTTATCCTATGTATGCAAAATGACTAAGTTCCAAACTTTATATTTTCCTTGACACACCCTTTATCTGCCAAACTCCTGTGCACCTGTGCACCCCCTTCCTGCGTGCCCTGATTTTATGTGCCCCTCCATACTTAGGAAATATTTTTTCCAGTCAACATTACCCCACACTAGCTTCATTTCCGCCCCTGGAAATGGGTACTCATGCCTTGTCTCTCCAAAGAAAAAAGAATAATGAATAAAATAATGATTATACACAATGAATGAAAATATACCAAAAATAATATGGGCACACTATTCCTCTAAAGGTAGTAGTAACTTTGGGTACTCATTCTTGATGTCTGCCTCTAACTCATTCCATTCACCAAACACCCTCTTTTTCTTTTCAAGAATGTCTGCAAGCACTCCATCCATCTCATCCAAGGTCATATTTTCACCCTTTTTCTATAGCACCATAAGAATTTTTATCAACCTGGATACCATCCCATCTACTACATCCATACTTTAGGCTATCAATTTCCCAATTTCCTTTATTTTCTCTTTGTGAGGGTCCTAGGATGTTGTGAGTGCATCACGTTTTTATGCTAATAATGCTAGCCTCTCCTTACACCTAAGAGTTTTATTTTTATTTAAAGCAAGGACCTCATTTTATTCTACCAACATCCTTATTTTAATGAATGGCTCTAGATCTACACATAAATTTAGCACCGAATATACCCTCTTCATCCCATCCTTAAATTTTTGGAGTAGAGATTCATACCCCACTACTCAACACACTATGATTTCCTTAGCTCTTTCACTTTGTGTTGCAGCATCCTTCTGTCTCATCACAACTAGTTCCTCCTCACTTGACACATATATTGTATCTTCATCCAAAATTAAGTGAACCAATGTGCACAAGTAATGCAATGTAGATGGGAATCTCTTAGACACCTTTTCTTCATATTGCGTCCTTGCCTGTAAAATTTCATCACTAATCTCCTCTTCCATATCCAAAACTACATGCACCTTCACCTCAACTATCTCCTTTTCCTCTGTTAAGTGCTGAATTTCCTTCTCTTTATCCTTCTTATCCTCTAACAGTTTCTAAATAGTAGCCACTTTATTTATATTCATGCATGCGACATCTGTAGATATATTTGTTAAGGAATTACTTACTTTCTCATCCGATAAATGAGTTGGATTGATGGCCATATTTTTTGAATGTGGTTCCTTCTTCATTCTCCTAGAGACACATGACTCTCCACATACACAAAAATCAGGCTCATCTATGTGAATCTGCATACTCCACAATAATTTTTTTTTGGTGCATGTGTTTTCCATCTTTGGATCCATTAGCTCCCATCCATATAAGTGTGTCATGGCAATAGTGATCTGGAACCTGACGTGTATAATCTTCATTCGGTTATTGATGTACCCAAGGTATGTTATCTACAACATTTCTTCTTTCGTTTACTCACTAGCATGCTCACCTATATTTCCCTTTGTTTTAGTACGCTCCTTTTATTCTCTATTTTCTCTCTCAGGTCCACTAGTCAGGTGCACAACATTGTATTCAATCTCTATATCTCCACCAATGTAGCTTTCTTCTTCAGTCCTATGTACACTTACAATGGAGACATCTACAACAAATAATGGTTGCTCACCACTAATCTCTTTGTCCTCTCGCACCTCCAGGCTAGGCGTGGAAACATCATTGTGCATGCTCCCATGTGAGGACTTCTCCTCATCATTTTCCTTCACAAGAACATACTTCCACATATTCTTTGTCTCCTCTTTAGCCTTCTTTACAGGTGTGATGTGTGGTGATCATCTCAAAGGTTGTAAGGTTCCAACACCTATATCTACATTCTTCCACCCCTTATATAATATTATCCTACCATAATCAAGGGCAATATTATCTTCTTTCTCTTATTCTTCCCACTCAATGACATTTTTTAATCCCTCATGTTCCTACTTTTCCTTCCTAAGGGCTATATTTTTTAGCAGCTGTTTCCTGCCCATAATCTATTCACCCTAAGGAATACCTAATAATAACAATTCCTTGTTGTACCCTAGTCATTGTCAGTGGTGTTTTCATTGATGTCAAGTGGTATTGATGAAAAAAATGGTTGATTGGTGATGTGAAGAATTTGGGGACATGAAGGTTGATTGGTAGTGCCCTTTTAGAATAGTCTTTAGTGCTTGTTGAGATTTGACAGGTTGGTATAGGTAATTGCATGGTCATATAACCATAGGAGAATTCTATAAATAGTTTCTACAACATGTGTGAGCCAAATCATGAATCTCCTGGAGTTAGAACTCAAAATGCTCAGAAAGTGGCTTTGAGAACTATAAATGTGTACTAAGGAAAATGAGGTTGGTCGGACCTCCATAGGGAACCCTATGGTTAACCAACACATGGAATGTGTAGAGGTATGTATTTTAATGCTCCATGTCAAATTTCATCAGATTATTTAATGGGGATTTTGAGTTATTCGAGTTATCCTAAAACTGTAACATTCCCATTTTAAGACTTTAGAATAAGGAGAAAAAAAATTATTTTATTTTTTAAAAATAATATTCACTGTTCTAAATAAAGCGATATTTAGAACAAACATTCCATGCCAATCAAATTCAATGGATAAACATATATAGTTGTAATGACTCGGTGATTCACCAATCTATTCATTCCATAACTCGGTAAGCTACCAATCTATTTATGTTATCTTATGTATTGAATACATATTGTATAGAGTCGTATACTTTGTCATCCTACCCTACACTGAGTACTGAGTGATTTGTTTAAAGAACATATCTAATTATCTGTTACCAATATTCCTCTGATATCACGTTGCTTTAAACTTGGTGACATAGGACAACGCAACCAACAGTTTGTGATACTTTGGCCAAAGATTTATAACATACTGTGTATGTCACTATTCCTAGATGACATACTCGTCATATTGGAATACGTCCTTCACCTCACTCCTCTATTATCATGATTGGTCTTTACTGACTAGCTCCGATTGACTCCGTCAGTCCACTTGTTCGGCAGGTTTAACCCTAGCCCTAGATAGAAACATAACCTATTATAGGAAGATGCTTATAAAGGCTTAGGGTAGATGGGAATACTTGTTTGACCTAAGTCATCCGAATGTGCCAACGTACCCTGAGCCTTTGGAAGCTAATTCCTATCCTAAATATGTTCCTATCCAGACCTAGAGAGAAACTAGGTTCAAGTCTGAGTTCCAGATGTGTGTAGATCTAGATGATCAATGTGGAAGGGTGATGCCACATGTCAACTAAAATGGTGTATTCTCAAGAAGACCCAAGCCTTCTCGAAAGTACAACCCTAACATTGGTGTGTGCCAACATCCTACAAAAACTACCTCATCGATATGTACATACTCCCAAGGAGTTTGTTAATACATTAGTAGTTTGGATTAAAACCTGATTACAACAACCCTACCAAACCCTAATCCAATGCTTAATAAGTTATTTCCTAAATTTTCTTCATTTAGCCCATTAAGAACTTTGTTATTTTCATGGTCGCTTTTAATGTTTGAACACATAGTTAAACTGCCAATTAACCGTAACTGTACAACATTATAATATGTCTTATTTAAAAAGTACAATAACTTTTTGGAAAGATTCAACATCCGAATATATATCCAATTTAAAGTAGACTTCATATAATTTGAAGTCTAATAAATTGTAATCATATTTCCAAACCTTTTTGGTTTATGAGCAATTAAGAAAGACAAAGAGTCTTTCTCTACATGTTAAGTGTTAGGGTATATCCTACCCAATATCCACATTTCTTAATGTATGTTCATGACACATTACATTACTATGTTATATAGTTTAGATAAAGAATATCATATTCTGCAACTTAACAAGCTGCATCACAAGTAGGGAAATTGAACTAAATCCCTTTATCCAAATTATTAAAGGATAACCAATTAAACATATAAATAATATGAAGAATATCAACAAGATAGAATCCATCTCTTCCATACAAGTACAAAATAATTTACACAACCAATACAGGTAAACTCTCAACTTTCAATTCATCTTTATAACTTATACATTTACAAGACTTATGCATTTAGGTACGAATACTGCATAACAACTGTCTTCATTATAAAAGAATACTACTTTTCTTTTTTGTTACAATCTCAAGAATGAATCAGAATTCTTCACAAGGAATCAGATTTAATTCAACCAATGCATCATATAAGTTTTTCCTTCTTTTATCACTTACGAAGTCCATCTGCAAAAATTACTAGCACGGGTCAGTTCAATGAACTGAGCATGATAAGCACTAAGCCTTAAAACGAGGTACATTCTAATAATTGTTACATTAAAACAACTCTAATTTAATGAGACAATTATTACATCATAAATATCAATAAAAGTAATAGAAAAAGAAAAGAAGTACATTTAACCTATTGAATTCACTTCCAAGAGAAGAATGAAATATAATCCACTATATCTACCTTACAAAATTAAATCTTAATTGATCCTATCAATTATCCTTAAGCAAACAACAGATCATATCATCTCATTATTCCCAATTCTATCATAATAGAATACAACATTTATCTTTTCTTTAAGCCAAAATAAGGTTTAAAACATGGTTCTCATTAGGATGATTCCTCTAACTCTTAAGCAAAAGAAGAAGAAGAACCATTACAAACTATGCCCAAACACAAGACATCCAAAAAACTAAAACAAATTCATAACATAAATTAACGGTTTCATTTTAAAGGACAACTACCTTAAAATTCAACATTTAAGATATTCATCAAAACATAATCCCATTTCAATCCAAGAAGGAATAGAGAATAAAACAGTCTACCTGCAAGTCTAAATCTACTTCCACATGTTAGAAGTTAACATTTAAAGATCTGAAACCAACATTCAAAAATCAAAGTAGACTCATATATGAGTTAATATCTACTCGAGTCCATCCAAGGAGGATCCATAAAAAGATAGAATGCAAAAGACAAAACTTACTTATCTAAAACCAAAAAAAGAAAAGCCTTGTCAACAAACAGTCTTCCAAACAATCTTACATTTTTTGCTCAACAAAACCGAATCATCTAATATCTTCCTACATCATTTCAGCAAATGATTTGAACAAGGAAGACCAAACAACTCATAAAGAAATCTCCATTTCATAAGAGAATCAAAACAGAAAAGTTCAACCAATGAACTTATCCCAACAATAGAAAGAAAGGGATCTTAATTAGAAAATGTTCCAATCAATAATTCATTTTATTGTACTAACAAATGAATTTCTACTTTTAATTCAAACATAGAAATTCATAAGCTAGTTCCCAGGAGAGAGAAAAAAATCAACTCACAGTAAGAAGAAAGCACACTGCCATTTTCCTTACAATTCTTTACCTTCAATAAACACGAGTTTCAATTCCAATCTCATAATGAAATACGCATAACAGTCCTAAATACAAAATTTTGTTCCAAAGGAATCACATTCCTTTCTTTTTCAAAGACACGAGGTTTATTTACTATATCCAACAAGAGATAGAAAAACAAACCGATCAGTAAGTTAAACATGTTCAGAAGTATCAACAAACTCAAAGACTGAAATCCCATTGTCAGGTTTCAATATTGCATTATGAAAGAGTAATTAGTTCTCGATTCAATAAGTGCTATAATACAAAAACAATCTGAACAGAGACAAATTAATCCCACCATAACAATTCAGAGCACTAAAGTAAATAACTCTTCTTTTAAATGAAACCCAGAGCTCATTTTAAAAGATCTAAAGATGTGGGTTTCCACAAAACAAAGGGGAAAAGAATACCCCCGATAAAATTCCATTGCCATTTCTGAAAAGATGAAACAGTTCTCAGAAAAGAATTTCCCAATCCATTCATCAAACAAAGACGTTTTTAGTTAAGATCTCAAAGAGTTTACCTAGCAACTCAGCCAACTATTCTCCCAGTTTTCTTTGAACAATAGTTCAATAAAATAGTTATAAGTTTTTAAACTTTTAATACAAGTAAAACCCAACTCAATATACCAGAACAGAGTCAAACACGAAGTCTCAACAAAAGTTTAGAACTATACAAGTATTTAAATATGAGGGAAGTATAAAATACGTTATTCCAATAACTGTTCAGAGCTACACGAGTCTCTAATCATAGGTTCAGGGCAACACAAAGTTCCCATTCCATTTTATATTTTAAACAAGAATCCCTAATACCAGCTCAAAACAAAACACGAGCTTCAAACAAGAGTTCAGAACTATACAAGTAACAAAATACCAGTGCGGTGTAAAACACAAACCTCTAATAACATTTAAGAGAAACACAAGTAATAAAATATGAGTACAAAGCCATATAAAAACTTTGAACAACAGTCCAGAGTTACCCAAGATTCCAAACACCGGTTTAGAACAACAAGAAGCTCCAACACAAGTTCATATCAAAACACGAAGCCCAAATACAAGCTCAAACTGAACTCAAAGTTCCCATATAGTTTAGAATCCACATATTGCAACAAAGGTCAGTTCCAACACAACAACCTTGAATACAAATTTTATAAATGGAAAGGAGAGCTACTAAAACAAGCTTCGCATGCATGCTTCATTATTAAACTAACACATAGAAAGTTTCCAAGCCAACATTATTTTGCCATGGATTAATATCTAAGATAACAGAGATTATAAAACCTAGTAAGCAAGTAACCAGATAAAACATGCAAGCCAAGAATCTCAAAAGAGCAGACTCATTTTAATGAAACATTTAGAAGAAAGCAAGAGATCTTAAATATTATAGCCTATCATGCCTGATAGTGCTTCTTCCAAATTGAAGGAGACCTCCAGCTGAGCTCACAACTTCTCCTCTTCTCCACGAAAGATCAAACAACCATATTCTTTTTCCACATTGCCTCTTATACATCCCACAAACCGAAAATAGGTCTAAGACTTCAAAAATAGCCATTAAGTGCAGTTCAATCTGCTGGTTCAAAAAACCAGAGAGCATGCAGAGAAAAAATCACGGAACATGCAAAGTGAAACAACCCCAAACAAACCCGTTTGCATGCCTTCTAAGATGGTTCATGTACGAAAACTGAAAATAATAAATTTCATTAATTTTAATTTTCCCACCTATACTTCCTTGCCACCACCTTCCAAGTCTAGCGATTACCAAATCAAAATTAACATGAAATTCCATTTTAGTGATACTTCCACATAATCCTCCGCCAAGTCACTAGCCCCTGCCAAAACTGGAAGTACCCTATGCATTCAAAACCTTATCAATAACATAAATGTCATAGGAACCGTCATGCTTAATGCTTGCAACCACCTAATTCCCCTTTCATACCCATTAGTTTAGGATAGATCAAATTGCTTATGTTAGACCTTAGGTAGTTTCTAGATAGGTTAGATTAATTCACAATATAATAGTTTTAGGCATTAGGTTAGATCATCTTAAAACCTTATAGTATTAGGTTCTAGGTTAATTTTAATAGCCTAGTAACCTTTCCATATCCTTTAGCACAGAGCTTAGGTTAGGATGCCAATCAACCAACAAAGTAGAATAGGAATCTTTAGGTTAGAATAATAATTCTATTAAGTGACATAGCTTAGGTAGAAAATATTCTTACCTAGCTCAGGATTCCATAGGATAGTCCTTTTTAGGATCCTGAATCCTTCCTATGCCGTGAATAGGTTGTACTTTCATGTTCGTCAGAAATGTCCTGCCATGATCGATCTCCAAGGACCCAAACACAACATACAACTGAATGGAAATATGTTCACACAAAAATCAAATAACTTGTAACAACAAAGTTTAGTCAATATGTCTCTTAATTCATGGAATGTCAATTTACCATTCATTCAATAGAGCAGATTTAAAACATTCCTTGGATCACTAAAATTGATCCAAGGATGAGTCGGATTAATAGATAAGTTTACAACTCTTAAACCAGATTGCAACTCACCTACAAGAAGTGAAAATGGATTCAAGGAAGCCATTCCAATTCAGTCAAAGGATCTTAAGAATAGAAATGATTTGTCCATATCAAGCATGATCTCCAACAATCAAAAGAACATCTTTATAAGAAAAATCACATGTCAACACTTGAAATGAAAAGGAGGAAAATAACAACTGTCAAGGGTGTTACATGCTTCCCTCCTAAAAGAATCATCGTCCTGATGATTGCCTCTTTTAAAAATTTACAACAATGACAATCAATTCATTCACTTTTCATACCATAAGTCAAAATATATTAGAACCTTATAGTTCAAGAAATCAGCATTAAATAGTTTTTTATTCAAATCAAATAAATATCTGCCCAAAACTGGCATACTTATTGTCATATAAAGATAAAATCATAAATTTTTATCAATCAACAGAATCAATTATGTTCAAATAGATATGGAAAAGTAGTTTTCTTATCCTCTAGATTTTCCCAAGTTGCACTCTCTTCGTTAAACTGGTCCCACTAGACCTTACATTGACTTATTTCTCAATTTCTTAAATGCAACTGGTGAGTTTCAAGCACTCGTATGGGTTTAACCATGATTATTCCTAGGTCTTGGACCTACAAGGAATTCCAATTTAACATGTGTGATAAATCTAAAACATATTTCTTAAGCAAATAAATATGGAAAACATCATGCATTCATGACAAAGCAGGAGGTAATGGTAAATGATAAGCTACAAGGTTGATTACTTCAACTATTTCAAAAGGTCCCACATAATAAGGTGATAACTTGGCAGCCTTACCAAAAGTTATATAACTCTTTTTTGGTTTAACCCGAAGAAAAACCTTCTCACCAAGTTCAAATTTCCTGTCAACCCACTTTAAGTCAGCATAACTCTTTTGCCTATCTGCTGCTTCTTTCAAGCGTTCACGAATCATTTTAACTTGTTCCATTTCCGTAAGGATTTTAGGTCCAATTACCTCTCTATCTTCTATGTTATCCCAACTAACAGGGGTTCTACATTTTCTTCTATATAATGCCTTGAAAGGTGCCATCTTAAGAGAAGCATGATATGTATTATTGTATGTGAATTCAACTAATGGAAGATACTCTTCCCACTTATATTGTTGATCCATGCAATGCATTCGTAACATATCTTCTAAAAATTTATTTACTCTTTCAGTCTGCCCATTTGTTTCCTGATGATATGCAAAACTGAAATTTATCTTAGTTCCTAGAGCTGCATTAAGTGTTTGCCAAAATCTTGATGTCATTCTAGGATCTCTATCCGAAATGATTAACTCGGGTACTCCATGTAATCTGAAAATTTTGTGTACAAATATTCTTGCCAAAATAGGAGAATCATCCTTCAGATTTCTAGCAATAAAATGTGCTACCTTTGTTAGTTTATCAACAACTACTAAGATAACATCATGCTTATGTCTTGACATAGGTAACCCTTGTACAAAATCCATGCTTATTACATGTCATTTGTACTGTGGTATGCTATGATGATACAACAAACCCACTGGGTGCATATGTTCCACCTTAACACGTTGAAATTCAAGGCAATGTGTCACAAAATCAATAATGTCCTTTTTCATTCCTTTCCAGAAATATTGTTATTTTATATCAGCAAGCATCTTAGTAATGCCAGGGTGTCTAGAAAAAGGTGAATTGTGAAATTCAGTTAATAATTTCTTTATCAAATTATTAAACAAAGGTACATAGACTCTGTTTTCAAATCATAATATTCCTTCTTTATCAAAGCAAAAACCCTTATACCTTGAATCATTAGAATCTCCCGCAAGTGCTGCTTTTACTTGTTGAAAGTAAGAATAAAATTTCATAACACTTTTTACTTCATCCTTAAACTGAGTTCTAAGTGTTATAAGAGTAGAAATGTGCTTCCTACGACTTATAGCATCAACCACTCTATTTTATTTTCCTTTAATGTAACTTATGTCAAAATCATATTGAGACAAAAAATCTAACCACCTTTGTTGTCTTGCATTCAAATTTGGATGAGTAAAGATGTACTTCAGCCCAAGATGATCAGTTTTCAACTCAAATGGTTTAACAAGCAGATAATGCCTCCAAAATTGAAGTGCATGAAAAATGGAATCAAGATCTAAATCATGTGGAGCATAATTCAACTCATGTAACTTAATTTTTCTACTTTCGTATGTTATAACATGACCACTTTGTAACAAAAATACCTCCTGGACCTTCACCGGATGCATTATTTACCACCATAAAATCTTCACCAGGATCTGGTACTACAAGAATAGGTGCTGAAGTTAATTGTTCCTTCAAGGTTTTAAATGCAATTTCACATTTCTCACTCCAAAAAAAAAATTTATCTTTCTTTTGTAAGGAATTTATTGGTGCAGCTATCTTAGAAAAGTATTTTACAAATTTCCTATAGTAGCCAGCAAGTCCCATGAAGCTTCTAACTTCATGTACATTCTTAGGTGCATGCCATTCTGTTATAGCTATAATTTTAGAGGGATCTATAGAAATTCCATCCTTACTTATTACATGACCCAAATAGTGGACTTCTGTGTCATAGAAAGAACATTTGGACAGCTTACCAAACAACCGTCTCTTTCTTAGAATTTCCAAAACTATTTTCAAATGCTCATGATGCTCTTCAATGCTTTTAGAATATATGAGAATGTCGTTAAACAATACGAGCACAAATTTTTCGAAGTATTCTTGAAATATATTATTCATTAAATTCATAAATGCCACAAGTGCATCAGTTACTCCAAAAGGTAAAACCGTAAACTCATTATGTGCATACCTTGTTCTGAAAGTTGTTTTATGAATATCCTCATCCTTAATTCATAGTTGATGATATCCAGATCAAAGATCTATCTTGGAATATACCGATGCTCCACGCATCTGATCAAATAAATCATCAATCCTAGGGAGTGGATATCTATTCTTGATTGTTGCCTTGTTTAACATTCTGTAATCGATGCACAATCTAAGTGTTCCATCTTTCTTTTTAACAAAAATTACGGGTGCTCCCCAAGGTGAAACACTTGGTCTAATCAAACCCTTGACAAAAGTTCTTGTAATTGAGCCTTAAGATCTACTAATTCTATAGTAGTCATTTGATAAGGTGCCTTAGAAATAGGTTCAGTACTTGGTTTGATTTTAATTGTGAAGTCAAACTCCCTTTTGGGTGGTAGACCTAGCAATTATTCTAGAAATACATCACTGAAGTCTCATAACAGTGGATATCTTTCCATAATATCACTGTTTTCTTCTGTTGATTCAGTAATTTTTATTGCATATAAGGTACATCCTTTATTTTTGGCCTTTTTAAGTTGCATAGCTGACAATTTTCTAACATAAATCTCACGTTTCACACCCTGAATCTCTGTTGTTTTCTGCAGGTCGTCTAAAAAACTAATGTGTTTTTCAAAATAGTCCACTTTGGCATCATGTTATGCTAACCAATTTACACCTATGATTACATCATAAGACCTTAAAGGTGCAACATAAATATCAACCTTTGTGGAAAAGTTAGGTAAATCAAGGACTGCTCCAAAAAGACACATACTAACCGTATGAATAACATTATTACCATACTGTACAATCCATGTTTTATTCATGTTTCCAGCTTTTATTTTTAATTTTGATGTTAATTTACTAGAAATAAAACATTCAGTAGCTCCGGTATAAAAAATAATAGTTATTGGTAAGCCAAATAACTTACCTGGAACTTCTATGGGTGTGACATGTTTCTTAGCCTGCTTGTCAGCTACTGCAACGTGTATCTTGTGTTGTTGATTACGTTCATCCTTTTTCAAAGGAAATTGATTTGCATAATGATCTTTACCATAGTTATAACAGCCTCCTACAGGTCCCTTCTTAGGCTTAGGTTTAATTCCATCCTTAGAGTTATCGTTCTGACCCCTATAGGACTTATGTCCGTTATTATTATTTTTTACAAAGTTGCTCCATGTATTACCAACAAACTTGTTTGTTGCTATTTTCCTATTTATATCAGATGAAAACTTACTTTTCATTATGAATTTATTCAATGGTCCCTTTCTTGGGTTCCAATACAAACAAAAAAAATAGGATGAAAGGAGTTGGGATCTCTTCCTTATTTCTCTTGTGAGAATAATTGCCTTTAATAATTTCGTTTCCTACCTAATGGATTTTTTCAAACAACCTTTCCACATGGTTGGGCTATGAACATCCACC
>CM034151.1:370263494-370516333 GCA_019776745.2 Taxus chinensis
AAGAAAACGATAAAGGAAAAGTATGCAAAAACATGTGACAAAGTATTAGTCTTGGTTAGAAAACAAGAAAAGGTGTACAAAATGGATAAAAAGTAGGAAAACAAAAAATGGACCAAAAATTCCAATAACACTAAAAGTTCAACATTGACAATTAATGCAAGAGTATACTTAAAAGTGTCCACAAACCCTGTAAAAGGAAATGACACAGTTATGCCAATAAAAATAAATAAAGAAACTAATGTAAATGTATTTAAATGTAAACTATAAATAAAATGAAAGAAAATAACCCTAAACCCTAAAACTATAAACTATAAACTAATAAGAAAAACTAATAAATGATTGGTTTGTGTGTGTACAGGGAAGCGGCTAGGAGCTCGGTGAAAGCAGCTCGGGAGAGGGATGGGCAAACAGGGAAAGCTGAGTGAGCAAAGTGAGTAGGGACGGGTCGAGGGGTAACGCAAGGTTGAAGGGATTTGGGGTAAGTGGTGAGGAAAAGGGTGGGAAGTAGCTTGGGACGTGGTTGGGGCTGGGGTCAGGATCTAGGAGTAGGGCTCTAGATGGGGTTGTGTGTCGAGCAGGGGTTTGTGGGGATGGAGGGAGGTGGGAATGGGGTCGGGGTCTATGGGTTACAGGGTAAGTAAGGAATAGGATGGGGTAGGGCTCATTTAGGATGCAACGAGCTGGGTAGATAGGACGGGGTCGGGGTAGGCAGGAAAAGGGACAGGATAGGGCTCAGGTAGGATGTAGTGATCTGGGTAGATAGGACAGAGGGTTAGGATAGGGCTCAGCTGAGTGGCGAGCTAGGTTGGGATGGGGACGGGCCGAGATGGAGTGAGCGAGGTGAGGATGTGAGGTAAGTTGAGGTAGTTGAGCCTACGAGGCTGTGGAAATGGGGAAGGGGTAGTTTTTGAGGGTTTTGGCTCGACCAAGCTAGCCGAGCCAGGTAGGGTAGTTATGTTTTGAATTTTTTTTTGTTTTCAGAATTTTTGTTTTTTAATTTTTTTTGTTTATTCTTTTGTTAGATCTATTTTGAAAATAAAACAGTAAAATCTAGACACATATTTGCAATAAAAATGGTTTTGTTTTACATACAATATCTAATGTATGCTCTATATTTGTGTAGGTTGTGAACAATTACAAGGAATTAAAGAAAAGAAACCTACAGAAGATAAGTGCAAATAGAAGAAAAATGCAAATATAAAACTTCATTACGTAAAACCTTGAACCAACAAAAGACAACAATATGTTTTTTGGGTTTGTATGTGGATATGGGAAACTTGGTGCTTGCTTCAAAACTTGCACAAGGGCTTACTTCCAAACCTACACAAAAACACAGAAACACTACAAGAACAAAATCAGATAAACAAAATGAAACAAAAATGAAAGAGGGGTGCGAGTCCTATTGGCCGTGCCAAAATGTAAGCAAAGAATATTACCAAAATGAAAGATAAACAAATAAACATGTAAAACTCATATAAGGGTCTCCTGTGAAACCTTATAGAATAAATGTCAAAAGTGTTTTGTGGGTGCTCCTGAGTGCTCTCCAAATGTGACTGCAAATGCTGCTTTGGCTTGGAAGTTTAACGGAGTTATTGTACTGTGAATTCAAGAGGGGTTGGAAGGAAGGTAAGCTTGTAATTTATAGAAAAACAAGGTAGTTGAAATTGGTTACATGGATAAATGAACATGCTAAAAATAGAATTATGGGTAGTTACAATAGTTCTGGGGGAAATAAGGAAATTAATTACAAAATTTACATCCGGAAAGGTGGTTGTACGTGCATTTTAATTGCCCCTGCCTTTCTTGGGTTCTAGAAGTGTAGTTAACTAGGGTAGTCAAAGTGGAGTCTAAGTGGAATTTAATCAAGTGGCAGATGACTAGGATGTGCACACACTTAATTAATTGTTTATTTAATTAAAAAATAATAATTAATTTATCGAAAGGGGTACAAATGGTACATGGAATTAATTTAATTAATCCAAAGGGGTATAATGTGTATTAATTAATTAATTTAATTAATTAATTACAAATGGGTGAATAACATGGTGTATTAGCATAATACTTGGAACAATTGGAAATGTGAATGTAAATTTGGGGTGTCTACATTTTGCCCCTCTTTAAAGTTCTATTGCAAAGTAATAGTGTTTTAAAGATAGTAGATACATGCAGATTGGCGAGTGGAAAATTGTGAAGCATTGGGATTCCCCAACAAGAAGGATGGTAGAGGAATGCCCCCTCATGTGGGTGGATGATGCAACAAGGCAGAGGACAACCTCTTGATAGGAAGAAAGCAAGGGATTAAAACAATAATGGGAAAGAACTGTGTTCGTAGAATGAGATTTAGTTAGAAAGCAATGTTTTAGAGAAACCTGATTTTTTTTGTTACATAATAGAGTCATCACCATGATTATGAAAGAATCAAGATGGTTAACCCAGATGTGCATAAACAAACACACACAACAACAAAAATATAAAAAGGAAAACAATCCCAATATACAAAGTAGGTGTCAACATCAGGGTTATAAAGGAACCAAAATATGATCACACTACTTGTAAGTGGTCCAAAAGAGTAAAAATCAGCAATGCAACACAAAATCGAAAAAAAAGACAATCAGCTATGCCCCTAATGCGTGCCACAATGATGATTAAGTAGATGCAAATGATCCCAAATTGGGATAGGATCAAACTGGAAGAGCGGAGTTAAAGCAATCCTTATGACACTATTTTTGAATCCATTGTACAAATGATCAAAGTTGAAATTGCCCCACATGAAGTTATATCATGAAGGAAAAATAATTTGTGTGACTTTCCCCAAGTAGAGTTAACATATCATGCAAGGGAAGAAAGTGATAGTTGTAATATTGGCATGAGCCCTAGAGTAATAGATAAAAGTATGACATTTACCAAGATTGTATTGAGATTTTGAATGATTTACTTCAAGGGTTTTCCAATTTTATGATTTCTGTGAGAAGTGAATGTTTGTTTGAATTTCTGTGATTTTGTTGATTTTTTTGGATTTTTTAAAATATTTAATTTTTTTGGATTTTTGCAAGTTTGGAAATACAAATGAAAACAATGAAGAAATTCCATGGCTTAAATAAACCAGGAGGAAAACACAACATGTGTAAATGACAAAAAGATATAAAAGCAGTAACAGAAATAAACCCAATATGAACATGAAAGAACCACACCAAAGTTATATGTGAACTAGGATGTGAATGAATTTCTTACAATTGGTCCATAAGTACATTACAGATACACAAAGTACTTGTTATTTTAACTATCACATATAAGAAACTAAGCTAAGAATAAACAATACAAAATTCCATATGTATAAATGTTTAAACAAGTAGACAAGCTAGTGAACAAAAACACACCAATGTAAAAATTCTAATAAAGAAGAAAATAAATACAGATGTCAAGCTGCCCCCAAGACAAAGCCAAAGCCAAGTGATGTCCCTATGCAAAGTTACATTGTAAAGAGTGGCTTGATTGATTGGAAAAGATGATTGGGAACAATCAGGTGAAGAAAATGGTGAACAAAATGGCGATTGCATTTTTTTTTCTCTAAACAATTTTATATTGTTTTTGGGATTTTGAACAATTTAATATTGTTTTTGGTTTTTTTTTAAATTTTGAACAACACGCCAAAGAAGAGGGAAAGGAAATTCCCTATTCAAAACTGACATGCTGAATGGAAGGTTAACAATGGTGGTAGACAATGGGCACAACAACCTACCAAGCAGAACAAGTGACACATGGTGAGACGAAAAGTTACGAGTGGGAAACAAAGTGAAATGAAAAAACAAGTGGATGCAATGACATGCCCCCAGTACAAGGGTTACTCTTCGGATACTCAGGAGAAGAACTTCTTTAGATAAATGACATTCATAGGCTCCTTCAACTTTTTTCCATCCTCGGTAAATAGTTTTTATGTACCAAATCCAAATTTAGCAGGTATAACATAAGGACCCAACCAATTAGGGTCAAATTTGCCATGTTTTTCTCATGGTT
Source organism: Taxus chinensis (assembly GCA_019776745.2). Lineage (NCBI taxonomy): Eukaryota > Viridiplantae > Streptophyta > Pinopsida > Cupressales > Taxaceae > Taxus > Taxus chinensis. The sequence goes on from CM034151.1 coordinate 370,267,509, forward strand.
TTGTTGGGTTCTTTTGATTTTCCTTTAGGACCAAATCACTAATTTCAAACTGTCAAGGTTTGATAATGTAATTATAATTACGGTGCAGTCTATTATGATATACCTGTATATGGTCTAAGGTCCAAAATTGTCTCTCATCCATTAATTACTACTCTGCAAGGCATGCAACATGGTAATCCTCTTCATGAAGTAGATGTTGGAGGGATACATGAAGTGAAGGAAGCTCAAATTCGATAGGTAATATGGCTTTAGAGCCATTTACTAGGGAAAAAGGAGTATCTCCTGTAGGTGTATGCAAAGAAGAGCAGTAGGCCCAGAGGGTAGGATATAACTACGTATGCCAATTGCATTCGTGTTTATTGACAATATTTTCCAAAATAGACTTGATAGTATTTTTTCATGCTTTGGATTGGCCATTGCATTGTGGATAATATGGTGTAGCCCATTTTAGGTAGATATTATATTTCTTAGCTAGGGCCTTAAGATCCTTATTTTTGAAAGAACCACCATTGTCAGTGAAAATAACAGCGAACTTTCAATTCTTGTAGGTGCCATGAGATAGCAAAGCCTAAGCCTACTATCAGTTCTTCATACTGTTATATGTTATTTGTGCAAGGGAAGTTGATACGATAAGATTTAGGTATGAGGTCTCCATCTGTTGTACGCAAGACAATTCCTATTCCATAACCATGGATATTGCAAGATCCATCAATTAATAATGTCCATAAGGGTGTTGCCTCTATGTAAAACAAGTCTTCATCTAGAAATTCAAATTTTAGTGGTTGTGAACCTGGTAATGGTGCTACGGCCAATTGATCTGCCAATTATTGACCTTTGATAACCTTTTGATTGACAATTTCAATGTCAAATTCACTAAGTAGCGCAATCCAGCTAGACATGCATCCTATTATGACTGGTCTCGAAAGTAGGTACTTAAGAGGATCAACCCATGAAATTAGCTTGGTGGTATGATTTAGGAGATAGTGTCACATCTTTCCGAAAGTATAAGCAACTGCTAAACAAGACTTTTCAAATTATGAGTACTTGGTCTCATGTTCAAGGAGAGTTCTTCTCAAGTAATACACAGCTTGTTCCTAACCCTTACCATTATGTTGCACCAATAATGCCTCAATGGCATGTTCTATTGCAGATGTATGCAACAACATATACTTATCATGTATAGGCGTAATGAGTACCGGCGGAGATGTTAGGTATTCTTTCAATTTTGCAAAGGCGTCTTGACATTATTGTGTCCATTTGAACTGGACATCCTTTTTAAGGAAATGGTTGAAATGATGGCACTTATCTTCCAATTGGGAGATGAAGTGATGAATAGACTATATTTTTCCTTATAGGCCCCTTAATTGTCGAAGGTTATGAGAAGGTGGCATATCTATTATAACTTTGACCTTAGTAGGGTCCATTTCAATTCCTCTTCGTGAGACAATGAATCCTAGAAGTTTCCCTGAAATGACACCAAAGACACATTTTTTTGGATTAAGGTGAATCTTATACTCCCTTAACCACTCAAATATACACCTAAGAACTGCTGGATGATCCACCCTAGTCTTTGATTTAGCAATAATATCATCGACATAGTCTCCCATTATGTCATGAATAAGGTCATGGAAAATAATAGTCATGGCACGTTGATAAGTTAGACCAATGTTTTTAAGGCCAAAAGGCATGACCTTGTAAGAAAATGTCCCCCATGGGGTTGTAAAATTTGTTTTATGCTAGTATTCTTCAGCAATTTGAATTTGGTTATACCCAGAAAATCCATCCATAAGGGATAACATCTCATGGCCCACAGTAGAATCAACAATCATGTCAATATTAGGCAAAGGGAAATCATCCTTGGGACATGTGTTATTAATGTCACAAAAATATGTAAAAATACAGATTCGATGTTCATATTCACAACTGGTACCATATTAGATATCCAATCTAAGTAATCAATGCACAGTATGAAGCCTGTATCCAATAATTTTTGTAGTTCGGCCTTAACAAGCAATGTAACCTTGGGATGCATTTTACGTAATTTGTGCTTGACAGGTTTAGCATCTGGGTGCACCACAAGAGAAGGATAAAGACCATACATATCTTTATAAGACCAATTGAATACATCTTGAAACTTGGTTAGAAGTGTTGTGAAGGCTTTGATTTCAGTTTCTGATAAACTGGCACCTAGTTGTAACAATTTTAGTTGCTCTTCAGTTCCAATGTTAATGGTTGTCATCTCTTCTACCAACAACTTTGAAGTGTCATTATCTTGAAATGATGTTGGAGGCTTGTGTATATTGTCAAATATTTTTGGATCCAAATCTCCTCTCTCTAGCACCTCAGAAATGTTTTCACTAAGAGATGTGTTCTTTTCTTTCTTTTTCTTTTTCATTTTTTGCTTCTTGTATAATGCCTCAGAAAGGTTTTCACTATGTGAGACATAATTTTTCTTTTTTCTATGTTTAATTTATTTTTCTTTAGGATTATATATTGTAATTTCTTTGCCAAAGTAAGTGGTATCATCAAGGTTTATATCAAAACCCTTCTTGTGATCTGACAAGGGAAAAGGGTCCCAATCCCCAAGGAACTCCCGGGTGACCACATCGTTTTCAAAGAGATCCATGGAAATATGAAACTATTGGTCTTGATTAATGAGGGAAGGATAAACAACGTCCAGAGTTTGAATGGATAAGTAGTCTAGGAAAATTTTTGTTTCGGCTAGGTCTTTGAAGAGGCTATGTGTGGAATAGGTCTCAATTTTAGAATCTGAGTCCGCGTTGCTAGATTATACCTCAAAGACTATAGGCATCTTCTCATATGTCTCATATCCTAGACCATATGTGTAAAGGTTAGAATTTATATTCATAGGCTCAATAACACAATGCCCATGTGGGCCAAGGCCTCTTCCTTTCCAGTTCATGTTTTTCATCATTTTATGGCCCTTGGTGTAATCAGTGGATTCGTAGCATTCTTCCATCCTGTCATCGTATAGCCAAGAGTCATCAGAGATTAGATTATGTTCATCTTCTAGATATCCATATCGTCTCCAAAGAGTTTTTCCAAGATAGTAAGCTGGATGTTATTGTAGATGAGGAGCATTAGGACACCCATAGCTATGAGGTGATAATGGGAGTTTTCCAATAATAAATGTATTGTCAATTGCATACTCGCCTAATCCTTTATGAGAGAATGTAACGTTAGGTGACACATTAGATGTAGACGCTTCAGAGAAAGGCATGGAAGTGTGAGGGCTCAATAGTATATCAGGGTCAATACAGTTGATAACAATAGGATTTGGGATAGGTTTGGTTGTGCTATTAGCAGATGGAAAATAGTTTTCCTTTTTGTGCCTTGCTTTAAAACACTTACAATATTCAAAGGGTTCAGTATCTCCATGCATGGTGAACTCTCTGTTGTTATGTGGAAATTATATACATTGATGGAAAGTGAAAGGTATGGCATTCATCACATGTATCCAAGGTCTACCTAGAAGAAGTTTATATGATGTGTCAACTACATGACATATAGTGTCAAGGAGCTATAGGCCTACTTGTATGGGAAGAGTAATGGTGCCATAGAACTAGTGCTTAGTATTATCATAACCATGAATGGTAATGATGTTAGAATATAAGTCATCTACTATATGACAAAGGCAACATGGCATTTTTATAGAACATATGTTAAGGGCCACTCCATTGTCGATTAGAAATCTCTTGAATTTATGTTCAATAACATAGGATTTGATGTACAAGGAGTTGTTGTTAATCAGATTCAGGTTGAACATATCTTAAGGGCCAAAAGATAGGATAGGAGTTTCAGGTGTAAGGTTCGCGATCATAACTTGAAACTATTGAACTTTGAGATTATGAGGAACACATGATTCATTTAGAGAACGAGTGATAATATCTTGAAAGATAGGTGACTATTTTAGTAGTTTCATGAGAGAGATATGTGCTGGTGTGGTTGATAATTTTTTGATGAATTCATACTGACCTGGAGTAGAATATTTGGCATTAAAATTTGACTTTTGATTTGAAGGAGCTGTAGGTTTGGATGTTTTAGGTTCTACAAAAGATGTAGAAGGTTGGCTTTCCACAGGAACCCATATATTTCATTGGCGTGTGGTCATGACATTACTTGAAGGTGTGAATTTAATTGTCTCCATTGTAGATGATACTTCCTCAATAAATTAGATAATTGAACTAAAATCAGCATTATTGGCAGAAGGATGTTTGTCAACATTTTTATTTTCACCGCCATGTTTGGGAAATGGGTTTGAGAACACCTTAATATTTTCATTAGGTGTCTTATTTGGTGATGATTCTTCAACAATGATATCTCCGCTATCAATGAGATCTTGGAAAATGTGATGTAAGAGAAATCATCAATCAGTCGGGTGACCATAAATGCGATGAAAATCACAATAAGTATCAACCTTGTACTAAGTAGGCTTGGGTTCTCCCTCAACCAAATGTCTGGTGATGGGATAAGTAACCATGTTTACATTACGGAGTTGTTGAAGGAAATTTTATAGAGGTTCTCCCAAAGGAGTGCAATGACATTTTTTAGAATTAGGATAGGACGAAACCTCTTTGCTAGAAACAACAAGAGGTTTTTTAGATTTGTTGGGTCTAGTCTCAGTATTTTAGACGTTGTGGACATTGCGGTTGTCTTAATACCATCATTGACCATATTAAAATCATGGTTAAAATGTTTAGATTTGTCTTGGTGAGAGCTATTAGAATGGTTATTATGTTGCCCATTGTCTTTTGAATGAGGTTTAATCAAACCTTTTGCAATAAGGGATTTTTCAATCTACGATCCTTTCTCAATAACTTCTTTGAAAGTACTAAGGAAATGCATTTTCATGTGAAAGGATAGCTCACTATTGAGATTGGGTAAAAAGATGCTCACATGCTACTTCTAAGGCATGGAGCATGGGAAATGGCTAGCAATCCCATGTCATCTTTGTAGGAATTGTGTGAAGGTTTCATTTGTTCATTGTTTGGCATTACACAATTCCATCATTGTAATTTCCGAATCTATGTTGAATGAGAAATGCTTGATGAACTTCTCTTAGAGATCCGTGAAATTTTTCACATATCCCTTGGGGAGAAGTAGAAACCAATCCAAGGCTTGTCTTCCTATACTTCGTGGAAAAAGATGCATTAAGAAGACATAACTATAGGCCACCTCTTGGAAAGCCATATAAAACTCCTTGAAATGCTCTCTAGGGTCACTCTTGCCCCTATATTTGTCAAAGTTGGGCATGTCAAAATATTTTGGAAAAGGAACACGCAAAATTTCCTTATCGAATGGGTAAGGACACATTTCTTCAAATCTAAATCGTTTGCCTTGATGTTTAATACTAGAGATGGTATCCTTCATCATTTTCCATTCTTGGGAAAATGGTGAGTTGTTCTGTAAGAAAGATAAGGAGTCATCACTTGTAGAGTTATTGTTATCTTTGATGTGCATGGTATGACTCTTAAATGAAGCATCACTAGATTTCTTTGGTGCCTCCTTATCATGGGATTGATTGGTGACTTTGGAATTTAAAATAGCAAGTTGTTTAGCCATGTCATTAATTTGATTCATGAGGGCTTGAGTAGGATCATTGGCCAAATCAGTTGATTATATTTTGTTTCTTTTGTCATATTTTTCTTTGTTTTATTCATTTCCTTTTTCATTGTTCGAGGTGGACATGTTTCGATCATCATTATTTGTGTGACTAGGTCCTGTCTCATCATCATTGTTTGTCAAAATGAAAGGTTCACCCTTTTTAGGTGGTGGTTTTCCAAGTAATGTTTGTAAACTAGCTTCCTCGAAGTTAGAGGGAAATTTTTCTCCCATATTAAGGAGACAAAGCAAAAATTGGTCTTTATTCATACGTAAAATATTTTCAATGCGGGATTTTTATTCAAGTGAGATGTCATTATGATCATCCTCCAAGTTTTGGTCATTATCAATATCAAATTTTCTCAAAGGATTTCATTCATCCCTTCCAAAAGGACTATAATCTCTATGTTGTGTTCCCACCATTTTTAAAAGAGGGAGGGATAAAAAGAGATATGTGAAATATAACTCAACTTACAGCAAAGTGAATGCGACGATGGAAGAGAGATGTGAAATTAAGTTTTATAATAACTTATCCCTTAACAAAGTGAATGCTAAGATGGGTAAGAGGTTTGGAAGGTATGAGTGACATAACCCTTAAAAAAGTGAATTTCAAGATGGAAGCATGTGAAAGTGTTTGATAAACTCGACCCTTGACAAAGTGAATGCCAAGATGGAAGAGTGGCGCGATGTGATGAAGGTTCTCATCCTCTAACAAAGTGAATGCTATAATGGAGGAGGGTTATAGTGATAAAAGTCTGAATGTGTTCAACCTCTACAAATGTGAATGCTAGAGTGAAGAAGCAAGGATAGATTGATTGCAAAATTCACTCTACCACCTCGCAAAAATGAATGCTAAATGGGAAGAAGGTATGAAAAAAAAGGATTCGAATCATATGCGATGTGCTCAATCCTTAAAAATAATTAGTTAAGAAGGAAGAGGCTAATGAAGAGATAAGACTCAAATATTGACAGTGTAAGCATTGAAAAGAAGATGAGATGAAGTTTCTAGAACACAACAAATATGTTGTCAAGTTAGAGATGTGAAGAAAGAAACTGTATACTGTTTAAAAATTATGTTGTCAAACTTAAAGGTCATAAGAGTAGAATGAAGATAAAATGTGATGAAATAAGTTGTGGCAAGGTGAAACACAACACCAATAAGATGTGAGTTGTAAGATGAAAGTTCTTGAGTGAGGACGTGGATATCCACAACTCAAGACTTGATGTCGAAAAGAGGATGAAAACTTAAACTTCAGGAAATGTAACCCAAATGTTTAAGTGTTGACTGAAATGGGAGATGAACTCAAAAGGAGGTGAATAAGAAAGATAGAAGAATTTGATAATCGTGAAAGGGTAAGAAGCCAAATAAGTAAATAAAAAATCCAAATGAGTGGAAAAAGATCAAATGGAGAAAATAATGAGTATGAGAAGAAGAGAAAATTGAAATAATGAAAAATAGATGAAAGTTATGAAAAGGGGAAAATTGAGAGTAAAATGAAGGTTAGTGAATGATTGATGACGAGAAGAAAAGAAGACGAGAACAAATGAAATGAGAATGAAAGTAGAATCGAAACAAGGATTGTTTGGAAAAGGAAAAAAAGATAAGAAAAGTGAAAGACGAATCCCAAACAACACATGTTTGGGAAAAAGTGAGTTTGGAACACTAAGAGAAAAAGGAAATAAAAACAAAAGAATAATTTTAAAATACAGAAATTTTTGTTTTGAATGTTTGTTTGTGGCCTCTACCTTAGATTGGTTTGGACAATGTTTGGATTCCTAGGTGGCTCTCTCAACTAGGTGTCAGCAAAATATTAGAGTGAGCGTGATGCTATTGCTAGCTAATGAATTTACTTCACCCCCTATGAAACCCTGAGCAAATACCTTGCTCAAAATGAATCACATTGGGGTCAACACTACGGATATTCCATGACTCTAACTCACAAAGGCTTTACTAGTCAGGTAGGAGAAAAGGTTCTCATTTCATCCATTAGTTCCCTCAAGGTGTGGACTACTTTTGGGTTCCTATAACCACCCCCTTTTTTGTACCTTAAGGCTTATGCCAAGGGGGTTATGTTCTAGTTAAGTGGTCGAGCCATAGCTTTTGACCGAACCAGCAAATCAAGTTTTTTGAATGTGGTATTTTTTTTATCTTTTTATTTAGGTGTGGTTTGATTGTACTCATTTAGAAACCTATAGTTATTAGTTTTCAATTTTTTACCCACCTTGCGTGAGAGTGGGTCCAACAAAAAATGATTAAAAAGTTTTCTAGAAAAGAGGTAAAAATAACAAAACAAAAAAACAAGACAACAGAAGCGAACCCACGTTTCTGATTTCTAAGATCACTTAAAAAAAGTGCGAGGAAAGAGCATACGTGTGGGTTGGATTTGGTTAAGTGAAATGTTAATTCCCAAAAAAATAAAAAATAAAGAAATAACCATGTTTCTGATTCCCAAGATCACTTGAAAAAGTGCGAGGGAAGAGCATACGTGTGGGCGAGTCGTGTTAGTTGCACAAAAACAAAAGAAAATGATAAACGAAAATTATGCAAAAACACGTGACAAAGTGTTAGTCTGGGTTAGAAAATGAGAAAAGGTGTACGAAATGGCTAAAAATTAGGAAAACAATGGACCAAAAATTCCAATAACACTAAAAGTGCAACATTTAAAATTAGCGCAAGAGAGTACTTAAAAGCATCCACGAACCCTGTAAACGGAAATGACACGGTTAGGCCAAGAAAAATAAATAAATAAACTAATGTAAATGTAATTGAAACTATAAATTATAAATAAAATGAAATAAAATAACCCTAAACCCTAAAACTATAAACTATAAAATAATAGGAAAAACTAATGAATGATTGGTTTATGTGTGTGTGCAGGGAAGCCTGTGTGGGAAGCAGTTGGGATCTCGGTGAATGTGGCTTAGGATAGGGATGGGAGAGTAGGGTGAGATAAGTGAGTGGGGTGAGCAGGGTAGGGTCGAGAGGTAACATAGGGTTGAAGGGATTTGGCGTAAGTGGTGAGTCTAAGGGTGGGAAGTAGCTCGGGATGGGCTCGGGGCTGGGGTCGCAATCTGGGAGTAGGGCTCGAGGCAGGGATATGTGTCAAGCAGGGGTCTGTGGGGATGGAGGGAGGTGGGAATGGGGTCAAGGTCTATGGGTTACAGCTTAAGTAGGAAACGAGATGAATTAGGGCTTAGTTAGGATGCGGTGAGCTGGGTAGATAGGATGGGGTCGGGGTAGGTAGGAAACAAGATGGGATAGGGCTCAGTTAGGATGTGGTGAGCTAGGTAGATACGATAGAGGGTTAGGATAGGGATCAGCTGAGTGGTGAGCTGGGTTAAGATGGGGACGGGCCGAGCTAGAGTGAGTGCGGTGAGGATGTGAGGTGGGCTGAGGGAGTTGAACCTGTAGGGCTGTGGGAAACAGGGAAGGGGCGGGTTGGGAGGGGAGTGGTTCAACCGAGTTGGCCAAGCCGGGTAGGGGGGGGTAGGGTAGTTAGGTTTTGAATTTTTTTTTGTTTTTAGAATATATTTTTTTGTTTATTCTTTTGTTAGATATGTTTTGAAAATAAACTAGTAAAATATAGAAATATATTTGGAGTAAAAATGGTTTTGTTTTACATACAATATCTAATGTATGCTCTATATGTGTGCAGGTGGTGAACAATTACAAGGAATTAAAGAAAAGAAACCTATAGAAGATAAGTGCAAATAGAAGAAAAATGCAAATAGAAAACTTCAATATGTAAAACCCTAAACCAACAAAAGATAACAATATGTTATTTGGGTTTGATGGGGATCTGGGAAAATTGGTGCTTGCTTCAAAACCTGCACAAGGGCTTGCTTCCAAACTTGCACAACAACACAGAAAAACTACTAGAACAAAATCAGATAAACAAAATGAAACAAAAATGAAAGAGGAGGGGTGAGAGTCCCATCGGGCATGCCAAAATGTAAGCAGAGAAAATTACCAAAATGAAAGACAAACAAATAAACATGCAAACCTCTCGGCAACCTTCTGTGCAAACCTTAGATAAGGATCTCCTGTGAAACCTTATAGAATGAATTCAGAAGTGTTTTGTGGGTGATCTTGAGTGCTCTCCAAATGTGACTACAAATGTTGCTTTGGCTTGGAAATTTAACAGAGTTATTGTATTGTGAATTCAAGAGGGATTGGAAGGAAGGTAAGCTTGCAATTTATAGAAACATAAGGTAGATGAAATTGGTTACACAGATAAATGAACATGCTAAAAATAACATTATGGGTAGATGCAATAGTGTCGGGGGCAATAATGAAATTAATTAAAAAAAATTACATTCGGAAAGGTGGTTGTACGTGCATTTTAATTGCCCCCACCTTTCTAGGGTTCTAGAAGTACAATTAACTAGGGTAGTCAAAGTGGAGTCTAAGTGGAGTTTGATCAAGTGGCAGATGACTAGGATGTGCACACACTTAATTAATTAATAAATAATAATTAATTTATCCAAAGGGGTACAAAGAGTACATGAAATTAATTTAATAAATCCAAAGGGGTACAATGTGTATTAATTAATCAATTTAATTAATTATTTTCAAATGGGTGAATAATAGGGTATATTAACATAATAATGGGAACAAGTGGAAACATGAATGTAAATTTGGGGTGTCTATAGGTGATAGGATGTTTTCTCATGATGAACCACCTTAAACTCAGCCAATGATATTATGATAGTCTCATTCAAAAAGTGAGTGCCCCTATCACTTATCAATCTTAACAAAGATCCATACCTACTGATAATTTTCTCCCACAATAACCTTGCTGATGTAGCTACCATGTAATCCTTCATAGGCATTGCTTATTCCCACATGGTTAGATAATATTTACATGTAATAATATAACACGATCTAGTCCTATGCACAGGTGGGGACATAGGACCCAAAAATTCTACTGCCCATTTCTCAAAAGGTTCTGCACTCGCTATCAGTCTCAATGACATTTCATCTCTATGTCAAGGCTTCCCCAGGTGTTGATAATGAACACACACCCTGACATGCTATTTACAATCCTTATATAGCATTTACCACCAACGTCAAGCCAAAAAAATCTTATACACGATAACATTTCCTGCATAATTTCCTCCTGCAATCCCACCATGAGCTTCCTTCATCATAGCTTCACACTCATGTTCAAGTACACACAAGTGAAAAATATCATCACATACATACTTATATAAATCTCCATTGATTAAATTGTAAGGTGTGGTGCATATGACAAGTTGTTTCTTCTCTAATCTCTTCATCCCTTCAGGTGGCACACTAGTACGCAAAAACATGACAATATCTTCTAAATTAGAGGTCGCATAGTTCAATATGAACAATTGTGCATATGATATTGTGTCCTCAATGCTCTGCATGTCCTCACTTGAGTTAATTCTTGAACATTGATCCAGTCTAGAATTTCTATTTCCCAGATTTACCACCATTGTAAAATTAAATTCCTGAAACAAGAGAATCCATAGGCATATGTGCCCCTATAAAAAAAGTTTATTAACCAATTACTTAAGTGCCATGTGATCTGTATAAAATATAACTGGAGTTGCCAAGAAGTTCTGTCTAAACTTGTGTAACGCATGAATCATTGACAAAGCTTCACACTTTGTAGTTATATAATTTTGATCAGTGGGGGTCAACTTCCTACTCACAAAATAGATAGGATGATCAAGAATACCTTCTCCAGGATATGCTAACATTGTGCCAATTTCCATTCCAGAGGCATCAACATGTACATGGAAGGTTTTTTCCCAAGAAGGAAAGCGCAAAATGGGTGTAGAAGTAAGTCTTTGCTTCAATGTCTTAAACACTATTTGTTGCACCTCATCCCAATGGAACTTTCCTTTACTTTTCAACAATTCTTCTAAGGGCATGACAATCTTAGCATATCCCTTAATTAACTTCTTGTAATAACTTGTGTGTCCTAAAAACCCACACACCTCACTTTGATTGGTAGGCTCCTCTAATCCCAAGATAAATGCAACCTTAGTAGGATCTACCAACAAGACTTCTTTGCATATAATATGTCCCAACAAAGTCCTAAAGTGTATAGCAAATATACACTTCTTAATGTTCAAAGAGATTCTCAATTTCTTACACCTCTCAAACATAAGTCTCAAATTGTCACAGTGATATTTTACCATCTCATACACCATCCAATCATCCAAATAAACATGTAAAAAACTTTTGTATAAATTTCTCAAATGTTTGTACAAAAATGCGCAAAAAGACTACAGGCACATTCTTCAACCCAAATAGTATAACTGTATCTAAAAAAATTCCCCACTCAGTGGTGAAAGTATTCTTTTCTTGGTCTTCTTTAGTAATGTGCACTTGATGATAACAAAAAAATGCATCTATAAAAGAGTAAATCGCGTGCCCTGCAATGCCCTCCAAGATCTCTTCAATAAAATGTGTGGGAAAAGGGTATATGACACAAGCAACATTAAAATATCTTTAGTCCACATATATCCTTATCCTAAAATATTTATTTATGCTTATCACCATGGGGCTAACCCACTTTTATTCCTCAATGGGCTCAATGATTCCATATTTCAACATCTTATTAATCTCTTCCTTTATCTTGATGCACATGTTAGGATTCATCATGTAAGGCCTCTTCCTAACCCGATGCACACCTTCCTTTAATTTGATCCTCATCTCTCCCAAAGAGTGATGCACTCCCTTCAACTCATGATAGCCTCGTGGAAATAAGTCCTGGAAGTCGCAAAGTAAGTCAATAATCTTTGCCACCTCTTTTTAAGACCAATAGTCACTAATAATGGCCTCCTTAGGTTTTGAATCTACCCCAATGTTTACCTTCTCCATCTTCATAGGCTTGTGATAAGTGTGTGTGTTCTCATCAACTCTATCTAATACCTCGTGCATACCTATAGTGTGATCAAAATCTAGATTCTCTACTTCTTCATCATAAATCATATAAACCAGCTTACCCTTCTCTTTTTCTTGCTAGGTGTGCCTAAGATGCTCCTTGTTTGACTCTTCTTCTTCAAATCATGCCTCCAAATCTAACTCCCCAAACATATCTAATAGGATTTCCTCATCCTTTTCAATATCTCTCAAAGTTAGGCACTTCATAATATGTAATGCTTTATTCACCAGAGGTTTATTAGAAAAATAGTAAAAGGTTTGAATCATACTAGAGGTCATCTCCTACCGATTAATTATTTCTCTTATTATCTTTGCATGAACATACCATGTGCACGTGCAACCACTTAGGGTGGCGTAGAACTTATGTACCCAAAGTGATGGCAAAAATTCCTGCTAATCCTCCATTCAGAGTATCTCACACTTCCAAACATAGTGCGAATCAAAATCCTTACCATGAGATTCACATATCTGAGAAGGTACATTATTCCTTAGAAACCTAGTAGAGAAGGTGATTCTTACTTCTCACCACTCCAAAAGGTTATCTCTGTGTGTAATCCATGAACGTCGTGTTGTCCTTCAAAAGGTATAAATCAACATATTTCTTTTGTCACCCTCATCCCTCCACTGGGCTTCCACGGTGTGTAGAAATACATTGGAGTTTCCTTCACAAGTGTACCGAATTACCTGGTTATGACTCAAACACCAAACAATACACAAAATGATCACACAAGTAATTATAATCTTGATCTCTCACTTGACCATTTCATATGTTCCAAGCATGTAATTATCATAGGTAATATTGATTATATCACTCATAAATTGAGCATCATCCCACTATATAACCCCCTCCTTAGATTGCTCAAACAATTCAAGATCCCTAACTGTGTGTGCATATATCCTATTCAAATCCTCTTCACTCAATGGTTCTATATAAGGCGCAAATTTCCCATATGTCAAAGGAATAATTATGCACTCCTCTTTCTTCTTGAAACTAATATATCCTTTATTAAAGTGTGGATCAATATTATTTGTGTAACACCAAGGGTGCCCAAGAAATGCTGGAAAACTATCTACTTTTTATAGCACCAAGACCTCAAATTCCGCAGTAAACTTGGCCCATTATATAATAATAGTGGAATCCTCCAATACTCCAATGGGCGTGTCTCTAGTCCTATTCACCATATACAACACATTCAAATAAGGTTGTAACAGTGGTCTCCCCATCTAATTTCACACATCCAAATTGAGTACATTTACTTATGCACCTGTATCAATCATTATGTTACTCAACATCCACCCATCAACAAATGCAATCAAATTGATCTCTTTATCATACTCAATACTATAAGGAGGTAAGTTCACATGAAATAGATGTCTCTCACGCTCAGATCCAACACATGGTATATTCTACCTCATCCATTCCCCTAACAACAAAATGATATTATTTTAGCACAAAACCTTACAAACTTCCTTTAGGTCATCAACATATTTATGAGGAAGCTCAACTTTGTTTGTCTACTTCATGTTCCTTGACTACTCCTTCAAGCATAGTATTTCACCCTACAAGTTTCTAATAACCTCCATAGTCTCTTGATAAACTTCCTTCTGATGGGCAGGATATGGATATTTCATATTTATCACCTCTTGCTTTGTAATAACATGTTTCTACTTCAGGATATCATGAGTGTGTGCAGCCTCAACACATGTAATCACTAATGCAAGCAGTATCTCAAGATCAAGTGTGATCTTAGGCATCCAATCATCTTCTACGATGCATTATACATTAATCATCCTCATGCCCTTATTATTATTATATCTCTTACTCATGTGCTCATATAACTTAGGAAATTAGTCAAACATATGTTGCTTCCTGCACAATGAGTAGACTACGTTCTAGGGAATTCACGCCTATAATGATTAGGGGATCCATATGTAAAATAGGTTCCTTAGGGAAATCAACTCTACCTCCGTTGTGACCATGGCCTATGTATCCACCTCAATAACCTCTATCTCTACCACCTCTATAAGATCGCCCTTCATGATGTTGTCCTTTCTGCTCCTTTGAGTTATTCGCAACACTAGTATGGTGCAAACTAGTTTCAATAGCTTCATGACTCTCATCAATCATTCTACAATTTTTCATATCATGAGTGTGGGATTTACATATATTACAATAGCATGATACATTCTTCTGAATCATGCATTACAACAATGGGCATCTATTCAAATCATGATCCAAGTGAAAAATCTCACAATCTAGCAACATGGCATGCACCGATTTACAAGGGCAGTTATCTTTAGTGTGTCCTTCAACCTTGTAATTTGTACATCATATTCCACTATAAGTCTGATGAGCCCAATTGGTTGATAGTTTATCCAATTATTTTTCCATAGATGCAATATGCACCTCCAAGAATGGGCTAACTCCAATGTCTACACTACCAACTTCCTTAGCGGATAGAGCTACCTCTAAATCCTCACGCGGATCTGTAAAAATATTATGAGAGAGCGCCCTTCTGAAAGGTGTTATCAAACTGCCAAAAAACCATTATGCATGCTAGCTAGGGTGAATATCACAAGACAATTTGATAGAAAAGTTTTAAAATGTGAATCATACTCCCTTACACTCTCAGCCATGCCTTTTTAATCTCCTTCAGTGTGCTGATGCTTTTCTATTCAAAATCAAGTATATGAAACTCAACCAAGAAAGCATCACATAGTAATCTATAACAGTTTGGTTTGGATCATAATTCTTAAACCAACTAGGTTTGTACCCTTATAAAGTAGTAGAAAACTAACTTTCCTTATACTCAAGAGTCGTAATTCCCTTAGCGCGCCATAGTATCTCACACATGTGCACATTCTCCATTGTATCCTCAATGTATTTGTACTCTAGTAGGCAAAGAGACATCTCATAATAGACTTTTTTTGGATGGTGCAGACCATGCCCACCAAATATTGAACTTGTATTACCCCCCATATTTCCTCCATCTCCAGAGCCATCAGATCCAATAGATCCCAAACCTTCAAATCCTACTAATCCACCTCCTGTAGTGGGCACTGAACCAGAGGATGAGCTACTCTATATTCCAACTGTTGTATTAAACTAAACTCCCATGGTCTATGATGTTGTGTTACTTCTAGATGTATTACTAGTGTTATGCACACCAATGCTCTATCCTCATGATGCGTCATAAAATATACCACAAATCATATCACCAAACAAAGAAGATGCCTACATAGCCATAGATGAATGTGTCTATAGTCTCTAATCACTACTTGCCTCAACAACCGTTCCCAAATGTGCCAATAGATCATCCACTTTAGCCTGGAAGCTCACCCAAGATATGTGCAAGTGTCAAGTCACTCCTTTATGTGAGCTTCATGATAATTCTATTTCTTAACACGAGGATGTAATATAACTAGAAAATAAGTGCATTCATTCATGCAATTTAATATATAAGCATTAACTCCTAACCTAATGCACCTGAGCATAGAACAAGATGATCAACTTAATAAAAGTATAATCAACCATAAGATAACATCAAGGAAACCCGAAATATGCATATGAACATAAGGAAAATACACATATCAAGATCCATCACATGAGTGTTTTAGAATCACTTCATTATATTTGTTAGCCAAAATATGGTAGCAAAGAGTACATCAAGAGAGTCCCCTGTGTGGAAATGTTAACACTAGTAGAGCTTACTTTACATCACAGAGCTTGTCATTACATATTTTCACCTTTTTTCCTAATTCCTATCTATCCTTACTTATCTCCCTTTTTTCTCTGTGAAAACCATCATACTCCTAGAATAATCATCCTCATTCCATCTTAACCGCTCATCATTATCTCCTGTGAAATCCTAAGGGAATCTGGTTATGATTGTTATACCACTACCTAGGAATATGTCAGGTGTCGCCATGCTTTTCCCCCAATCAATTTCCTTCTAGTATGCATGTGTTAACTAATACTTAACAACCTCGACTCTTTATCCTTTAATGATAGTTGTATTGATTCTGTGGAATATCCTTTCCTTGAGTCGCAAGTCTCTATGGCTTATCCACATATGTATCTGGTCACTTTTCTATTTGCTCACTATGCAACTTTTCCTGATGTCCAAAACTCACTAATTCCTGAATCCATTGTATCCTGGCACGATACTTCACACCTCTCCAAGAATTACTTCTGTGTGTTCCTTTATGCCCTACTTCCACGCACCACAAGGCTTCACGCCTTAGGTACCTAGTTACTTTATGAGCCCAACATCACCCCACACTAAACTAGTTGTTTTCTTGGTAATCCTCTGCACTTTCTCAAAAAAAAAAAATGGACTAGAATAATGCTTCAAAGAATAAATAATAGAGGTTGGGAGAGAATATGAATAAATATTTGAGGTATGTGGGGATGTTATGTGACCAATTGCAGGAGTTCGGGGAACTCCACATCTATCATGTCCTTCAATTTTTCCCAGGCCTTTAATACTAATAAGGGTTTTCCTGGCACTTCACTATGACACTTGGTACTTGGTATGGGGTGATCTCTTCCACCCTCCCCTTCAGCGTGTTGATATCCATCCCTAACTCCACACAGACACCCTTAAACGTGTCCATCTATTCAGTGATGGAGTCCTAGATTTTTCTGATTCTAAAGTCTAGCTTATCATGCTTTGTCTTGATTTTCTCCTTTTGATATGTGGTGTTAATGACCAACTGTGTGCACTCCACCTTGTTGGTGGGGATGGTCTCTTGCAAAACTTTGAGCGCTACCTCTTCCACTATTACCCGCGTATTGATGATTGGTTCACATTTTCTACAGTTATTAAAGCCCCTAACTACCAGTATATTTTCTTCCTTGAGTTGGGAGAGAAAGTATTCCAACTCAGTGATCTGGTCTTCAATGATGACCTTGTTTTCTTATTTTTCCTTTGCAAGTTCTGAAGCTATGGGGCCCATGCCATCCTTTATGTTAATGAGAAACATCCCTATGAGTTCCTCTAGGTACTCCATTTCATCCTCGTAATTAGTATTGGCCCGGATCTCCAATGCCAGAAATTGTCCCGGGATGCTTTTTATGAGGGCACCATCTCGGTCATATTCCTCCTTTGTTCATGCCTACTCTCCCCTTAAACCCTGGCGTAATATATATATTTATCTCTCCTTACTTTTCTTCTCTATGATTAGGTTCTGAGATGTGGCTCTTTCATCCAAACTGTGTCTGATCACCTATGAAGAAATATTATGCAATGCATTGCATGCCTACTCATCTATTAGGTGGTTAATATCCACCACTTTGTATACTTCCCCTCCCTTCTTCTTCAAATGAACGGTCTCAATTGCATGATTGTTGACCTCAAACTCAGGCTCTTTAGAGTGGTGGTGCATGTTCCAGCTAATCATATTTCTAGTTCTTGGTACACCCCCTTCTTGATCAATCAAATCCTATCCATAAATTTTCTCTGGTGGGAGGGTGTCCTAGAATCTCACGCATGGGAACTTTGTGGGGTCATCCATAAAGTCTATATATGGGGACACGGGTGTCCACTTATTCCTTGTAGCTTTGCACTTTTTCATTTGCTTCTTCACCCCAGGAGTGAATCCCTTATCCTCCTTTATGGTAAAGGAGTCCCATTTATCTCCCCTTGGGCTGGTGTCTGTGGTGGAGAGGCCTCACACACTAGACTCTTTTCTATCCCTACATAATATTCCTCCCCTTCCTCTTGTGCCTTGCCTGCATCTGTGGCCTCTGACTCAGCTTCTTGACCCTCCAGCTCTGCTTATAGTTCTTCCTTGAAAGTGGTGGGGTCTTCTTCCTCTTCTTCCTCTAAGCCTATTGTGGGGCGTGATGTGTTGTGTGTCTTTTGTCTCTTTTCCTCAAGTTCTTCCTTCTCTACCTTGTGCCCTTGTAATGAAGCCTTGGTGCAACCCTGTACTAAAGTGTTGGCACCCTTGCTACCATTCCGTCACATGTATTACATCCTTTTCCTTGAAGTATATAACTTCCATTCATCCTACTCTTCCTCTTATACTACTTTCATGGGTGGGATTGGCATTCCCCATGGCTTTGGAAAGGGGGAATCCGTAACCTCCACCTAAATTCCCCCGTGTGTTTTCAGGCGCAACTGTACAAACACTCGATGGACATATGCATTGATGGTAATGCTGACCTAGGGGTGCAAGTCCAGAAGGTATGGCTCCAAAACTTCAACATAGGTAGGTCGAGTGCCATATTTGTATGTATCATGTAACGTGTGCACATTAGCATCCACCTTGTCTACATCATAATTCAAATTTTTCATGTCCTTGATCCGATTGATGGTGTACTTCATATATTTGGCCATGAAATCAAAAGGGAGGTTGTACCATGACCCTATTTCTCCCTTGGCCATCATAAAAAAATTTAGACAACAGTGTTGTGTAACAAATTTTTTTACCTCATCCCCAAAAACCTTTGGTAACTCGTGGGGAATGCGCCACTCATTCTCAAAATATCTACGCAACCGCTTGAACCATATGGTCATTTGAGCCTTATAAGCACTTGAAATGGTCCCATCATGGGTGAAATTTGTGAATTGGACTATAAAGAATGCATGCGTGTGTGGGTGAACCCAAATCTTCCCATCTAGTTTGTCTAGGACACCAATCTCCCAGAACACAATTAATAGTAGGATGAAGCCCCTTGTGATCTTCGCTCCTGCCTCATTTTGTACCCACACCTCTTTGATAATGACATTCACAATAAATTGGGAAAAATTGTAGTGTGCCCTCTTATACACCCTATAGGCCACATACAGCAACCTTTGGTTAATGTCCTTCCATATTTCTAACGTGCTCAATTTGTAGCTAATGATTCGGGAGGTGACTTTTAATGTTGGGTCTAGAAAATCCACAATCACCTCTACCCTACCTCCCTTTCTGTAGTTTAATTTCTTCGCCAGCTTCTCAACCTTGGCAATGGCATATAAATCAAGTGCCATATCCTCCTCAGTATTTTGTAGGCCTATAACCATCCAAATCAAATGGCCTATGATCCTCATTATTCTTCCTGTGAAGTAGAAGAAGTCTTCATGCACCCGCGACATTAACCACATGAACAATGGGGCAGGTTTGGCAAATAAAGGCAGCTCCCATAGCTACAAAACTCTAGTCTTTTATAACTCCTATTGCACTGAGTCATCGACCTTAGGGTTCCTGAGATCATCCACTGTTGGAGTGTCTAATACTAGGTCCACCTTAATCAGTTTTTTATTATCATATGTTTTGTGGTTGTATTCACTGATCTTGCATTTTTATAGCTTCGAGATCCACTTTTCTACCTTGATAACTCCAGGAAGGTACTATATTTTTGAGTAAATTTCCACGGGATCCTCCTTTTCCACCACATGTTTCTTTGTTTGAGCCGTCTTTGGTGCCATCTTCCTCCTTTCCCTTGTGCCCTAGGTGCATTGATCCCCTCTTTTGTTTGCCTTGACTCAACAGACTACCCGCTTCTCTTTCATGCAACCTCCTTCCTCCTCTATTGTCTTCTCCCCTTCTTGTTATACCATAAGATTACACTACAACTTGCACAAATCCACTTGTTCATGATATTTCTCCGCATCGTTCTTCTTCGTAAAACCCTGGTCACACTTCAAGATCGGAAGCACAAAATTAATTCTCTAAAAGAAAAGTAGTCAAAATGACTATTCTTATCTCTTATTTATACTTTATCAATGCCTTAGAGTTCCTCTGACCACGTGTCCTAATGTCACTTTTTATAAATTTCTTTATTTCACTTAAGTCAACTTCCGTAACTTCCCCTCACGCTTTGTAGCTATAACCTTTTGGATCTCCAATACCACTAAACTTCCACACACCTCCTTCGTGTGCGTCACCGTACCAAAGTACATAACCTATGTGTTGTCTACTAAGTAGTTCCCTATAGTGTTTACTACCTTATGTCATACCGCGCGATCCTTCCCTTCTTGTGGTATTTAGAATCTTTCAACCCACCTTCATAACCACATTAATTTATGCACCTTAACCATTACATTGCTTGTTCTTTTGTTTTCATGTTTATTTTTTCCAACAGTCCACTCTCGAAGTTGTTGTCAACCATGTTTAATGTATCTGCTAATTCACCCCACCCAAAAATGTATGCGCATTCCCCTACGTATATAAATTATTACAATGTAATTATCTACCAGCGCACCAACGCGTAAAACCAAACTAAAAATGACGACAAAGGAAACAACCAAAATAAAAAGTACTAGAAGGAAATCTAAACTAATTGGCAATACTGCATTTTTTTTACTACACATAAGCCTTATTTATAATAAGGCTTTAGCCTACTCCTATTTAAATAACACAGTAACCTTGTCCCATTAAGTGCTTGTAACTAGAACACACTATAATCAAGGATGTGCGAGATGATGTATGGTCCTAACCAATCGAATTTCATTTTCCTAGGGCAGCATAGAAATTTAGAGTCATAAAGCAAGATCATCTACCCAACCTCAAAAAAAAAAATTAATATGATGATCATGTCATGTTTTTTATCATGCCTTCTTATTATTTTGACTCCACCTAGTAAGTGGTTGCCTTTCGTTCAACTGCATTAACTTCTCCATGCACTCCTATCGTGATTTCTTGTCAACTAATCCTCTTACGTGTGTTATTTGTAGAGATGTTAGCATAAATTATAATAGTAAAATAACTTCCACTTCAAACACCAATTGAAATGACATGGCCTTGTTAAATATCTTGTAGGTTTTCCTATACACCCATAGTACAGTTGAGACTTTGTCATCCCAATATTGTCTCTCCACATCACAAATTTTGGTCAGAGTGTGACTCAGTATCTTGTTAAATGCCTCAATGGTTCCATTAGCTTGGGGTGATAAGGGGTGGTCTTGTGATGGGCCACCATGAACTTTGCTAAAAAAATCCTGACCGTCTCATTAAAAAGTGTGTGCCTCTATCACTTGTCAGGATTAAATGACACCCATACCTGTTGATTATGTTTTCCCATTGGAATCTTGCCGCTATGGTTGTTGTGAAGTCCTTGGTAGGCATTACCTTCACCCACCTTGTTAAGTAATCAGTGCATGTAATGATATAGCATTAACCAGTCCTTTGCATGGCAGGTGAAATCGGTCCTAAAAAATCAATCACCCACTTCTCAATTGGTTATGTGCTAGATATCAGTCTCAAGGGAATCTCATCAATTCTTCTTGGTTTGCCAAGGCACTGACAATGGTCACAGGCCTTGCAATACTTGATACAATCTTGGTAGATTCTTTCCCACCAAATTTATGTTAGTAGAATCTTCTGTGCAGTGGAATTCCCTGCATAGTGTCCTCCTCCAATTCCACCACGTGCTTCCTCCATGATTATAATGCATTCATACTCTAACACGCACTGACGCAAAACCTCATCACAACCTATCATGTATAAGTCTCCACTAGTTAACATGTAGGGTGTGGCATGTATGGCTAACTGCTTCCATTCTAAATTCTTCATTCCCTCCTGTGCCACATCCATTTTGAGAAACACAACAATATCTTCCAAGTCAAAGGGCATGCACCGCAATCTAAATAGTTACACATTTGGCATTGTATCCTTAATTCTCTACATATCCTCCCCTAAGTCAATCCATGATAAATGGTTAGGTCCTAGATTACTCTTTCCCAGTTTCACAAAAATTGTAAACTCAAAATCTTGAAACAATAGGACCCACTGACATATGCGCCCTTGTAAACATGGCTTATTTACCAAGTACTTAAATTTTATGTGGTTCATGTAGAATATGAAGGGTGTTTCCAACATATACTGCCTAAATTTTTGCAGCCTGTATATCATTGAAAATGCCTCGCGCTCATTTGTAGTATAGTTCTATTCTGCTGGGGTTAGATTTCTACTAAAAAATACAAGGGGTACACAAAATTTAAATCATATATTTTGTGTGCCTAATTGTTACATGCTACACTAGTGGTATCACTCATAGATTGAGCATCTTCCCACTGAATAACCCCCTTTTTAGGGTGTATCACCTCAGGATTCTTGATAGCGCCCACATATATTATGTCAAGGGCTTCTTCTTCCAAAGTTTCAATATAGGGTGATGCCTTCCCATCGGTCAAGGGGATCATAACCCGTTATTCCTTGTTCTCAAAACTTATGTATCCCTTATTGAACCTTAGGTACACATTATTCTTATAGAACCAGGGACACCCAAGTAATGCTAGAAAGTTTTCAGCCTCAGCTAGCTCCAAGACTTTTAAGTCTCCAGTGAATTTCACCCCTTCGATGGTGATAGTAGCATCCTTCAAGACACTAATGGGAATCACCTTTTTTTAGTTATCCATGTTGGTAATTCGGGACGGTGAAATGATTTAATAACAAAGAAAATCATAGCACTATTCCACAGTCCCAAATTCCCAACAACTAGTATTAGAGCTTGGTTATTTCAGAGTAAGGTTTTGCTTCAGTATATTGTTAGTGTTTTACTAACAGGTGTATGAGATCAGGGTTTGTTTTTCCTGATGTGAAAATTGCAGAAGATATTTAAATCTCAAGTGGAAGCTAGAAATGTGAGGTTACTGGAGAAAATAGTAACCGACATCGGTTAGGTGGCAATCGGCATTGGCAGGGTGACCATGGTTGGTTAATGTGAAACTTGGTTTTAAACAGAAAATCACATATCTAAATTTTTTTATAAGATACAATGAATGTATCTTGTTTTTTGAGGTGTCATTGGTTCTTGGAGGCATAGGCATGATTGTTAGATTACAGAACCAGTTTATAGAGGTATGGTTTTGTTACCTTGGTATTGCAGTGATAGTATTATTTTGGTTGCACATATATGTTTGGGATTACAGATATGAGTATGAGATAGAGGAGCATTTATGTATCCTTAGTGCAGTTAGATGCATGGGGTTTGTTAGAGAATAAAAATATAGTAGCACATAATGAAGACAAAGTTTCCATCAGAGAAGCATGTTCTTCAGTTGAAGATGTGGTTGAGTATCTTGGTGTTGGTAAGGTGATGTATTTCATCTTGGTGCTGTTTTATTGCATGTATTATTTATGTTAAGTTTTTGTGTAAGATTTGGGTTCTTCTTTAAATGACTGGCTCATCATAACTATTGGCTTTGGTAGGAGTAGGAACCTATTTTGGTGACCTATGCCAATTTTTACTGTTGTGTTCGATCCAGCAGCACTGACATTGGTCAAGGAATCAAAATCGGTCACAGAGGGTAACCGATACCGGTCATTGAACCATGGTCAGTCTCTATGACAATGAGTTTACACAAGGTTTCTTAAAGTAGAAGAGGACATGAATGGTTCAGTGTTCTATTTTGGAGGATCGGGTTTCTTGCACATTGTGTATAGGTAGAAACAATACAGATCACTTCAATTTTTGGATCAGAAAGAGGATGACGCTGGCTCAGTTAGTCCAGTGATACTTTGATTCAAGTATCTATATATGATTCATGTTTTATTTCTTTCATTTCGAGAAATTGATATGATGTTTGGATTGTGTGCACAAATAAAATTTCCACCATGGATATTTGGTGAGCTTGAATTTTATTTCTGGGATATGTTGGAATCTTGAGGACATTGATATCTAGTCTAAGGATGGGATCCTCAATGAAAATTCATGTTTAGACACAGTTGTCGTAACGAAATATGTTGAGTGCACGAGATGAAAAGAATTTGATTCACCTACTTCAAAAGAAGTCCAAATTTTTGTGATGTAGAAGTATTCTTTGATAAGAAGGGAATCAGTTTATAT
The DNA here is from genome assembly GCA_019776745.2 of Taxus chinensis. Classification (NCBI taxonomy): domain Eukaryota; kingdom Viridiplantae; phylum Streptophyta; class Pinopsida; order Cupressales; family Taxaceae; genus Taxus; species Taxus chinensis. Next base: position 370,291,832 of record CM034151.1, read on the forward strand.
TTTATTTCATCTATTTTATTTCTCACTAACATATATAGCTTTTGAGGTTGGTGATTAGAAGCATTGCAGGGGAGTTCATGTTAAGTAGAATTAATACATGGCTATTGGAATTGTAGGTTGGACATATATGCACATATGAAGTGAGAGGAGTATGCTACATTTTTTGTGTGGCTTGAGGCACAAGTGTTTATAGAGGACAGTCGTAGTTTTGCAAGTATTTTGAGTTTATGATGATGTCACTTCTAGTTGTATTTATAGTTCCTGGATGTCCTTATGGGATTACATTTGGGTTAAGAATAGATAGGAATGTTATTGAAATTGAAGGGTAAAAAAGGAAAATCTATTTATTATAGTTTAAAGTATGACAACAGTGTATATTTACATTTTATTGATGTTACCCTTATTTTTCTTTCATCTTGGATGGTTTTGCAGAGTATGTTGATGACAAGTTTTCTGGTATTTGCACTTGGTATTAGTGGCATGGTTTAACATGGATGTTTTTTATTGACATTAATGAGCACAAGATTCATATTTGGCTTTGGAGTTAGTCGGAGGTAGACTTGGAGCTTATGGAGATCCCGGTGATATGGATGGATGTACATGGTGAGTTTGTACATGTGGATAGATTATATTTTATGAGTCTATGATGATGCAGATATTTGTTTTGCACATGTATGCCTATGAGAATGGTTTATATGCCTTGAGCATGAGTAGGGGATGCTTGTATTTCCTCTTGTTACTATGTTATCTATGGATGGTTGTCTTGGACATGCTACTTGTTTATGCAGGGTTATATTTGTAGAATGTAGTATTTGGATTCTTTGAGTTGTGTAGGTGTTGTAGATTAATTAACCATGGGTTGCATGTAAAACTCATTTGGGCTATCTTCACACAAGATCTTGTTTTACTTACGCATATTCTAGTTTTGACTTGTCTTTGGTCAATTTGCATTGGTGGTTGCATGGAGACATGGATAGATGGTTGGAGAACATGGTTAATTTTATAGGTATGGCTACGGTTGTAGTTGAATCCCATTATTTCAGTTTGAGTGGGATATCTTACAGGTACGTTAGTCATGGTGGCTTGGTTGCATAAAAGGCTTGGTGTTATGATTCACTGGGAGCTTGATGTATGGATAACTTGGTTATCATGGATAATTAGTAGCTTTGTGTAGTTCTATGGTAAGTCACGGGTTTGTTATATTCATGGTTTTAGATTATGGTTTAATATTCATGATTTCATTTTGAGAGAATTGTTGATGTAAAGAACAAATAGTCTTCACGGTATGTAGAGGACAATGATGTACAAGTACAGGTACAGGTTCATAAATTTATCTCTAAGTGGGATATTGTTAAGTTATGGAGCTAAATAGCTTCAATGGATCATGCATTATAAAGTGACTGGGTTACACAGTGACTGGAATTGGTCAAGAAGTGACCAACATCAGTAAGATAGTGATCGAAATTGGTCAGGAAGTAACCGACATTAGTTACTTGTGCGTGAAAGTTTATATTTAACTCACAAGAATTAGATCTAACTTTGTTATAAAGTTTATCTAAAGTTTTTAAATGCATAGCTAAGGTGCCCTAATTTTTTAGATGCTTATATAAGCATGAAATCTAGGGTTAGAAGGTTAATTAGACAAGGATTGAGTTAGATCCTTGATTCTCCTAGATTGAGAGAATGAAGAAGAAGAAGAGAAAGAAAGAACATGTTACATGAAGACAGAGCTTCCATGGAGAGAAGATGGACAAAAGAAAATAATAGGTACAACTATGGAAGGTACATCTCAATGGTGAGAAGAAGGTAACATCTTCTATTATATTCCCTTTGTATAGTTATTATCTCATTGTAATGGCTTGCATAGTATGAAAATCACATAGAGTTTATTCTTTTAGATCAAAATTTTGGTGATATATTATATTGTAGATCCATGAGATCATGATGTATTGTTGATCCCTGTAGATCTTGTCTTTTATTGTTAGATCCATAGGTTATTGTGAGATCTTGTATTCATAGATCCATGAGATCATGTTGTATTGTTGATCCATGTAGATCTAGATATTGTAGAGGTGGTTGTATTCATTTTTACATAGGTTGATGCAGTGATGGAGAGACAAACTTACTTCTTGGAGCATTTTTATAGTTGCACATATGGTAAACCCATGTGAGAGGTCTTGTTACAGATTCATAGAGAACTTGGTAGCAGTTCATAGATGTAGTAGTTTTGGTTATGTTAGATCTATTGGTGATGGTTTGGAGGCACGATTATAGTGTACTCATGGAGATCCATTTAGATATCTAGAGGAGAGGAGATACTCTTGAAGATTTGGTTTGTACTCTTGTTATAATATGTGTGTGTGTGTGTGTGTGTGTGTGTGTGTGTGATATCTCTATCTTTGGTGGACGTAGCCCACATTGGGTGAACCACGGTACATGTTGTGTTATGTGTGTATACTTTGTTTTGATTTGGATTATTCTAGTTTATACTTCCACTCTTTTAGATTTTGGGGAATTTTTTAGATAATGTGTGCATTATTCTATTTTTTATTAAATCATAACACTATTCCGTAGTCCTGAATTCCCAACAAGCCATATATAGCACATTCAAAGATGGTTGTAATGGAGACCTTCCCATTTGATGTCATGCATCTAGGGTGAGAACATTAACCTCCACACCCGCATCTATCATAATATTGCTTAGGATCCACCCATCGACTATTGCATTCAAGGTAATCTCCTTATCATAATCAATGGTGTGAGGGGAAAGGTTAGCGTGAAAGACCCATCATTTTTGCTCTCTTCCGATGCATGGTACCTTTTCCCGTTACCATTCCCCTAGAAAATAGATGATATTATCTTGCCTCAACATTTTGCATACATCCTTGAATTTATCCAGATCCTTTTGTGGAGCCTTAGAGAATATCCTTTGCTCTGACTTCCATGACTACTCCTTTAGGCATTGGATCTCTCCTTATAGGCTTTGAATCACATCTATGGTCTCCTGATAGACCTATTTTTTATGAGAAATATCCAGATACTTCCCGTGCACCACTTCTTCTCTTGTGACCAGTGGTTTCTACTTTGGTATCTCCCTGGCATGTGTAGCCTCAGCTCGCGTTGTCACTAATACATGTTCTAACTCTAACTCACATGCCACCCTTGGCATCCATTGCGAGTCGGACTTCTTCATGCTTACCATTCCCATGCCTTTATCATTTTGTTGTTATCTCATGTGCTTGAATAACTTTGGGAACTCCTCATACTTGTGCTTATTTCCACACCAAGAGCATTTTAGTAAGTCATGGAATTCACACTTATAATGTTATGTGGACCCACAGTTAGAACAGGTCCTGCAAGGAAATTCACTTCTTTCACCTACAAAATTGCCACGGCCACTAAATCCTCCACGAAAGTCTCTTCCATGAGCTCCTCCATCTGCACACTCTTCATAGTGACGACCATCACCCTTGGAATTATTTGCAATGCTAGTTTGGCGTACACCATTATCAATGGAATCATGTATATGGTCAATCAATCTACAATCCTTAGTGTCATGAGTAGTATAGGTGCAAATATTGCAATAACAAGAGATATTCTTACGGATCGTGCACTGCAGTAGTGGACACCTACTTGCATCATGATATCAATGAAAAATTTCATAGTCTACCATCATGGTGTGTACCGATCTTTGAGGACAACTATCCTTTGTATCCCCCTTTACCTCATAATTCATGCACCATAGGCCACTACAAGTCTCATGCATCGCGTTTTGAGATAGCTTCTCCGGTTTCTTTTCCATTGCAGAAATATGAGCTTTAAGAAAAGGACTAACACTAGTATCCATGCTTCCTACAACCTCAATGTGCAGTGCAGCCTCGAAGGCCTCACGTGGGTATTTAAAAGTCTTATGCAAAAGTGCTCTCCTGAAAGGTGTTATAAACCCTCCAACAAACCATTGGGCATGCTAAGAAGGTTGAATATCATAAGACAATTTTGACAAGAGAGTCTTAAAAAATGCATCATACTCTCACACACTTTCTCCCATACCTTGTTGAGTCTCCTTCAGCGTGCTAATGCTCTTCTGTTCAAACTCAGGGATATGGAATTCAACTAAGAAGGTATTACACAACATAGTATAATTTACCACTGTCTAGTGGGGGTCATACTTCTGGTACCAGCTATGTGCGCCCCCTTACAGAGTTGTTGTAAACTAACTCACCTTTCACTCCAAAGTAGTGATCCCCTTTACGTGTCATAGCACCTCACATTTTTTTACATGCTTTGCAGCATCCTCAACACCTTTTTAATATGGTAGATGCAAAGACATTTCAAAAAATACTTTCTGAGATGGTTGAGGCCCTTATCCGCCTGATCTAGAACATTGATTCCCTCTGATGTTACCTCTACCACCAGATCCATTAGATCCACTAGTGCCTATCCCTCCTGACCCACCAGATCCAATAGCTCCACTAGGTCTACTAGTTCCTATTCCACTTGACCCACCAGATCCACCTCCCGTAGCCGGTAAGGGTCCTAAAGTGTTCACACCTTGTGTCCACAATGTCATGCTAAATTGCGCATCAACAGTCTGTGATATTACATCGCTACCATATTTTTTGTCCTGCCCAAATTCCAGATGTGATACCCAAGCTTTGTTTGCTCTTACTTTTCCCAAATGTCACTCCAGAAAATATGCCTCCAAACACATGAACTGATTATGCATCCATAGATGTGCCAAATGAAAAATTATACCTCCTAGGTGTTGATCAGTCACTTCTACCAATACAAACTGGGTTAGTAATACTTATCTTTGTATTTGGAAAACTAAGCACATGGGCTTGGTCACCTGGTGGATTCATATGCACGCCAAGTTGCCAATGACTCTTCTCCTTTATTTATATGACGCACCTTCTCTAGAAACTGAGGGGTGTTCTCTTCTGTACTTTCTAAGATGGGGTAGCACAGACTGTTCAGGCTCCACATCCTCCAAGTGAACCTTAAATCCTTCCCACAACATCTATTTCCATAAATCCATCACTCCTGCAGCTTTGTGTTGTCTTTTCAACTCCCTCTCCCAAGCCTCATTATACTTAAGTCATCTTTCCACCCTCTCCATTTCAGCCGCAAGGTCTGCCATCTTCCATCACCCTAGCTTCCTCACCTAGTGATCAGAAGAATCTTAGCTAGCCATAGGAAATGCTTCCAAACTCAATGTAATGATCAGGATCTTTCTAGCTAAAGGGATAAACGATCCTCTTGGATCCCTTAATAACTCAAACTTAGCAATATCTAGACATGAAAACATAGAAATCATGTATTCTAAGGTGTAACCGGTCAACATTCTACTCCACTAATGATCAACAACATGTGTCCAAGTCATATCAGCATCATGTAGCCCCTGATACTCATTTTGGGTCAATATGCGAGATCTATAGTACCAACTTGATCTAGATGCATACATTGAAAACCATTCATACAAATCCACTGGAAAACAATAAAATAAGGTCTCATACAGCTCATTATACATATGTTCTTCTACCCATTTATGTGCGTCAAACTCAAGTCCTTCAATAAATCTCTAGGCAAACTCATCCTTCGTGCTTTTAATTCATGCTTCGACACTGTCCAAGGTCAATTGCTCTGTCATCACACACCAATCTCACAACATCTTTGAAAATATGTCTCAGAAATGGAACCAAATGTACTCTCTAATCACTTCTTTCCTCAATAATAATTTCCAAATGTGCCAAAATATCATCTAATTTAGACTGGAATCTCACCTGAGGCAGGCGCAGGTGTTGAGTCTTTCCTTTAAGTGAGCTTCATGAGAATGCTCTTTCTTAACATGAGTATGTAATATAACCAAAAAATAAGTACACCCATTCATGGAATTAAGATATAAGAATTAACACCTAACCTAATGCACCCCAGCATAGAAAAACATGATCAACTTAATAAAAGTAGAATAAACCATGAGATAACATCAAGGAAATGTGAAACACACATATGAACATAAGGAAAATACACATATCAAGATCCATCACATGAGTGTTTCATAATCACTTCATTATATTTATTATCTAAAATACGGTAGCCAAGATTACATCAAGAGAGTCCCATGTGTGGAAATGTTCACACTAGCAGAGCTTACTTTACATCACAAAGCTTGTCATTACATATTTTAGCCTTTTTTTCCTACTTCCTATTTATCCTTACTTATCTCCCTTTTTTCTCTGTGAAAACCATCATAATCCTAGAATAATAATCATCATTCCATCTTAACCACTCATCATTCTTTCCCATAAAATCTTGAGGGAATCCAGTTATGATTGTTATACCACTACCTAGGAATCTATCAGGTGTCTCAATGTGTTTCCCCCAATCGAGTGCCTTCTAGTATGCATGTTCCAGCTAATCCTTAATAACCTCGACTCTTTATCCTTTCATGATAACCATATTGATTCCATAGAATATCCTTTCCTTGAGTCACAAGTCTCCATGCCTTATCCACATTTGTATCTAGTCGCTTTTCTGTTTGCTCCCTATGCATCTTTTCCTGATATCAAAAACTCACTAAGTCCTAAATCCATTCTTCCCTGGCGCAAGCCTTCATGCCTCTCTAAGAATTACTTCTATGCATGCCTTCAAACTTCCACATGGCATAAGGCTTTATACCTTAGGTACTTAGTTACTTTAGGTGCCCATCTATTGTATTAAACTGAACTCCCACAATCTATGATGTTGTATTACTTCCAGACCTATTACTAGCATTATGCACACCAATGCTCTATCCTCATGACACGCCATGAAATATACTACCAATCAGACCACCAAACAAAGAAGATGTCTACAGATCCATAGATTAATGTGTCATCTGATGAACCTATCGCTACTCTATCACCAACAATTTCCTATTTCTCAATAATTGTTTCAGGAACTAGAACACCAAGTGCAAGGGTAAAGTATCTAGGTGGTATTAGATGAGTGCCTATGGTCCTTATTCTTTCCTCTTATGATGAACTCTCATCTGAAGCTGAAGGGGATTCTCTTCTATGATTTCTTTAATGGGGGATTACCATCTGCTTAGATTCTACGTCCTCCACGTGAACCATGAATCCTTTGTCACATATCTCCACAAATCCATATACTCCTCAACATTGTGCTTCTTCACTAATTCCATCTCTCGTGCTTCATTATACTTAAGTCTTCTTTCCTCTCTTTCCTTTTCTATCATAAGGTCTTCCATATTTCACCACACCTATTCCTGCCCCTACACACAGTGGAGGTTTAGATAGCCATAGGTCATTCTCCCAAATCCAGAGTCACCAACAAGATCTTAATTACTAAAGGGATAACATGTAAATAAGATCCTCTAGGTTTGGACAAGAATTGAAACTCAGAAACCTCTAGACAAGAACAAGTAGAAACAACATACTACAACATGTAACTATGCAAAACACCACTCCACCAATGGTCTATTGTGCTTCTCCAATTCACATTGACATCATAGAGAGTTTGGTAATATTCTTATGTCCAAAAAATTGTTATATACCTCTAGTTCCTCTTTGATTCATATGCTACCAGCCACTCATACAAGTCTATAGGAAAACAACAACAAAATCTCTCATAGAGTTCATGATACAGATGTTCTTCAACCCACGCGTGAGCATTAAAATAGGGTCTAGTATTATATCTGTGAGAAAACACTGGTATTCTAGTTCCACAACCCAACTCTCAATGTTATCCAAAGTCAACTAATACGTCTTCATCATGCAACATCCATGCAAAATCTTGAAAAGAGGTCCCAGCAACGGAACCAAAATGTAGTCTCTATTTTTTACTCAAACCCTAAACGCGCTAACACATCACTCAGACAGATATGAGCACTCACCCGAAGTGCACAAAGGTACCAAGTCCCTCTTTTTATACCATATTTGTCAATATGTTAGCATGATAATTTATATATTCCATAACCATAAGTAATTAAACTAAATTTATAACAAGAATCATCTCACAACCATAGTGCATAATAAATAAAAAAGGTTCAATATCAAATTCACCACACAATAATAATGAGAAGTAACATCAACAATCAATATCCATCCACAAAGATGAATTATATTAAGTCATAACAAAACCCATAGCTGAATACATTATAATTACCATTAAAAATTTATGCACACAAACATACCAGTGGCATAACTCTGTTATAATTCCAGCGGCCCTCTAAACCATGCAAATCAATACATATATAGGGGTGGATAATTTCCCTTCACCACCCATGCATTCTCTCAAAATAGGTTGCATGCTCAAAATAGCCATGTGTCGTTACAAAATAAACTAAGTAAGCATGTAAGCTTCACCTAATAATAGATTATCTATAATTAACTCTAGATCTAATCCTATTATTAGCTCAAACTCTGCATGACTCTTGCACTTATTCTTGTTGCTAAAATAGATTTTTCTTCATCCACAAGTCTTTTTGTCCTTATCCAATACATGCTTTACACTCAATCCTATTCTCATCCTGTGCATACAAAATTGATAAGTTACAAACTCTATCTTTTCTCTAGTGTGCCCTTTATTTTTTGAACTCTCATGTGCCTATGAACCCCCTTCCTGCACGCTTTTATCTTATCTGCCCCTCCATACTTAGGTAAAAAAAATTACAGTCAACAATATTATATGAGGCACCAAAATCAAACATAAAATTATGTAAGAGCAACCCATTTATAATTAGAGTAGTGAAAAATGGCTCTACATCCGATTGTGTCTCCACAAGAGAAGTACCCAAGTACATTTTAGGAGGTGGCTCTACGACCTCTTCATTTTCTTCTACCTTAGTTTTAACAATTGTGTGGGATGCTTATTTATGAACAATGGAATTTTCTTTAACAACCACATCCTCTTTGAACCCGAAATATTCAAAATCTCGCTTATTATTCTCAAGGATCCTTAACAATTCAAAAAAATGGAACTGTGATCTTTATCTAGCTAAGGATTTGGGCCATGTCACACAAATTGTACTTGAGAAGGGGTGCATAAGATGACATTGTGGTTTTTTTATCAAAATTTGTAAATTCTTTCATAGTAGGGGAAAGGGGTGAATTATTAGGCCTGGGTCAATCTACAGGGTTCTTGTTTGACATACTCCTCAGGGGAGTATCCTTGGGGACATTGGAAAGAATAGGCATCTTAGACTTGGCAACAAGGGTGGGTCCCTAACATTCCAATACACAAGTATCTCGATAATCATCCTCATCATTACTATCTTTCATAGGTTGGTCACTAGACATATTGGGCAGTAAAAATTTGTCACATTGGATTCAATGGCAGGTTCCTCTTCTACACCAGCAATTATTCCCACCAAGGGGTTAGGGATTGCCTTATTATCTCTTAAAATTTGTTGTCTATCATTGTGCCCTATATGCCTCTTTTCCCTATCCTCACCCCTGAGATCTTCTTTGGCATGATTTCTAAACCTATTGTGCCTAGTATTTTGATGTTGACCTTGAGGGTTAGGAGGAAATAATTTCTCCAACCTCTCCAACTTATAAGAAATCATTTTTACAACCCTTTCTAGAGTTTTAACAACCTCTTTAAGGTCAATATACTTTTTGACCTAAGGTTTTTCTAGGTTAACAAGCTTCACACCCTCCCCCTTAGGTAGTTTACCAGTAGCCTTGATATTATTTTCAATTTGGATAGCCATGGTGAAATTTTTCCTAAGAGTTTAGGGATTCTTATCCCTTAGATAGTAGGTTGCCTTCTTGTTGAATGCATCAGAGTATTTAATAAGGAAAGACTCATAACTGGGCATTATATTATTGGGTAGCCTTATCAAGTTGTTGAATCTGGTGTTGAAATCATACACACACTCATTGAGGTTCTTCTTGATATTTTCAAATTCATAAAATAGAAACCTTGGATTTATTCTATCACCATATTGCACTCTAAATGCATTATTCGTTTCTTCCCATGAATCAATCAATCCATCATGTAGAGCTCTAAACCATTCACAAACATCTTCTTCTAGAGTGTGCATAAATAATTTTACATATACATCTGTAAATTCAATCTCATAATCATCCATCATATTTTGAAATGGTGACACCACTAACAAAATTGTTACCTTGGAAATTAGGTAGTCTGATTCTAACCTCATTTGGAACCTCATTAGGATATCCATCCATACCAGTGAAAGTGATGGTTCTATAAGTGTTAAATCTAAAAGGATACCTAGGAGGGAGATCAACCATGTTATTTTACATAGGTTCCTCAAATGAAGGGTGATCAAACAAATATTGGACAACGGGTCTCTGGACCAAAGGAGTTTGATCAGTTTTATAAGGATGCCTAGGAAAGAAAGATTCAAAACCAAATCATCAATTCTCATTGGTAAAAAAATAAATGGGATCATGGTAATTTGTGCAACTTTGGTATCTAGGGCTTGCCTAAATAAGGAGTGCAAATGGAAATCATGGCTATGTGCTTCAAATATTCATATGTGTTAGAATAGTATTCAGCTAACATTAAATCAAGCTTAGAAGATTGAACACATATATCCTTTGAAATTTGACCTATAATAGGATTCCAAATATGCTTTCTTATTTGTTGTAAAACTTCTAACTCTATGAGGAGCTTCTTTGTAGTGTCATATTTGAAAGAAGACCTTAATCCTTCAAGTTTTCAAAATTGAGAGTTAATCAGTAAATGAATTTAAATGATACTGGTTTGATCTAGCTTTATCTCGAGGAGTCGTGTTGGCTATATTTTATGCTTTAATACACATAAAAACCTAGGAAGTCATGGGATAAATCCCCTTCATTTAATAGTGAATCTCCCATGCATTATGTTTATCTACTGATACTATTAAGACTAGAAACTTATAGAATTTGTATGAAAACTATAATTATTTTCTAGGATATTACTTTAACCATGAATCTCATAAACCATAGCTTAGTAATTTTGTAATAATTAAATAATTGTGTTTGGAAATATTGCAAAAAAGAAGGGAAAGGAAAATATAGAATGTGTAGCAACAGCGACGAAAGAGAAAATGTGCTTTACAATAAGTATATTTCATTGCTTATTTTAGTCGTACAACATAGATAAACACTTTAGAAATTTAATAACCTTCAGAAAATGAAAAAGAAAGGAATTCAAATTTAGATTAAAGTAACACAAAGTTTACCATAAAAATCCTCACAAAATGTGCAGAAAGATCACTTAGACACAAATTTCTTCATAAATCCACCTTCTTCTTATTCAATTCTAGTTATTTTTACACAATGAGAATTCAAGACCTTCAACACAAAGTTTGAAATATTTTAATTCATTCACAAAATTAAAATATTTGATTGCCAAAAATTTCTCCCTCCTTTAACCCGTAGGATTCATTCTGCATTTATAGTATCTAGAGAGATAGTATTAATAGGATACATTAATTATTTTTTCCACGCATGCTTAGCAACAAAATTTAAAGAAGTTGAGAATATTTCTCCTTGAATTTCTCTTTGTTTCACACACATGAAATTTTAATGTTCTACAATTCAAAACAAAATCAAATACCTTGCATGTAGTGTCAATTGTTTCTAAGTAATTAAAATTTTCAAAATAACTTGAAGTAATTGCTTTTAACCAAATTACGTAAGTTTTACAATTCAGATTGATTACTTAAGAACACTGTCTGAAAAATGAGAAGAAAAAGAAGAAGTTATTCCAACTAAAGAACCTCAGTTTTACTTTCTTCCTGGTATTTAACATGTTGATCCAAAATATATTACACTACTTTTTTATCTTCTTTAGCAATAGATGGAATTTTTGTTTTGTACCTGAGGAGTTCATTTGCTAAGATATTGTTAAATCCTTTTACTTTAACTAAGTGAAGTCCAAGATTCTTAACATCACGGTGAATGTTAACTAATTTCTCAATTGAATCACATGTGAAAGGAGTGACGAATTCATCAATTTATTTCTTGATAATCTAAAGAAATTCCTCAATAGTACTTGGTGGCTTGGTAAGTGTGTATCTTATGAGAAAATAGATACAATCATCAAGATGATCCATAGCTTCAGCCACTTCTTCCTATAGTATTTTCATCTCTTCCATCATTTTCTTGAGTAGCTTCATGCGAAAGGAAAGAATTAGCTCCTCTTGCTTACCATTTTTTTTCAATCCTTCTAGCACAATATGATATTCAACCAATACCTTCTCTGGTAATGAATTTATTTCTTTAAGACTCTCCAATTGAATTTCAATAATCCCATTCTCATTGTCCATCTCCAATGCTAAATCCTTCAACTAGGTCAACTTTCTTTGGAGATCATTCAAACTGTTTGATTCCTCCAAGTATTCTAATGTTTCTTTCTCAATGATTTATTTTATCCATTCATCCACAACCTTAGCTTTGTCTCTTGTTTTTTCAACTTATGTGATTAAATGTACGTTAAATTTCTCTCCTGATAGTACAGGCTAAGAAGAATACTTAGAAACTTTTGTAATGATTTCACATAACTCATAGATCTGCTCATTTATTTTAGATTTTTCAGCCTTCTCCTTATCAAACTTGAGAAAGAGTGTATCAATCAAGGTCTGAGTTTCCTGTTTTAATTCTTCTATGGTTACCTCACCCAAAGGCACCCTTATCACATTTATTTCCTCCTCGGTCAACTCACCTTTTTAATTTCCTATTGTTGGGGTAGATACTTCAGAAAAAATTTCACCCAATGATTCAATTACCAACTTTGAAGTTACCTTAGGAGCTTTCAATTTATTCCCTCTTTTATCAAGACTCCTCAATAGTTGTAGGTCCATTTCTTCCATATTTATTAATTCTTTAGTTCAGGGACTATTTGCAATTCTAACCAAGATAATTCCTAACTCACAGAAGTAGGAGCACCTAAATGTACAACCATCTCTTGGTTTGTCATTGTTGTACTAGAATGCAATATCATTTCTGGTCCTCCCCCTGCTGTAGTATATTAAAATAGCACCTTTTCTAGCTCTTTATTTTTTTAGTCAACAATTGTTTATCTAATTCTTTTTCCTCAATAGTATTTTTGACTGTATCCAATTCGAATTCCTTTTCCTTCTCTACCTCCTTATGAACACGAGTCCCTTTTGCAGCCTCTTTATGAACATGATCCTCATGTTCTATTTCAATTCCTCCCTCTTCATAACTCTTCATTTTAACATCTTCCACTTCAGCTCCTCCCATTTTTTGTGCTCGAGATACTTAATGAGATGAGGGAATCTCCAAGGTGGTGCCATGTACTTCCTCAAATGATGGGCTAGGTTGGTCTTCTACTTGGAGGAGGATTTCCTGGTGGGCAGAAAGGATGAGGATGGGGTGGTGGAGTATCCACATTTATTGGAGAAATAATAAAAGTAGGAGGCTTCATGGGTGGTATACTTATGTCTATATTAGTAGTGGGAAATTGTATTGAAGGGACCACTAGGGATGAGGAAAAAATTTGAGTTGATGAAGGAATGACCTTAGTAGTAATAATTCCTTATGTTGTTGCCAATGTTGTTGATGAATATTCTTCTTATTTTTATGTTCTGGGATTCTTATGTACTAGTGACCTACTATATCCCTTTCTAATTTCACCTGGCCTTCCCTTCCTTTTCATGTTCTTCTGGATTATTTATTTCATTATTGCTTCTCCTATGAAATATCACCTATCAAGAAGCCATTTGGAGGTGTAGCATGTGATAATTGAAGTTATTTCCTCATTTTTTTTCATGTTACTCTTCTTGAATTCAATTAGTGGTATTGAGAAATTATCACCCCCATTTGATTATAGGAACCCAAAATAAATTTCCCATCATCCAGGAGATTCTTATGGATCTTTGCAAGACCATAATCAATAATCTGATGAACTATTAGTCTATTGCAATCCCTCCTTCTGACCTCAAATTCATCTTTACAATCTATCCATAAATATTTTGGTTCCAAGATGTGCATGTATTCTAAAGAAAATGATTTTTGTGCTAATTTTCTAACATCAAAATTGGCCCTAGCCTCAAAGAATTCCTGTCTATAATGATGAAACATTTATTTATGGATATTCCTTACTTTATGAATGTTAGCATAATGATAATTACCAACAGTGATAGGGAAACTAACCAATTCTCTGTAAGACCTTGATTAGAGGTCATGCAGTTCAACCAATTACCTGCATAGTTCCATCAGCACCCACTTGTCATTAGGGTACCTTGGGAGCTTGAGAGGTGCACCTAAAAAGCCAAAAAATCTTAGGTAAAATTAGCAAATTATATAAAGATACATCCATAATGGGAAACTGTGTCCCAGCCCACATATTTTACCCACTTAGCCTTTAATCCATTTTTGAGCTTGCAAATTATTTTGTAGAAGAAACCATCATTTACCCTCCTATACTTCTCGAAATATTCAGGGAGCACCAATTGAGGATAGTATTCATATATGGGATCTTTATCTAAAATTCCCTTATTTTTTAGCCTGGGAAAAGTTCCATTTGAAGCTACAACATACACCAAGTAAGAAGTCATTTTGAAATTGAAATATTCTTGAACCCCTCTGAGTAGATGATCAATATTCGATCAATATTATCACTTATTATTTGAGCCCAATTGATCAAAGCACTAGCCTTTTTGTTATTAATTATTATGATGGATTACATCCATGCGGAGAAATGTTTGGAATTATTTTCTCCATTGATTCTACATAATAATTGGTAATGTCATCATCTTCTTGAATTAAATTTTACCTTACTATGGTTTTAGGAAACCTATATTATTACTTTGGCTTCTTTGAGTAGCTTGCATTCAGGATCTTGATGTAATCACCTGTTTTCTTCTCTCATTTCTAAATATATTACTTTTACTTTGGTTGGGATATTTAAACAGTAATTGAAAACTGAGTATCAAGTCTCACCACTAAACCCCCTAATGTATCCTCTATTGTTCTAGTGTGATAATCATAAAACTTAGCACAATCTAAAAAAATCAGGCAATTAAGCAGTACTTGGGAATGTAGGTTATTGTATTAACCCACTATTGGTCAGGGCTTGCATCAAGGGTGTTTTTCATGTTACTTTGGATATTTATATTAGCTCACATGTAGACACATTCCCCAAATTAGTATCATTGATTTCTACAATTTTAGATCTAATGCAGGATTCAATTGGATAACCCTTATATTCATACTTCATCTTTCCTTCTTTTGTTTCACTAGATGGCCTAGCTTTAGACTTTTCATTTCTTTTTTCTCTAGAAGTTCCCTCTACTGCAAGATTGGGATCTTCTTGAATTATAGCTATCTCTTCTGCCTCTGGTGAATTTTCTTTTTCTTTAGACATTTTCTGTATTTTTCCCTTAAGTAAGTCCATGTATATAAACTACTGAGTTGTCAATACCTGCTCCTACTTAAGATGTAGAATTTTGAGTTAAACTATGACCTTTATAATGACTTGAATGTAATTTCAATTTTATAAGGATATCCAATGCTTATTTGGTCATCATAGTTCACAAAAATCATTTGCAAGTGATGTTTCAAGCTTCAAATAAGCCAACAAATAAGGTAACTTATTTTCACAATAGAATGCGGGTTTATAGGGTAAAGCTGCTTGAATTTTTAAGTGGGTCAGTAATAGAGGTGTGGTTTTGTGCAAATAATTGTGAAGTAGAAGCAGTTCAAAAACCCACTTAATAGAGGATTTTAAGTAGTAGTAGGTTAAATTCCTATAATATGTAGGTAGCAGTAGTAGGAGGTCGAATTTCAACAAAGCATAGGTAGTAGTGGTAGTTCAAAAACCCACCGAGTATAGGATTTAAGTAGTGAGGGGGCAGTTTGCCACAAAGAATTGATAGTGGGAATTAGTGAGTATTAGAAGTTTGAAAAACCACCTAGCAAGAACTATGAAGAATTATGTCAAACATAAAGGTGAACAGTGAACAAGAATATGCCCGAAATGGTCAAAATCGTTGGTTTGTATACTAGAGAAAAACTAGGACATTTCAAAAGTTTGAGATTTTAAACAAATTAAACATTAAAATAATTTTCCCATGTAACCCACAAGTTCTTATAAAAATTTAAACTAATTTCACAAAGATCTTGAAGGAAAAACACAGATTTACATAGTAGAAAAACCTTGGGTGGCAGAACGACTTATTGATAACACAAATATGAAAAACACAAGGAAAAAGGAAAATCAAAACTGAAATGAAAGGAGGAATAAAAAACATAACTATTCACCAGATGGGTTAACAATGGATTCCCGAAAATTACTTCAGTTGGTCAGCTCAAGGAGGCTCAGAATTTGCAGGGATGATTACTTCACTTGGTCAATTTGAATGCTAGGTAAAAATGACGTGGATTTATTTTTACTATTTAAAGATTCCACCTCATTACATGTACTAAGGAAAATTAGAATATTTCCATGTCATCATCTGCTTAAGAGTGGATTTCATGGTTTACTTTGTTTTCTTTCATTAATGGAGTAAAGTGTTGTCAGAAACCCGATTTGGCTTAGCGTCAAGTAGAAATGTGGGATTTGTATTCAACTTTACTTGACTACTTAACATTTCTTGGATAGTAAAGTAATTTGAAAAGGTTGATTAGGTAAGGACTTAGATTTCGGGATTTTGATCCAACTTTACTTGATTGCTTTGTAAAGATTAGAAACATTGGTTTTCCACAATGCATGGATAGTGGTATAAGTCGGGCTTTAGGAACAAATTTACTAAATTGCTTTAGAGAAGTAAAATAGTAGTGTATACCCACATAATATTGTTTAGTGAAAACTGGATTTTCACTAAGGACTTGCTACAACTTTTAAAGTAAAGTAACCCGGAAAACCCGCATTACTGATGAGCTAAATACCTAGGATTTATATATTTTCAGAAATTTTTGGGCAAGCGGGTATTTTGCAAATGTGACCAAGCAACCTCATGTAACCTCCTAAAGGAATCTTGAAAAAAAATTTAATTCAAAAGAGTTAAGGAAAAACAATAAACAAAATTCTTATACAAAGGTACACAAACAACATGACCTCAAACAACATGGCCTCAAATTTCTAAGTGAAATATTGCGGACATCATTTGGCTCCATCTGTGGAAATATTTATTTCTATCAAAATGAAATAAATAGATATGAGATCCCAACATATTTGGTTTCAATTCTTGTTCATTGGGTTCAGGGTCAAGCGAAAGGAAACACAAACACAAAAACAAAACACTGAGACTTATTTATGTAGATGAAAATTTTACCATGTAGCTCGGTTCTTAAAAATCTTCAAATGATTCCCTTTATATGGCAATGACAATTCAAGACCATCTTGATAGCAAGGATGAAACTATCTGTTCCAGCAACTCTTTTTATCATGAAGGGTCCCGTTTCCATAGGGAATCAAACTTTTCGTGCATACCCTTTGGCTCATTTTTCTTATCCCACAAGATAACTCAGTCTACAACTTCAAACTTTTTGTCCCTTACCTTTTTATCAAACACTTTCTTGACCTTCATTTTATGTTCATCCAACCTATTAGCCACGTGAATATGCACTTCTTGCAGCTTAGATAAGTACATAATTATTTTTTCAAGTGCATCTTGGTAGGTGTCATCTTCAATGGATTTTGTTAATTATAATGCAGGGAGTTCAAGAGTAATAGGTGCCTCAGTTTTCATTCCATACAATAATTGAAAAGGATACATACCTATTTCCTTCTTGGGTGTAATTCTATCAGCCCAAAGTGTGTCAAAAAACTTCTTGTGTCATCTTCTTTGATTTTCATCTACTAACTTTTGAATGATTTTTATCAAGTTTTTGTTTCTTCACTCATATTTCCTGTTTCCCTCAGGATAATAATTTGAAGAATACACTAACTGAACACCATGTGTGTAACAAAAGCCAACCAGATCTTCAGAGGATAAATTTGAAGCATTTTATGTTACTATATTATGTAGTACACCAAATATCACAATTATATTCTCCTTGATAAAATTACATACTTCTTCAAAAGTAGCATATTTGACAGGAATAACTTCTACCCACTTACTGAAATAATCAATTGATGTGAGAACGTAGTGGTGACCAACATCAAAGGTGAGATTTATCATACCAATGAAATCTATGCCCCATTGTTGGAATGGCTCATTAATCACTAATGGTTTTAAAGGTAATGTTGGTAACTTCACACATCCAACAAATTATTGATATGCTTGACACTTAAAGATCCATTCTCCAGTATCTTGAAAAAGGGTAGGCCAATAATACCTTGCCCAAAGGATCTTATGTGTAGTAACTCCTGCTAAGAACTAGCCTCTACATGCTTTGTCATGGAACTACTCCAATAAACTTTTCTTACTAAGCTTTATCCACACATCAGAGAAAGACACCATCAATTCCATTTTTGTATAAACCATTGTCCCAATGAACAAAGTCCTTTTATTTTAGCTTGATAGTATGTTTTTCCTTGTGTGTTAGGTGATCTGTGCATTAACCATATGTTAGGAAGTAGGAAATCTTATTATACCATTCATCAACCAGGTTTATGAAGAGAAATTTAGGAAAATCTTCATCAATTTCTTGTTGAAGTGAAAAAGGTTGCTTCATCTTGATCATCTTGCTTCCTTTCTGTCATTAATTGGAAAATACCTCTTCCTCTTACTAGTTTGGTTGGTTTTATATCAATATCATACTCTTACACTTTAGTCACCCAAGTTCCTCTCAAAAGACCCAGCTCTTGTTGTGTCAACATAGATTTGATAGCAATTTCAGGTACATATACAATAGTATGTGTAGATATAATATAATGCCTAAATGATTTGCATGCTTTGACAACTGCATATGTATGATTTTCCATAGGTGTTTTTTAAAATTCATAATCCTTTAAAGGCATACTCATGAAGGCTATGGGAGATTCAATTATTTCCTCATTCTTCTGCATTAAAATATCTGACATGGTGTCCTCAGAAGAATAACAATAAAGGATGAATTCCTTATTGAAATTTGGTGATACTAGCACTAGTCTTTCAGCTAAAGTTGCCTTGATTTTTTAAAAGGCCTTTTTCCCTTCATCATTCCATTTTATTTCTTGTTTCTTTTCATCATATCAAAAATTTGGCAAGTTAGTTCAGAAAAATATGGAATGAGCCTTCTGAGAAAATTTTCCTTACTAAAGAATGAATGAACCACCTTTTTATAAGTTGGTAAAGGCAAGTTTTGAATATATTGCACTCTTTTAGGGTCAATCTTGGTCCCTTCCTTTGAGACAATGCGTCTCAAAATCTTCCCCTCAATAACAACAAATATTGACTTTTTGGGATTGAGAGATATCCCACGCTTCCTACACTAAATGGAAACCTCTTATAAATCATAAATTTGGTTTCCTCTTACCTTAGAGAATACTTTCAAATCATCAAGGTATACCACTATACATTTATCCTTAAAATGGGAAAATTCCAGATCCATTTACCTTTGGAAATTTTCTTCTACATTGACTAATCCAAAAGATATCTTTTGATAAGAGAATTTTCCCCATGGTGTGGTGAATGTCATCTTGTATTGATCTTCCTTGGCCACATGTATCTAATTGTATCCTGAAAAACCATATAACATAGATAGCATTTTCAAACCAGTAACTACCTGTAGGGTATGATCCATGATGGGAATAGGGTAGTTATCTTTTAATGAGGCTTGGTTTAGATTACGAAAAATATACACACAAGCTTATCTCACCATTATTTTTCCTTATAGGTATAATATTGGCCAACCAATCTAAATGATGAATGATATAAATTAATCTTTCATCCAACAAGTTTTGGACCTCAGCATAGATTGTACCTGAAATAGTTGGATTGTGTCGGTGGAGTTTCTTTCTGAAAGTATTTTTCCCCACCTGCAATGGAATATAGTGTTGTACTTACTTCAAATGATATGTATTCAAGTATTTTTAATACCATGCAAATACATCAATATACTTCCTAGGAACCTTTGTGAATGTTTCTTGTTCTTTATCAGAGTAACACTTTCCAAGATTTACCATCTTGGGTTCATCCTCAGCACCCAAAGTAAATGGTTGCACTTATAAGGAATAACTCTCATCATATTCTTTATTCTTTTTTATGAACTGATCATGTTTATCAAATATTTCTTCTAAGGAGACAAAACCCTTGGGAATTTATTACCTTTCAACTGAATTATCCATTTTTTATCATCACATTCAGGATCAGTCTCACCCATTAGTGTTTGATGTGGAGGTGAATTTATTTATTTAAAGTATAATTCATCAAAGTTATCTTGTCGCTCAAGAATTTAAGCTATATATTTATCATCATTGAAAACTTATCACTTATCAACATTGTAAGGGACTCTTGGGTGATAGATCATCTCTACTTTATAGTCACCTTGTCTGAATAAGGTAGGAGGTTGATCTAGATTTAGAAGTGCAACAATTACTACCAAAGAATATTCCCTGGAGTTTTAATCTCTAGGAATGAAATTGATGGAGAAGGATGTAAAGTAGAGTGTGGTTGACAACACTCTATCCATGTAATGTCTCATCTTATCTCTCTTTACTTAGTATTGACCTCATACATTCTTTACAATGATCTCAGCATCTCATTGTGCCTTGAGTAATTTCATTCCTTTATTTCTATCTTATTCCATTCCTAACAATAAAGCTTCACATTCTACTGTATTATTAGTATTTTCAAACATCAATTTTTAGGAGTATGGATGTACCTTTCTTTCTGGAGATATCAATATGACCCCTGCACCTGATCCAAAAGAGAAACAACTATCATCAAACTCTAGAGTCCAAATATTTTATTCTTCTTCTGGTATTTCTTAACCTCTGGCTTTG
Organism: Taxus chinensis; assembly: GCA_019776745.2. NCBI lineage: Eukaryota > Viridiplantae > Streptophyta > Pinopsida > Cupressales > Taxaceae > Taxus > Taxus chinensis. The sequence goes on from CM034151.1 coordinate 370,312,685, forward strand.
GAATTTATTTTTCTATTCCTAAGTAGTAGACTCCATGATCTAATTCTTGGAAGAGAATCTGAGATCTCAGGTCCTCAGACTTTGTGACTATGTAATTTGAATTTTTTTTAGGTTTCAACTTCTGATTTACTCCTTTGATTGGAATGTGAGCTCATGACCAATCCATTTTCACTTCTCCCCCAAACTCTTTGTAGAATTTTTTACTCAGAAGCATCCCGTAGGAGACATGAATCTTTGCTACTAGAATTGTCTTCTTCAATATTTTTTAGGGAATGCTGCCAAAACAACTTATGCATCATTAATCTGTCTGATTAAAGGAAATTGTCTCTCCATGTAATAACATCTCCCTATTGTTTTAGTTAGTGTGAGTCCAATATAATGTATAACTTTATCTAACATGACATTGTCATAAGCACCTAAATCTAAGATGAGATTACTTAATTTGAAATCATTGCTTAGTAAAGAGAGATAAAATGGTTCAACTCTTTCATAATATGTGGACGTGATAGTTTCAACATTATTCTAGGGAGGATTGTTCCCGAGGTTAGGAAAAATTCCCTTTGTTGTATTATTGGGTGCATTTTTTGACCCATTTCTCTGAACATACCTAACTAACCTATTCAGCTGGTCAGAGAATGATATCAAGTATTCAAATTCTGACATTTGGATTTTGATTTTCTTAATATGATCAATGATATCAATAGAAGGGATAAATGCACTTGGATTAGCTTAAGTAATATGAACAGTTGATCTTTGTGATTAAGAAGAAGAAGAACTTGCATACTTATCTTTAGGAGCTAGAGAAGCAGGTAGAGGGTTGCCTCTTTTGAGAATAGTAACTTTTGGCTTGGAAACATCTCTCTCTCTTCTTTTTTCATTAGCATAATTTCCACCACATTTCTGAGCCTAAGATATTGTAAACATTGAAAAAAATTGACCATAATCACCTTCAAAATTTTCATCATAGTCATTTTATGATTCATAGTCTAGGTAGCCAATGTTGGAATCACCAGCAGGGTCTACAAAATCATTAATTTCATATTGATCCACAAAAACTTCTTGATTTGCTTCATTCATTTCAACATTGTTTCCTAGGGTAGCTTTAATTTCCAATCTGTGAGGAGAAAAAACAATGCGGTTCTGATTCATGTTCTAATTATTGAAATTATGTGTAGGTGTGTTCCTAGCAAGAGAAGCATTTTTTCCTTCTGATATTTCCTTCTTTATCTACAACATATAATTTTCCAATATTTTCAGCAGTGGGTTGGAAGTACTTATTGAAATAGAACCTTCAACTTTAGGAGTCTTATTCTTGCTTTTACCGGCCATGATGATATCATCCTCCACTTCAACATAAATATTTTAAGCTTCCAACAAACTATCCTAGCATGCTCTACGTAGCGGACAACCAACTTTAGGAAAGAATGAATTAATGAAAAATACTTTCTAATTTTCATCACTAAGAGAAGTAGTAGGAGGAATCTTATAGAGTATCCTTTGAAATTTGGAAATGAAATCCTACATGTGTTCATGCAGTTATTTTTTAACCTGGGCTAACTAAGTAATAAATGTACTTAAATATTCTTCCATCTTGAATCTTATGGTGCCAGGGGCCAAACGATAAAACCATTCTTCATCTCATTCATGTAGAGTTTCTATGAAGAGCCTAATAGACATGTCTTCATGTTCAACAAAAATTACTCCACAAGATATAAAGAATGCATCCAAATGATCATCTAGATTCTGTTTACCATCTCCATAAAACTTGGAGAAATTATTTCTAGATCCATTTGGAAAATATTGGAGAGGTGGTGTTAGATTAATAGGTCCAAAAGCCACACTCCATGGGACAGGAAGTTGCTGGGCCATTCTTACAGGGATATGGATTTGAAACTGGATGGATAATCCCAGCTACTGGGTTATGCTGAAAATATTTTACAAGATAAGTTTATACTCTTCTCACAAATGAAATTATTTCTCTCCATGTTATTGTATGAGGAGGATGGTTGAAATTAAATTTCTATTGTAATTTGAATAAATGGTCAATTCTGCCCTGAGATCTACTTACCCATGTAAATGGATGGCCTGCTAGGATTAAGGAGTTGGTGATAAATGTGTATTAGATTAAGTAGGATTTGATCTTATAGGCAAAATACTTAGTCAAATGGTGTGCAACAATTTAATCATGCAGTCAATTTTAAACTTAAACTCATAGTTAACATGCATAAATAGCAAGCAACTTGAGTAAGGATAATGCATATATACTCAACTTCACGTTGTGGGTTTGCATGCAAGATTTTAATTTGAGATGGACCAAAGTAGACCAAATATTTGGTTTTAACTCCCTTCTTCAATCACAAAGACTTCAGTTAACCTGTCATCCAAGTTTTGCTTAAATAAGAATCACGGGAAGGCACAAGTTAGCGCTAACTTGGAGCAAAGAAAATTTCCCAAGAAAATATTTGTTTGTGTCCCCCGCAGAGTCGCCAGAAACTATTGGCTAGATTTTATGCTTGGCTACACACATAAACCTAGGCAATCATGGGATATATCCCCTTCATTTAAGGATGAAGCTCCCGTATAAGATGTTTATCTAGTGGGACTATTAACACCAGTAACTTATATAATTTGTGTGAAAAATATAATTATTTTCCAAGGTATTACTTTAATCATGAAGCTCATGAACTATAGCATAGCAATTTTGAAGAAAGTAAGCAGCTATGTTTGGAAATATTGTGAAATGGAAAGGAAAATATAGAATGTGTAGCAACAGTGTAGAAAGAGATAATGCACTTAAAAATAGGTAGATTTCATATTTTATTGCAGTCATACAACATAGATAAACACTTTAGAAATTTAATAACCTTCAGCAAATTAAAAATAAAGGAATTCAGATTAATATTAAAGTAACACAAATTTTACCATAAAAATCCTCACAAAATGCACAACAAGATCACTTAGACACAAAGTTCTTTAGAAATCCACCTTCATCTTATTTAATTCCAACAAGTTTTACACAATAAACATTCAAGAGTTTCAACACAAAGTTTGAAATATTTAAATTCATTCACAAAGTTACAATAGTTGATTGCCAAAAATTTCTCCCTCCTTTATCCTGTAGGATTCCTCCTACATTTATAGTATCTAGAGAGATAGTACGAATAGGAGACATTAGTTAGGATTTCCACATGTTCTTAGCTATAAAACTGCAAGAATTTGAGAATATTTCTCCTTGGATTTCTCTTTGCTTGGCATGCATGATATTATAATGTTCTAAAATTCAAAACAAAATCAACTACCGCGCATGTAGTGCCAATTTTTTCTAAGTAATTAACTTTTTCAAAATAACATGAAGTAATGGATTTCAACCGAATTACTTAAGTTTTACAATTCAGCTCGATTACTTAATTACATTTTCTGAAAAATGAGAAGAATAAGTTATTCCAACTGAATAACCTCATTTTTCTTTTCTACTGGTATTTAGCATGTTGATCCAACATATATTGCACTACTTTTTTATCTACTTTACCAAAGCTAGAATTTCCATTTCGTACCTAAGGATTCCATTTTGTAAGATATTGTTAAATCTGTTTACTTTAACCAAGCGAGGTCCAAGATTCTTACAGAAATAAACTCATTACCTGAGAAGGTATTGGTTGAAGAGTAGACTATGCCAGAAGGATTGACAAAAAAGTGTAAACAAGAGGAGATTATTCTTTCCTTTCACATGAAGCTACTCAAGAAATTTATGGAAGAGATGAAAATACTAGAGGAATAAGTGGATGAAGCTATGGATCATCTTGATGATTGTATCTATTTTGTCACAAGATACACACTTGCCAAGCCTCCAGGCACTTTTGAGTAATTTCTTTAGCTTCTCAAGCAATAAATTGATAAAGCCATCACTCCTTTCACATATGATTCAATTGATAAATTAATAAAGCTTCACTATGATGTTAAGAATATTAGACCTGGCTTGGTTAAAGTAAAAGGATTTAGCGATATCTTAGCAAATGAACTTCTCATGTATGAAACAAAAATTCTAGCTATTGCTAAAGTAGATAAAAAGTAGTGCAATGTATGTTGGATCAGCATGTTAAATACCAGGAGAAAATCAAAACTGAGGTTCTTCAATTAGAGTAACTACTTATTCTTCTTCTTCTTCTTCTTCTTCTCATTTTTCAAAAAATTTCATTAAGTAATCAGGCTAAATTGTAAAACCTAAGTAATTTGGTTGAAATCCATTATTTCAAGTTATTTTGAAAATTTTAATTACTAAGAAATACTTGGCACTGCATGCAAGGTAGTTGATTTTATTTTCAATTGTAGAACATGTGAATATCATGTGTGCCAAGCAAAGAGAAATTCAAGGAGAAATATTCTCAACTTCTTACAGTTTTGTAGCTAATCACATGTTGAAAGCATAACTAATTTCTCATATTCGTATTATCTCTCTAGATGCTATAAATGTATGAGGAAGCATACGAGCTAAATGAGGGAGAACTTTTTGGCAATCAACTATTGTAATTTTGTGACTGAATTTAAAGATTTCAAACTTTGTGTTGAAACTATTGAATGTTCATTATGTAAAACCAGCTAGAATTGAATAAGAAGAAGGTGGATTTCTGAAGAATTTTGTGTCTGAGTGATCTTGTTGCGCATTCTGTGAGGATTTTTATGGTAAACTTTGTGTTACTTTAATTTGAATCTGAATTCGTTTATTTTTCATTTGTTGAAGGTTATTAAATTTCTAAAGTGTTTATCTATGTTGTACAAATGCAATAAACTATGAAATCTACTTATTGTAAAGTGCATGATCTCTTTCCTTGTTGTTACTACACATTCTGTATTTTCCTTTCCCTTATTTTCTGCACTATTTCCAAACACAGTTGCTTAATTTCTGCAAAAATTTTATGCTATGGTTCATGAGCTTCGTGATTAAAGTAATACCTTAAAAAATAATTTTAATTTTCACACAAATTGTATAAGTTGCTAGTGTTAATAGTCTCAAGAGATAAACATCTTACATGGGAGCTTCACCGTTAAATGAAGGGGATATATCCCATGACTTCCTAGGTTTTTGTGTGTACCTAAGTATAAAATATAGCCAACAATACACCATTAGAACATTGAATTCTAGAAATATTTAAAATTAAATCTGAAATAAATACCCTACAACACTTCACAAGAAGTCGATAAATATCACCTAAGAAGTATTTTACTAGGCTGAGAAGTATATGAGTTGTTACCTAGGAATGGTCCTATGTTGTCTAAGTCCCATCCAAATCTATTGAATGATAAAACCCCTGCTTAGTTGTATTTCAAGGATGTGGTATGGGGGGATGGTAATAGGAACTGTGGTTTACTAGATTTCAGGCATAATAATCCTATGGTTCATGTTAAATCGATCCCTTCAGTGATTTTTGGGGATGAGGTGGTTCAATCTGAAGCTGCATTTAAGAGGAATGGTATGATTTTTCATTTTAACAACTTCTACCCAGGGTTTCCTGTGTTTCATGCCTAGATTTTGATTCATTGGGGCCCTTTCTTGGAAGGGAGGTTGGACATCTTTCCGAGTGCACGTGGTTTTTTCATTGTTGAATTTGCAAGTGCTTCTGATAGGGATTTAATTTTTGGGAAGGTTTGGGAGTGTGAAACCCATATGTTATTGATGAAACCCTAGTTTCCTCTCTTTAACTAGGTTTCTAACACTTTCTATGTTAAACCGGTGTGGATACATCTTCCTTACTTGCCCCTTCAATTCTGGTTGCAGACTTGTTTAACTACCATTGGTAACACTTTAGGGAAATTTTTAGCTAGCTGACCCAAAAACCAAAGATTTTGAGCACACCACTTATTCTAGAATCTTGGTTGATATGGATATTGTTTTGGACTTCCATGCCACTATTGAACTTAAATTTGAAGATAGAACTTGGATTCAAAATCTGGATTTCGAAGGGTTTCTCTTTAAATGCAAAACTTTCTTTTCTATTGGACAATTAGCTGCAGATTGTCACTTGGTTAGAAAAAATGCTAAAGGTAGAAGCTCTTGATGGAAGAACTCAAACCCTAGTCACCTAGTGGTGAATTATACATTGAATTGTGAATCTAATTCGGTGTTTAAGGAATCGGTTGACCTATATGAGGTGGAAGTGCCACAAGATGTTAAAAATGTTTCGGATCCCTTAACTGAATCCCAAGATCTTGTGGAAAAAATTGAAGTTTTGATACCAATCCAAAGAAATGAAAATGTAAATCCAAATACGGAAGGGGATTGGCAAGTTTTCTATCATAAAAAGAAAGGTACAGTCTCCCCCCTTAAGATGCAACTAAGATCCAAAGGGAGGGGGCCATATTGTTGAGATTGTTGTTGGTTTTTAGTTTGTTGTTGTTTGTTTGATGTTGTTGTTATTTTGATCTTCTGAGCTATTGGAAGAGGATTATTTTTAAAGTTTATCATTGTCTCATCTTTCTTTCTACCTTTCTATGGGGTAGGGTCCCCTTAACCCTCCTTTACTAATAATAAAAAAAAACTGCCAACAAACACAAGTACTACAAAACATACTTTTTATTGTGTGAATTCCAGTTTATATTTACAAGAACTGCAACACATACCAATGATCATTTGAATTCCAATTTATATTTACAATAAATGTAACACATACCGATGATTTTTTGAATTCCAATTTATATTTATAAGCATGGAAAGAGTTTTCAAAAATACATATAAGAATAGCTCCCAACGAGCAAGTAGTAAATCATAGGTAATTATTATTTTGAAAAACACTGGTAACCTTCCAAAAACATAAATGAGATAATTAAGAGCTCGTCGGAAATGGTGGCATTGGTGTGTTGTCTCCTAGAATTTACCCCTGGGATTGAGTAGTGATTTAGAAAAATCTTTTGATAATGATGGAGGTGAAATTAATATCACTTACAGCCAGAGATTTATCCAACATTTAACTATGACTTAATCCTGGAAGATGATTAGGAGGCACCTAACTAAGGGGATCGCTTAACTCTGCTACTTTTGGCTCTACCTAAACTAGGGTGAGAGGATCTGAGGGTGACATGAATGAGGAAATGATTATTGTAATTAAGTTTTCTTCAAGAAATGGGTAGATTAAATTTTAGCCAAGTGTAGTCATGGATACAAAACACACTCGTAAGAGTAGTCACTTAGGTATTTACACACCTAATGTGTCAAACAAAGGTCACTAAAGACAAATAGAAAATAGTTTCCATACATCATCTCTGCATAAAAAACTAACAAAGGGGGATTTTATGATGTTTGGACACTAATCTTCAAAAATCGAAACAAATACATTTATGATTACCAATGGCAATGTAGTTTTACAGGAAAACACATGTGTAATATGCAGGACTAATGTGCTTGTAGGAATGGGATGGTAAAGTACTTTAGTTAGAACAGAAATATGGAGGATGGTTGATTATTTGACAATGGCATGCCAGTATTACCATGGTTATCCAATATTTACCACAATTTGAAGAAAAAACAATCAATTCAACATAATCCTTGAAGTAGCATTTGCATTCATTGATACTTAATTCCTACAAATGTTGCTCACAATATTAAAGATTCCTTACACAAATACTTGAGCTAAAGTCTTGATGACGAGCTCATAACCTTTACTTAATACACCCATAACACCCTTAAGGGATTAAAAAAACCTCTCACAAGTAATGTTTCCACTAGGAATTTACAACTGGAAAAAAATATTATGAAGCATACCCTACTACACAATATCCATGCACTAACCAAAGAAATGCAACAACTAGAAGTCACTTTTGTGCACTCCAAAAATGAAAATAGCACAAGATTGTAACAGTCATTATATTTCCTTGATCATATATTCAGACATACAACAGAAATTATGATTAGATCAAAAAAAATGATTCCATTCATATGATTCTTAGTAAGGGGACATAAACAAATGCCCTCAAAACCTACTAATGGTTGTACATCACAACCACCTTAGCATATTTTTAGAATAATGGAAGATTGCAAAATGCTCTATAGGCTAAAGTAAAAAATTATCAACAAACTTTTCCAACCATCGACCCATAGAATGAGGATAGGCCCCCATTATTATACAAGCTCATTCATGAAGAATATACCCAAATTTCCCCAAATTTACGCTACAATAATAAGAGAATGTGTATCACATAACCAAATATTTTCTAAAAATGGAGGGAGAAATCCTCCAACAGAAAAATATTTTTTTTATTTCTCCAAGATGGATGGATGATGTGAAATGATGAGTGGAAGAATATTCTTTTATCTTTCAACAAACTTTAGTCTTTTGGAAAAATTGAATTTTTTTAGATAAGACTAGTGATTGAATGGTTCAAGAATTCTTTCTTTCATGATTAGTTTATTAATTCATTTTTTCAAATATTTCCTCCTCGTTCCTTCAGTATTCTAGGTATACATTCATAGTTTTATCCTCTGAATTATTTCTTATCCTTTCATGGTAGGCATAAAACCTTTCAAATATTTGAAGGATAGAATCTTCATCAGGCCCCGAGTGATAATGGAAAATTATTTTTTTCTGTCACCTATTCTCTCAAATTCCGTAGAAACATTTTTCCCATTTTGACCCTTTTTAATAGCTTTGTAATCATTTTCTCAATCTGGAAAAATATTTGGACAACATATAGGTCAAACACCTTAGGTGCTTATGGATTTCCAAAGGGCATAGTCCCTGAAAAGCTTAATCATATTGTAAATATTTTCTGCCCTAAGTTTCACCACACTACTTGTCTCAAAAAAAATTATCCAAAAGAGTATCAAATCCGTCAACATACTCAGTTACCTTCTCCTATGCCTTTTTTTGAGTTCTAACACAACTCTCTAGGGTTTCTATCCTCAACTTGATAGCATCGTAATACTCATATTGGGTTCAAGAAAATTCCTGGGAAATATCCCCTCCTTGAAAATTATACTATCTTTCAAGCTTATGAGGGCTTGTACCTTAGGCAAAATACCATTCCACATCTCATGTTCAGCTTCACACTTGTCCAATATTTCCTTGGATGATTATATTTTATCAGTTAATTGGGAATGGTGTTTCACACACTCTCTGATTATTTCTTCCCCTCTAGTAACTAATTCATTCTCCCACTATACAGTTACCTCTCCTCTATCACCCAAATCATTTTCTCTTTTGATATCATCATAAGTGATCTTAGGAACTTCGATATGTCTCACCTGGGAAGTCTTAGTCAGCTTCCTTACTAAGCTAGACAAGGATTGATTCCTTATTTTCAATTCATTCTTTGTTTCCTTGTATTCATAATTTTTTTGGAAAACTCCTTCCACTACAATAGAGAATTCATGTTTAATTTCCTTAGTGGAGTGCTTTCCCAAAGGGATACCTATGACCTAGTATTCAGATGGAGATGCTTCAACTCTGAGTACACTAGATTCAGGATCTGCAATGTCCACAAATATTTCTCTTTACATTCCTAAAACTGCCCTTAACATAAATCTTTCCCATTTGGGTGGCCTAAAAGGGTTAAGAGTGATAATACTCTGCAAATCATCATCATTTAGGTGAACTATGACCTTTTTCTTCCTTGTGAGGGTTGTTCCCATCCAAATTCCCATTGGTGGCCCATGTTCCCCTTGTGACTATTGTAATAGAGTTGTGGAGATAACTATTAGGGCTCTGGAGGAAGGAGTTGTAGTGGTGCTTCTTGTTTTCATGTCCATTAAGTTCTCTAGAGAACCTTGTTACAATGGTTCAATAAGGTCATCTCTTACTTCCACTACTTCACACTGATATTTTACTTCTCCCTCCCTCATAATTGAATATGGTTGGGAATCAACCTCAATTTCTGCTTGTACCATGCCCCAACCTATTCCCTCTCTAGAGGAAGAAATTTCATGAGGATATTCCTGATGAGATTCATCATCCATATGAAACTGAACCCCAACAACTTCTGTAATCATTTATGTTCCCTAAAGGGACACTATAACTACTACATCTTCATATTTCCCTCACACATATCCCATTAGAGTCTCTACTACTTATGGTTGCAATATCGTCTCTTCAACAGGCATAATGGTGTGTTCAACCCCTTGCTCATTACTTTTTATCTTCCCTACGCCTGCAATAATTGAAACCTCCCTAGGGGAGAGGTTTTTCATTATTTGTGTTTTCAACTCATCAAGAACTTGGCTGAATACCTATTTTGTTGTTTATTCCCCTTCATTTTTTTGTTGATTCGAAGGGATAGGGGAAGAACAATTAAGGCAGGTTGTTCCACAAGAGGTGGAATGTGTACTAGTGGGAAAATAGGGGTTTGGGTAACAAGGGTTGATTCCACAAGAAGTGGAATCACTAGGGAGTGAGGAATGGTAGGTGGAAGAAAAGGAATACTTAAAAAAACTACCTCCTGAGTTACTTTCACTTCTTCCACATAATCACATTATGTTACTCTGACCCTTTTTCTTCATAGGAGATGCACCTGTTCTTCCTCTTTTTTCACCCCTTTTCAAGGTCATGTACACTTATCTTGAGAAAGGTTGTTGTTGGTTCTCAAACTTGCACTCATGTCTTGGATCTGGAATAATCAATTCGTTTGAGACAATAATGGAACCCTATCTAGGTTGTGGGGCCTTGTGTGCTTGAGACGGATCTCTGGAGAAGGCCAGTTCCTTTATCTATTTCTAATGCTACTATTACTCCTAATGCTGAAAGGGAAAACTAAGCTAACAGTGCCAAGGAATCAGGGATAAAAGGATAAAAAATGGAAAATTAATCTAAGGAAGGTAATAGCACCTGAAAAAGAGGGATGAACATCATATGCTCTGAGTGAAAATGAATGGAAAGGTGTCAAGGGAGGCTAGGCACGTGTAGCACAGACCAACACGCATTTACATGATCAATTTTCATGAAACACAACTAGAAAATGGCAATGCAAGGAATGTATAATGACACTCCAAGAAAATAGAGTAAAATAAAGGTAAGAAGAAGGAATGCAAACACGCTATGATAGAAAATAACCACAAAACGATGCTTCTATTACTTCCAGAAATGCATAGACTATTACATTGGCAACTGAAGGTCAGTATTCACATGCATGAGTTAGATCTAGAGGTCTGCAACTCAAAATACAAAGATAAGAAATCCTTAGCAAAATGCATAAGGATCTAAAGTGTCCAACGTAAACAATGATCCTAGCTCTTACATTTATAGATGAATTGGTGGAAAAAGAAGAGGAGGGAAAACCCAAATTTGAAATGAAACCACCAATAAGAAGCATTTAATGCCTACAGATCCACCTGCAAACCTGTCAAATTCACTTCCCCAAGTTTGTTTGGCATGTCAAAGAATGAAAGAGGGAGGATTATATCAAATCGAGTGGTTGGAGCAATCATATCTGCTCATTAATTCCCAGAAAGATGTTTTCCCATTTCTCACCTTTCAGATCCACCAAGAATTTGAATTTGAATATCTAGCACTGTAACATACGTCATAAGCTATCGATTGAGACTATGTATGTGCTGATTGAATCTCTATAGAAAAATATATGAATGAAAAAAATTTATCATAACCACCTAAGTATGCAAGACACGTGGTACACATTGATTGATTGTAAAGATGGTCAATTATGCAAAAGTGTTTTATCATTTTTGAAACATGTCACTCACTAATTTTCTGCAATGACTCGACACCTTGTTGGCACACTTTGATAGTTTAAGTGTGTGTTTCACTTGTTTCTTAGATCGTTTCTTTGAAGTGTTGAAAAAACAAATAGGGTAACATGCGTAGGAGGAATACCTGTTCAAATGTTGGTTGATGGGTTGTTGCACGCGTATGACTTCCGAATCCACATCTAATCATGAGAGATTCCTTTTGGCTAGGAGGAACTACCTGTAATGCAAAGCAAGACCACCAGAAGGAATTAAACAATATGGGCAGTGAACTGCCTAGCGTATGCTAGATCTGGGAAGTGTGATACTTCCTAGATGGATGTCAGTCCACTGTTTTAAAAAATTTAATGTTGTAAACAAAGTAATTCCTATTGTAATTTGAAATGATTTAGGTATCTCACTTAAAACACAATAAGAAATAGATCTTATCTAACAAGCTAAGCTAGAATAGAATCCAAAGGTAAAACGATTGGTTCTGGGTTCTGCAGGTTTGTCAAAGGTCTCGGGTAGATCACAGGTGGATGAGGGTGAGATGAAATTTGGTGGGTAGATCCATGTTCTGGGATGTATGGGAAAATATAGAGACTGATGTCGGTTAAGGGTAACCGACGGTGGTCTGGTGTAACCGGTGTCAATTACTGTGGAAATTTGGAAATGCCACAGAACAAGCTTTGGGTCTCCTTAGTGATTGCATAAAGGACTTTGGTTGGTCGGGATGAAGTATTGGGTGATTGGGGTAGGCTTTAGCGAGGTTTTTAATAGGTATATGGAGGTGGAAATTTTGGAGAAGGTCAATACGTGGCTAGGTAAACAATAGATGATAAAATGATGATGAAATGAAATAAACCATAAAAGTATGACGTTAGACTTACTTGGATTCCGGTCCTGAATGCATGTGAGTGAGGGAAGGAGGTGCTGATGAGAGGTTTGAAGGTTGCAAGTGATCACCAACTGAAGGAAAGCTTCTGCATGGACTGCATGTACATTCCTCTTTGTTTGGTTAGATCAGATCATGGATGGGATGGCTGTGAAGGAAAAGATGTTTGATCTCCTTCCTTGCATGTGGATTCTCACTGAAATTCACTCTTTGAAGATGTGTTATCTCTCTGAGATGTGTTAATTCTCGCCAACCTTCTGCTACTTGCTTCTAACTTCCAACTTCTAACTTCTAACCTCCAACCTTGAGAATAAGGTTTTTTTGGGGTTAAAAGGGTAACCGACGGTGGTTCCATCTTAACCAGCGACGGTTAGGGGTAACCGGCGTCGGTCAAGGCGGGATTTCCTAGGTTTACTAAACTAGGGAGATCCTCTTGATTTCCTCGGATCTCGTGTCATTAACCCGCGGATTAGATTGGGAGATTCTTGTGAGCATGCAGGAATGTGGTTAGAGGAAATGTAGGCATTGATTTTTAGGGTTTGGGTAAGTCTTAGTTAGTTATGGCAACTTACTAAGAACAAGTCTTAGGTTGAGTTGGCTTGGTGAGGTGTCTAAGTGAACTGTATGTGTGGATATTATTTAAAATAAGATATTTAAATAATAAATATAGTGCGGATAATGCATTAATTTAATTAAATTAATTAAATTAATATTAGTAGGGTGAAAGGGGCCATGACTAGGTGAATGTGATGAAGGGTCCTTATTCGTCGAGGGACCAAAGGGGAGTGTGACCTAATTTTAGTGTCTATAGTGTCGCATACTCAAGTGTGTTAGATAATGACATGGCATGGGAAGAGATAGGAAGGTGCAAAGGTATGGGCACGGAAGAACGAAGCATGGGAGGATGAAAGAAAGAAGGCATGCGTAATCACAATGCACACGGAGGAAATGGGGAAAACTGGTGAGTAGAAAACGTATTATCAAGGCGCAACTATTACAAAGTAATGCATTGGGCACACGAGAGGGCCATGGACTTAGTTGACTGAATAAATTGTAAGGTGTGTGCACATGATTAATAGATTGATAGGAATAAGGTGAATATGTAGAAGATGTGTGCAAGGTAAGAGTGGAACAAATAGGAAAAGTAAAAATGGAAAGGGGAGAAAGGGAAGCGCGTAAGGGCAAGTGAGGAAACGGTTACCAAGTGAATGTTCCAATGAGACAACCTAGGTACACGCCACTTGTAATGAAGATATTTGAGCCAGAATATGTATGTAAGTTTTCCAAATAAATAGGAGAGTTACTTGGATAACAGGTGCCCCAAGGGGAACTTTCACATGGCTTATTTCTTTGGATTTCTTCAAAATATAGGTTGCAACCATTTCTTTCCCTTTCAACTCTAGAGGAGATGTTGGAATAACCTGCAAGGGAGTAGGATCAATAACAAGACTTCTTATTGTACTCTCTTTGAGGACATCTTCTATTTTTCTTGTTAATTAGGAAAGGGAGGTCCCAGTCTTGCTAATTTGAGTACTTACATCATCTCTTGTTTGGGATAATAGTAACCTTTTGAATGAGAGTTTAATTCCTTACTTCCCCAAAACATCCCCACTTGTATGAACCTTACAATATGGAGGGAAAACATCATCAATCAGTTTGTTGACCTTATATTCTCTTAGCACAACATTGTTCTATTGGCTAACATCTACTCATCATGAGAGTAACCAATTTAGAGATCTTTTGATGATACTAACAGTCCTATTATGGTTTTAATTTTCTTCAATAGTCACCTGATTAACTTCTAGAAATGTTGAGAAGCAACGTTATTCTTCACATAATCATCATTGATTATTTTATTGTCATCTTCCAGACCTTCTTATACTTGGATTATTCTAAAATCTTCCATTTGGGTGAAAGCCATCCTTAAATAGTTCCTTATTCTAACCTCTCCCTCATCTCTACAATCCATCTTGTTGTCTTCATAATGAGGCTCATGTTTAATTACATTGGCCGCAACATCTTGCACAACAAGCTTTATATCATATTGTGGCCTAACCTCAAACTTGTTGAACATGAATCTTCCCATTTTTACTTCCAGCAATTTTTCCCTTTCAATATTTTGGCAAGTATAATTCCCAATGAAAATGGAAAAATTAAAAGGGGATGTGAGATGTTTACTGGCAATAATTTGGTGCATTTATACCAAATTCCTTACTAATTCCATCAATTCACATTTATCATCTATATTTTTGGGAAGCATGTAAAGGTGCCCTTCAAAACCAATGACCTTGATGTAGGAAAAAGTTTGGAATTAGATGAAATAACATCCATACTGAGTGATGATCCACTTAGCATTCTGGGAAAGTCTCTCGTTCTCCCAATTATATAAAAAAATCACATTAATGGTGTAAATAATACATTAAATACCTGCCTAAATTACATAGCATAATTAATTGATCTTAGTTTAGGAAATAAATTGTAAACCCTGACATTACCAAGGTCTCTTTCCCCTTATAATTTGGGAAATCCATATGAAAAGCAATGTTGTAAAAAAGGTATGAATACATGTATAGTTTTGTGATCCTAGCTATTTCACCCATGACAATCCGAGAAACCCTCGTCATTTTCTCATGAACAAATTTGCTTATTAACTTAGCCCATGGAAGAGGAGTCTTGTTTTCCATTATGAGTTGAATGAATTTAAACATCCATTCATGGAATAGGTTGGTAGATTTCATGCCCATAAATGTGTTCACGAATGTAATTAATTCCCCAAATTCTTCTATAAACTCACTCATGTTCAACTTCTTTGGAAACTTAGTGACGTAACTTCGAGCTTTGACCAGTCAGTTATCATTCAAAAACTTAGTTAACCTCCCCACCTGTAGTATTTTTGCATTGATTTCATGCTAATAGCATTTTCTTCCCGTCTCTTCTCATAAAGATAGAACTAGAGCTCCACTTCTATCCTGAACCTCTCTTGTTTTAGGGTTATAATTTTGGGAACACACCCATACAAGCTCCGGTCATTGTGTGGCATGGAGAAAAGCAGTGACAAGGTCAATATTTCTATTATCCACGCAGGTCATAAGTTCACTTCTATCTAGGGCATACAACCTTTGTATAAATTCCTCTAGTTCGGCATTAACAAGGTCAGAAATTTCGCTTCTGTCTAGAGTGGAACTGAGATTGGAATAGGTCTTCGGGGAATTTAAGAGGATCTTCATTGCTACCACAAATTATCACAAAACCCCCTATCCCTCCCAAAAACTCAAACTATAGCTCTATACTTTGAAATTCATGGGAATGAGGGTACTCTTCCACTTACCTATTTGAATTAAGCTCTAGTACTCATTGAAACCAGAAAACTAGTTCAAATTCTATCTAGAAACCGACACAATCTTTCCTTATCTTTCTCAAACAAGCCTCATGCTTTGATTCTCCTTAGGGTTTCTTCAACACTTCCAAATTCATAGCTTCAAATACAAAGTGTGATTTAATGTAAAATTTCCATACTTATTCTCCTTTAATCTTTTCATTAATGTCAGAGATCTCACTCATGGGAGAATTTTTCATAATTTGTAGTTTTTTCATTAATTATTGAAATCTTTGCTTTCCTGTGAGAACATGCCATATGGGTTCCTCTTTTCCAATGTTTCCACCCTTATGTCACCAATAGGTGTACATCTCATCTATTTATGGCCCAAGTCAACCCTTGATGGGCCTCACAATCAAATTGCAAGGGGCATACACAAAAACTTGTAAAACTGCAATGCACTTCTCTCTATTCACGGTTGCACACCACATGTCTTATTGACTAAGTGTATACTACCAGGCCTTAGATTCAATCTTGAATTTTTCACATATGTACGCATAAAATATCTTGTAACTTTCTTTCACCACCCTCACTCCCAACCGTATGCCACATATCCTCCTGTGATTGAGTCTCATGGTTGGGAATAAAATTTGCATTTTACTCAAACGAAAGCTTATAAAGGGTACAAAGTGTGATGTACATTTCTCTCGAGAGTTCCGAGATTCTTTCAATATTCTCTGTCACGAGCCTTGGGGAGGGGATTACATTTTGCATTTGCATGAAATTTTTTAATTTTACAAAACGAATAAGTACCCCCTGAATCAATTTGGAACATGAAATTGCCATTTTCTCCATCGTCTTCAAACCAGGGATGATCCAAGTAGGGACAAACACCTTAAGGACAACAAACAACATGTGAAAATACAAGGACTCAAAGGGAAATACCATGACCACTTACAAAACCTGAGAATATTATATATTTGAACTAGGAAGCGACCAATATTGGGAAGAAAACCATTTAGATGGTTCCTTGAGTTTACATGACAATTATGGGCACCAACACATCTCATCCTCCTCTGCCCACATTGCATTCCCCTGTTTTCCATGTTGAGTTACATCATCCTTGGCATTGACCTGAAATATGACCCCTCCCTCCTCTCTACAACTTGGTCTCCTAAACCAAATCCCTCCTCCATTGCAACTCGAGATTGTGTCATTTCCCAACCCCTTTTCCAACAAAAAACTTAGACTTTATGGTTTTATCCTTTTAATTTTTAAATTAGGTCAAGATCTTAAATTAGGATAACTTTAATATAATATTTTATTATAACTCTTATTGTTATTATTTCCTTTATTTTAATTAAATTAATTAAGGTTTATGTTAATAATTAGGTCCTCACTAACTAAGGGAGATCTTTAATTAAATTTTTGATCCATTAGATTAAATAGGATAATTGTGAAACATTAAATTAGAGGTCGTTAGCTCATTTTTGGAGGATTTTGTAAATGTTTGATGCTTTTGGGAGATTTTTTTTCATTTCGAGAAATCATTTTTCTGAAACTAATTTCGATAATCTCCATGTGTATGCTATTTTCTCACACTTTTCTAAGTGATCTTGAAAAGCACAAATGTGGTGTTATCTTTTGTGTTTTCTCGTCTTTTCACCAGAGGAAAAATTATAACCCTTTTTTGTAGCACTTTCTTATGAATATTATTCTCAAAACTACTAATTTTGTGTTTTCTTATTCATGGATTCAAGAAAACTTTATCACCTTTTTATTAAACATTATAAAACTTTCTTAACTTAAATTTTTTAGAGACGGGTTTATTCCCCCTCCAACTATAACTATGGGAAGTTCATGGCCATGGGTTAGAAAATAAATATGAGGAGTACCACAGGAACCCCAAAATAGCAGCACCTTGAGTGAACTATCCAACAAAATAATATCTGCACCTACTTGACTAGTATGCCTTTGAGAGAGATTGGATTCAAAATCATCTATAATGGTGACCCCATTTTGATCCTTTAAGAGGAGTAAAATCCAGCTTATCATATCAAGAGGGGTAAATTAAATTCGGAAGCAAGCAATATTATTGTGCTCACTTGGATAATCTTTTGGCAGGTATGGAGAGAACTATTTTCTAGAAAGCCCCTCCTTGACCAAGCTAACTTAAGTTTAGAGGGCCCTCCTTGACCAAGATAACTTAAGTTTAGAGGCCCCTCCTTAACCAAACTAACTTAAGTTTAGAGGCCCTCCTTCCATAACATCATTTTCATCTATTTTTTTACGTGTTAGTGATTTTTTGTTCCACAGTCATATCATACACTCTCCACCATCATCTCTTTTTGAATCTTCCAAATATCCTTCATTTGTATTTTCCATCATCTCTTTTTGAATCTTTCAAATATCATTCATTTGTATTTTCCATCATCTCTTTTCGAATCTTTTAAATA
Source organism: Taxus chinensis (assembly GCA_019776745.2). NCBI lineage: Eukaryota > Viridiplantae > Streptophyta > Pinopsida > Cupressales > Taxaceae > Taxus > Taxus chinensis. Next base: position 370,331,017 of record CM034151.1, read on the forward strand.
TCCTTCATTTGGGTTTTTCATCATCCTCTTTTCAAATCCTCCAAATATCCTTCATTTAAATTTTTCATCTCGAGTTCATTTTCACCTTAGTAATAAATATTTGGATCATTTTCCCAAATTTTAAGCAACTTCTTCCCATCAAAGTTAAGCCTTGATTTTTGGATACCCACATCCTCACTTAAGCACCTTCATTCGTAATCTAAGTCTTGACATCTTGATATCCACTTTATCATGTTAAGCATCATCATGATCTTATTGATCTTTTGTTTTCCTAAGTCTTTTAGTTTAACACTCGCATCATTAAATTCTAAGCATTTGACCATTCTACTTCTACATATTTAACATTCACTTTGTTAAAATTTTGACATCTTCATATTCTACATTCCTCTCTCCTAAGCATTCACATTGCTATGAGTTGAGGTCATTAACCACTCGACCCCCTTTCATATCTTATCTTTGCATTCACCTTGTTGAGATTTGGTATTTTAACCATCATTCCTACACATCTTATTTCAAAATTCACATTGTTGTTATTTTAGTACTCCCCTTTCATCATTAATCCTCTTCTATATTAACACTCATTTTGTTAAGAGTTGATAAAACTAAACTTTTTACTCCTCTTCCATCTTGGACATCACTTTGCTAAGGGTCGAGTATTTTATCATACCTTTCTTCATTCTCCTCTTATTTCAAAAATGGTGGGTTCACATGGGACATCAAACAATGAGTTAGTCAAAACACTTCATGGGATGATTAAACAACTCTGCCATGTGGCTTCATACCTTAGTGAGAAATCAACCACAGAGCCAATCATGTTACCTAGCAAAGACACTACTCCACACAAATTCAAACATTATTTTACATCCCTCGGAGAAATTATCTCTAACGTCTTTCATCAATTATCAAAGGATAAACTAATAAAATATCCAATCACAAGACCCTTCTATAAAGGATAACCCAAGCCTAAGTGGTATAATGAATTGAAATATTGTGAATGCCACTGCATAAAAGGCCACTCTATGGATCATTATATAATTTTATGTCATTTCGTCTAAGACTTAATTGACGATAAAGTCATCAAATAGAGATCGACGAAAAAAAAATTGAAATCGAAAACACGTTAGCTATCACAACTTATAATGAAGAGTTAAACATTGTATATAATATTATTTACATGATAAAACTCAACGAGATCAAGATGAAAAGGGTTGAGGATATATAAGCCAAAATCAATCAATCTCTCCTCTAGATGTTCTTCCATTAGTTCAATCAAAAGTTAAACGTGTTTTAGACAACAACCTTCAAGTGTCAAATGAGAACTTGAGATTGCTTCAGGACTCCTTTCCAACCAATGATAATAATTAATACTCTAAAGAAGAGGGTCCATCATCAAGCACCATTGATCCTGAGTATATCCTTTCAATGCTAGCTTCTATGTCTAAATTTTCTAGTCTTGTTGTAGAAACACAACAACAACAACAACAACAACAAAAACTTTTTACACTTTAAAAAATGCATCCTTCCATGTCCATATACCTCAAATGATCAATGTTGAATTTATTAATGTTTCACAACAGTCATCCGATGTATAGCCTCCATTTTTTTACATAACATTATTAAACATTCAACGATGATTCATACATGTCAAGACATCCACATGTGTGTACTCTACGAGGTGTTTATACCTAGGACTATTATCACACAACCATTTCAAGATTTAATTGTAAATCTATCATTAAATAAATTAATCCACTGCCTAAAAGGAACAACATTGAACATTTTCTCTTTGTGGCTTATAAGGATCCTCAAGTGTACATCTAAGGATCCATTATTAGTTCCTCGCATCATTCCACTCATAGTTGAATATGAATTTCAATGTATTCTCTGCATCAAAAAACTTTCTCCCACATCACATAGGTTTTTGATCTCATCAAAAACTTATCCAATCATTCCATTGACTTGGACCTCATATGCCCAAGTCTTGTAAATCAGGACTACTTCAATCAATTATTCATCAAAAATATTTCGATTGCCTCCATTGACATGGGTCTCATCCACTCAATTCTCGTAAATCCTGATCATTCAAATTATCTAAACATGGACTTCTTTCATAATCATAATTCCAATGTAAACCCTCATCCACAAAAACTTAGAAACCTTAAAATGTGTAAAAGGAAAATAAAAATCCATATCAAACCCCTCTTTAAAGAACTCTTTAAAAATCAAAAGAGGAAAAGTAAAAACATTTTATCCACATGTACTCTCCACACTAAGGGAGGTTCCTTTCATCGTCAACTCATTTAACATACAATTTTAATCATTTCATCCACTGGCAGATATCAAATCATGACATCATCATTTCTCCACATTCTTCTCCTATATGACACAAGTTAATACTACTCATTTCAGGTATTGTGTCTCTCATCCCTATTATGGTTTCCACCATTCCAGATATTTTTACCAACGGTTTATTCTATAAGCTTAATAATGATAAATTATTCTTTCAAACAAGTTATCTCTTTAACAAAAAGCACTAAACTTCTTTACCCGGATCTTTTCACCATTCATCTTTGTCTAAGGTGTTGAACCCTTACGTTTTACTGGTCGCATGAGGCTAAGATTTGGGGGTGAGATGTTCATTCCTGACAACAAAAATATCAGCATACAAGGAAATATCAATCTAAAATACAAAAAAATATCAATTATTACACTTTTCATCCTTCACAGTCTTCGGTGATGAGCCCATACTTATTACTAGTAATATGAGACTAGGAAAGGAGGAAGGAATCCTTACTCACCTATGTTTATGTCTTCGATGTTGATCCCTTTCCTCTTACTAGTGGCATGGGATAAGATGTAGGGGGTCATTTCAAAAAAAAATCAAACAAAATAAATCCTTTGGAAAATCTATATCCAAATTGTTTAATCATACACATCCCAAGAAGGTGCTTATGTTAAGAGAGAAAACAATTCATTTAACCAAATATTTTCAATGAGTAGGGCATAAATGGATTTAATTCTATTCAAAACCTATAAAGTGAAATCATCTAGGAATCATTCAAGTAATCTTGACTAGATATGAGTCACGTTTTCCCAAATGAACCATTGTTACACCTTATATTTTGGAATCCATCATCTTCATTTTCATATCAACATTCTCTCATTTTTCACGTCCTTGTTGGCTCTCGGTGATGATCCCTCACATATTCCTATTTGTGTTGAGTATGGAGTGGAGTGAAACATCTTATCACTATATCATCTGCATTCTTCCAATGGAATGAAATATTTGTAATTGTTTGAACATGAGTTAAGATAGTGCACCCTTTACCAAATCAAAAAATATAAAAAACATTAAAAAAAATTCAGAGTACAAAAACATTCAAATATGTTCAAAAAATCAAAAACATTGAAATATGTCCAAAAATTCAAAAACATTCAATTATTTTCAAAAACTCAAAAACATTCAAATATGTTAAAAATCAAAAACATTGAAATATGTCCAAAAATCCAAAAACATTCAATTATTTTAAAAAACTCAAAAACATTCAAATATGTTAAAAATTAAAAACATTAAAATATGTTCAAAAACCAAAAACTATATAAAATTGACAAATACCAAAAACACTATAAAACTGGCAAAAAACAAAACATTCAAACAATGTTTGACAAAATCTCAGCAATTGCATAACACAGTTCAACAATCTCACCACTTGACAGCAATACTACTTGTTGTTCCAAATCATCTTCCGACAATTAATTTTCTTTTCCGTGGTGTAGATCTATGCACGATTAAAAACAATCAATTTCCCTTTCCCAATATAACTTTTCTTAGGGAACACTTGGATTAAATCCAATACATATCATGCTTTAATGGGATCCGAAAAGATTGTTTTTAGAGTGTCCAAGATCACTTCGCTCTTTGGCCTAGTCCAATCCTCTTGCATTCTAAGAAATTTCTTGGGTACATTCATATCTGCCTAATTCTTCAATGTAGAACACATTAGGGGTGTCATTAGACGTCGTTATTGCCAATTGTGTTTTTCTATTGCAGTTTGTCAACATTGTCACGATGTTTTTGTTAGCATGTTAGTGTTATTTTGTTGTAATTTATTATTGTAAACCAATTATAGATGAATTATTAGCATCTTAGTTCACATATAAATTTGGTGTAGTTAATTCTTGTTCCTATTGGTTTTGTTTTACATGTTTGTTTTGTGGCTTTGAGTCACTTGTACATATTATGTTATCATCCTAGTTTATTACATAAGCCATGGTGTGTTTTCCTTTTACTATGTAGTTTGGTTTGTTTGTTAACTTTTCTTTTTGTTTGTGCTAATTGTGGGTGCTTTGTTGACATAATTATTTCTCCATAATAAATCATGGCCACAATAATCATCTACTCTCTTCTTCTTCATTACTTTGTACGGTTTTTCTGTGGATTCTTCTCTCTTCTCTCACGTGATTGACTAGTGTCCTATCACAATGCTCACTAGCTTGCAGAAGAATTTTCCTCCACTAATTTCACCTTGCTAGTGCACAACAATGCTTCACTAGGGTAAATTGGGTGTAACAATAACGTCGTTCTCCTTTCTTTACATCACAATTTTCAAAATCTTCACCAATTTATTAAAAAATTGCAAACATTATAAAAATTCAACAAACATTCAAATAATCAAACAATCCTAAAAATTTACAAAATCATTGAAAATATTTCAACAATTCAAGAAGATAAAATCAAACTTTTTAAGTACTACCCTAGTGATCATTCCAATATTACGACTATCGTGATACCTCATCTTCCCTTTGCATGTTAATATCACTTCTTCGGGAAAGTAAAATCAATTGTTTCCTTCGTGATATAACTTCACTTGGGGTAATCCTAAATCTTATTCCCTCTCCCGCATTTCATAATTTTAATGCTTGAGGGAGATGATTATTTTTCACTTTCAGATCAATCTTCAATGCAAATTCAACAAGAGTTTCATTTGGAGTGTTTAAGATTACTCCACTCTTTAGTCTGATCTTATCCCCTTGCATTTCTAAGATATTCCTTGGGGAAATTCACATCTATGTAATCATCATTTTGACACATATTAGGGGCATAGCTAATTGTATTATGTTCAAAGTAATGTTACATTGTTGATCGTACTTTTTTGACTAATTACATGTATTTCGTTATCATCTTGGCTTCCTTATATCTTTGTTACATACTTATATGTTATATATTTGGTTTATTTTCCTTTTTATCTTTTCTTTGTTATGTTTGTGTTTGTTTACGCACATAATGAGTTGAACATCTTGATTCTTTCATAATCATGGTGACAACTCTATTTTGCAACAACAAAATAAGTTTTCTCTAAATGATGTTCATGCTACGAGCACAATTCCTCCCATCCTTGTTCAAATTCCTTGTCTTCTTCCTATCAAGTGGTTTTCCACCACTTTGTTGAGTCACCCACCTGCTTGAGGGGGAATTCCCTTACCATTCTACTTGTTGGTCCATCCAAATACTTCACCTCCTTTTTCTCACTAGTCTGCATGTGTCTACTATCTTTAAAATGTTATTGCTTTGTAATACACTTTAAAGAGGGGGAAATGTAGACACCCTAAAAATACATACCTATTTCTAGCTTATTCTTGGATTATGCATATCCTATTTGCATCCCTCAAGAGTTAACTAAGTTAATTCCATCCATTATAATTAATTCAATTAATTATATCATACTATAGTACATCCCTTTAGAATTAATTCAATTAATTCTATCATTTAATTCACAACCCTTTAGAGTTAATTAATTTAATTCTATTAACCTTCTGAAATTAATTAAATTGATTCCCACACCCTTTAGCTAATTTAATTAAACATTTATTTAATAACATGGTCTTCCCACTACTTATTTGGGGCTTCCCCTGGGTACTAAAAAAGTTTCAAAAAAAATTTGGAATGACTTACTGGCAAGATTCCAAAAGAAATTGGCAGGATGGAAAGGAGCCATTCTTTCTAGTGCTGGAAAATGTTTACTTATCAAAAGATACCCTCAAAATCTTCCTATCTACATTATGTCTTTGTATAACATTCCCTCTGCCTTCAGAGAAAAATTTGAAAGAATTCATAAACACTTTTTATGGCAGGGAATGGAGGAAAATTTTAAATATCACCTATTTGCCTAGGATCAAGTTCGCACTCCTAAAAGGATTGGGGGCTTGGGCATAAAAGACATTAGAAAAATGAATATGGCCTTAATTGCAAAAATGGGTTGGAGATTGCTTTCGGAGGAACAACCTTGGATAGAACTCATTAAGGCTAAGTATCTAGAGCAACAAATAGCTTCATCCTTCCTACATTTTGAATTGCTTCCCCATGGCTCCATTTTCTAGAACAACTTGATTCTTACCAGGAATTTTATTAAGCAAGGTTTTAGATGGAAAGTGCGAAATGGTAGAAACATCAGTTTTTGGAGTGATAATTGGTCTAATTTTGGCCTCAATGATAGATTTGGTGCAACTAAGGAGAGTCTGGAACAGAAATATGGTACTAAGGTCATAGATTACATGGAAATTCATGGGAATCAAAAGAGGTGGAAACAGCTCTCTCTTGATGGCTTGGATTTGAACTCTATGTTGTCCTCTCTTCAGGAGCAGCTGGACCTCATCCCGTTGAATCAAGCGGATGTCAAGGATGAAATTTTTTGGCACAATTCTAGAGATGGGGACTATACGGTTAAATCTGGGTATAATTTGTACTTTGAGAATACCCATAATGAATTTAATTAGAGAAAAATATGGATGACTGAGTTAACCCCTAAAATTAACTTTTTTCTTTTGGCTTGTGCTTAGAGGTAGAATTCTTACTAATGATAATCTGATAAAGAAATGATTCATTATACCTAATAGGTGTCATCTATGCAAAAAAGATTCTGAAGATATTAAACACCTTTTTATCCACTGTGAGTATGCTACTATGATTTGGAGCTATGCCCTATCCAAGTTCAATGTTCTCTTGATGGTACCTAAGGACTTCATCCAATTCTAGACCCAATGGAATCCTCCTTTTAAACATTGTGTTGTGTGAAGACTTTGGAAACTGATCATGCCCCATATGATATGGAGAATATGGAAAGATAGGAATGATATCATCTTCAGGAATAACAAGCACACTGCAAGCTCAACTTTGCTAAGATTGGGCATGTTGTTAAAGGTGATATTGGGAGATTTAAACCCCCTAAAAATAAGAAGTATTATGTTGAAAAAGAGTACATCCTTTCCAATTGGAAGATTGGAACTGCTAGTTTTCATATTAGGAATACCTCAAGCATTGATAGGTCTTTGCTCCATTGGATTCCTCCTGAGAAAAACTGGTATAAACTCAACTTTAATGGCGCTTCCAAGGGTAACCCTGGTCTTGCTACTGGGGGAGGAGTTATCAAGGATCATAAAGGTTGTTTAGTTGTTGCTTTTTCTGGTAAAATGGGGATTCAAATGAATCATTATGCTGAAGCCCTTACTTCTCTTTGGGGGCTAAGGATTTCCAAAGATTTTGATATCCAGAACTTAATTTTGGAAGGGGACTCCCTTAATATCATCAATCATTTAAACCAAATTTCTCCTCCTAGCTAGACCATCAAGGACTTCATTTTGGAAGCAAGATATATTTGTCAAAAAATCAACAATATCATCATTAGACATACCTATAGGGAGGGGAATAAGGTTGCGGACACTTTGGCCAATATGGGCATCAATATTAATCTTACCATATGGGATAATGCAAACAACATCCCTGAAGGAGGTTCAAACTAGCATTAATGTGGATAATAATAGAATCACATACATGGAGTAATTTTAATTATGACATGGAGCGGGTCTTAACAGAGGTGAAAGATATCACTTGTGTGATTTATCCTCTTTTTTATGGCCACATTAAACCCATAAAACCTCGCACAGGTGGGAGGTATCTCAAAAAATAGGACAGTCATAAGAAAATAGCAGACTCTTCCAAGGGTTTTGAGCAGGATATTTGTAGAATTTATAGGAAGGAGAAAATGGGAGGGGCACCATGTCAATTGGAGTTGAGTTGTGACCCAGCCTGGAAGAATACCAAGGTACTTTGGAACCTCCTTTACAAAGGAGGCATTTCAAATTTCATTGAACGAATTTAGGGTCGTGACCTGAACATTTCGGTTCAATTTGCTACGGATTGGAACGATAAGAGGGTTAAGTATGGTGGGCATAGGGTTATAGTCAACGAGGAGCTGATTGTTGAGGCAACAGGCTTGGAACTGGAGGTCTAACATTTTTTTAGTAAGAGAATTGACAGGGTTGCTGAGGCCAAGAAATTATCTAACGAGGGCGAAGAGCTAGAGTTTGTTACTGCGGGAATAAGGGTAAGCTCTATTCCCACGCCATATGATGAAGTGATGAATATGATGGTAAGATATATCTCTCTGGAAGGGCGTTATAAAACAGTCCATGTTAAACACCTTGTTTTTTAAAACCATTTTAGAAGGAATTTCGCAGTCTGTTTCCCACATTACCTTCTCAACTCCCTTCAACACTCTATTCTAGATTTTCAAAAGCACTCACATGTTATTCCTTTACATCAAGGCCTTATCTTTCTGCTGCAGAAGCTTTGTGTTGCCAAGTTTCCTGGCTTCCCAATTGCTCCTAGTGAGTCACTCGCTACCACCTCCTCTGCTCCCACTCCCATTCTTTCCACCCCTTCCAAGTCCAAAACCAAGAACCCCATGAAAACAAACACCCCTCTCACTGGTAGGATTCTCAGAAGCTCTAAAGAGATGGAGGTGGCTCAAAACTTGCTTCATATCAGCAATTTTGGTATTGAAAAGACCCTGCATCAGGAGGAATCTCAAGTGCCTAATAGACTGGAAGCCCTGGAGAAAGAGATGAAATAGATGAAGATGGACCTTCAGCGTATGGAAAAGCAGAAAGGGAAAAGAAAGTTTGATGAAGAGAATGACAATGCCAAGGATCAGTTTACTGATATATACAAGAAGTTGAACTCTCTTAATACCAGACTGGGGAGAGCTAAAGATAGACATGATCACAACATGGCTATCTTTAAAGCCACAAGTGATTTTTTAGAGCAGAAAGTCCAGATCATTGCTATGCTAAGTGGGATCCCTGAAACTATTTTGGGGAATGAGAAAGAGAGGAGTATGACCATTTCGCAGCTGGACGCTTCGGACTCAACGCACATAACCACTCTAGCGTTTTTTACCATGTTGCAGACGATCTAGTCCAGAATTGAAAGAGCATCCAAGAAATAGACTCACTTGGGCTGGTGGGATTTGATAAAGTTGTTGTTCTTTTGCATTCTTTTTGTTGTGATGTTGCTACTTTTTTGCGGTTTTGTTGCGGTCTGTGCCCTTTTTTTTGCTTCTTGTTGTAACCTGCTCTTAGTTACTTTAGGAAACACTGTTTTATCTAGATTTTGATCCTTTTTGTAGAATCTTCATAGTTATATCAGGCTGATGAGACATTTATGTAACAAGGTATAGTCCCTTCAAAAATATTTACCAATAATAAAAAAACATGGTTAATTATCTTATCACAACTCATAACTAATTAAATTAGTTATTTAAAAATAAATAATTATATTTATCTACTTACACTCCACTCAACTCTACTTCTAGAATCCTACAAAAGTGGGGGTAGGAAAGTTTCCAAACAACCACCTTCTCGAATTAAATCCAAACATTCATTTCCCCTGCATAGATGCAACTATATAGAACAAATCCAATGGCTATTTTAGGAAATTATAATTATGAACCCATAAACCATTCAAAACTTGATCCAATATTCATGGCCTCACCCTCAACTATAAAAATCAAGTCAATCCTTGTAAGTTTTGTGTAATTGTATCCAACTTCTGCCAAAATTATCATCCACATCCTCGTGTTTGTCTTCTCATAACATTTTCATTTCTACATTCAAAGAATAATTCAAGAGCATCCATAATCCATCAACTACAAGATTCTACAAGTTCAAATACTTCAAGCAATCTTACTTGAGGTTTTCAAGGAAAAGATTGGAGGAAAGGTTTGTTGTGTTTATTTTTTTATCTTTCATTTTAGTCGATTTTTCACTACTTACATTCCCAATGTAGGCGAAAATGATGTTACAAAACATAGATCTGGAAGACCTAAAAACAAGGATGTTGAGAGAACCCCGTGAATTTTTGGAGGGGATATTCAAAACTAGTAGACACCCATTTTCCATTCTAAACATAGATAATTTCCTAGCTTTTGCCCAACATTATGAATCAGATTCAATGACAATTCAAGTAGATGATAATTCATTGCTGGTAGTTTTCACTCCAAAGGGTATCTCTCAATTCCTTTAAATTCCCACTAGTAACAATATCGTGATCATCACTCGGGAAATTTCCTCTCAAGAATGGGAAAGAATGGATTCATATTTGTAAGGTTTAGAAATTGTAAGATTGAGAAAGAAAGAGCCCATTGGGATGATGTTTTTCCATTGATTTTTGAGATGATTTGCCTTGATTCTCAATCTTAGGTGAGAAAGAATGTGTTTGCATCTACCATTTATAATTTGTCTCCTTTGTGGTTACATAATGAATGTGAGGTGTGAAATGGTGAATGATGCAATTTCAGATCTCAAGTCTTGTGAGAAGCTAACATCTGACATCTTGGAAGAAATCAATAAAATTGTGCACAAGATTGGATCCCCTTAACTTAGTCAACATTCATCCTTGGATGTCCTCCTAAATTTCTTCTAAAATTTTTTCCAAAAAGAGACAGGATATCCTTTCTCCTTCAATGAGGATACATTGGAATCCCTCGCAGAGATTAGATGCTCCATCTCTAATACTATTGTAGTGCCATATTTTTTTTTTGAAATGCAAGCACACTAAACTTTCAAATTTTATATGTAATGGACATCTATATTGCATATTTCTACACAACAAATCTTTCCAAATGAAGGCATTGAAAATAAAAAGGTATTGGTTTCATTATAAATTCAAATGACAATTTTACAAGATTCTTGCAACTATAAAATAGAAACCTTCTTTGTGATGACCAATGTTTTCAAGAAACAATAAGTACAAAATGGTTATATACAAGAATGTGAAACTTTACAAGCCACATTTATTTACAACATGAATGGTAATGCCCACAAAATATGAGGATGACCAAGATGGCAAGAGGCTTCAAACTATCTCCAACATGAGCTCCAACTCAATACTCCTACAAGAATCCAACTCCAAGAGAACATGGCTTGTTTACCACCCAACCAATAGGCATCATCATATGCTTTTCCATGGTTGGAAGTCATGCTAGCCTCCCCCAAGCCCATGGGAGAGAGGAACTAGCTTCCACAATGTGCACAAGTATAATGGGGTTTTAAACACACAACAATAAAAACATAAGACCATTCAACCATTTAGACCTACTATACAATGAAAACAACACCAAGAGGAGAACAAGGTCAACCTCACAAGGGGGAATAGAGGAAGAAGGATGCCCAAAATCAAGGTGTCCAACCATAGGAGCACCATTAAATACATATATACAAAACTCCTTATACCTCATAATCATTCATCCTCCTTATTCCTCCTTATGCTATAGAAATCCTTCTTAGGAGGATTTTCAAACCCAAAAGGGTTTCCTCACCAAGAATGGGGAAAGGTTCAAGCCATATGAACCTTTCTCCCACCTCAACCATATGAGGGGATGAGAAGGGACCTTCATGGCTTGACCAAAAACCATGAGGTTTTGAGAGGGAAATCTCTCTCTCTTCCCCTACATTCTCCAAAAACCATCATTCCAAATGATGGTGGAGAGAAAACAAAGAAAAATAACAAGAACAAGCAAACAACCACATTCACCATACAACTTCACAACACATCATTTAACACACTATTTTATTGATCAAGCATAGTTTACAAGATAACAAAACAAGAAGAAAAAGGTTAAGAACCCTACCTCTATAATGCTTTCCCAAGACTCTAAGTTTTTCCCCTTTGTCCAAGCTCCCCTCCAAGCTCCCAAAATTCTCCAAGTGCTCCAAAAAAAATGAACCAAGAAGACCCATTCCTTCCACATGAGGAAGAATAAAAAGAGGAACCCAAAAGTTTCTTCACCAATGAGAAAGTGACAAGTGTCACCTCCTCTCCTCTCAAAAGTCAAAGATTCCAAAAACCAAATAAGTAAGAGTAAACTCACCTTTTAACCCTTACCACCCAAAATACTAAAAACTAAAATAAAACAAAGTGGAGCAACTTTTAACACTTTCACACAACCCAACCATCTTACATGGATGGTGACTAAAGAGGGCTAAATGGGAGGGAAACTCCCTCCAAACCTTGGAAATAGGCCCCGCTACCTATTAGGTAGGGTCCAAGGGCCCATTTTCATGCTAAGGGAACCCCCAAACTCAAAAGGGGTCCTTAAAATTACCCTTTGAAATAACCCAATTTCGGGTTTGGCATGCTTGGGCACAAGGGTAGAGGGTGTGGGGTCCACCCAAGGTTCACATGTGGTCCCCAATCCCTTCTACCAACACACACACACTTCCCAAAACCAACACTTAACTTAAGATAAGATTATTAACCCCTAAGCTTGTTTACTTAATAAAACACACCCTAAACCTAATTAATTTTACAAGACATAATTACATTACAAATTGAGGGTTCACCCATGGTGCCCAATTAAATACATCTAATCTAAGGCCCTCAAACATTTAGCATGGTTAGGACTCAGCCCGTGGGCCGCTTGTGCACAATAGCGTAGCTGCCCTGAAACCCATGCTCTCCTATACCTGTCACCTGCCACACTCATTGCACACATTAACCGCATCTGTCCAATATAATAAACATCATCTATACATCACAATATCAGTCAAACTTATAATGTCTGAACATAATTTATAATTGATAGTGCAATGCATACAATTATCCACATAGTTTGCCATGAATCATCCACAATTAAAATTGCAACGACATATACTTAGGTTAGCATAAAAATTACCTTCATTAAATCCAAAACACTATATCATTAATCAATCAACCACAAGAGACTAACATCTAATCAATAAATATACCATATAACCCTACTAGTGTCATCAACATCATAAGAAATATATCAGTATACAAATCTAGTCCAATTGGCGCTACGCGCCCAAAATGCCATAATGTCCATGAGGATAAAATATCATAGTAAAATGTCCAAAGTCTACCAGAGTCTCAATCAAAATATGTCTAGAAATAAAGGAACCAACAGATAACTGGAGCTATAAAAATGTGGGCACTACAACTATAGGAGATCATAAAGTATGGTTCACACAGTGAAAATCCCTTGGTGATATTTCTGATACTTGGATCAATTCTTTGGAGTATGTTTGTGTCCCACAAGAAACGGAAGTTACACTCGCAATGGCTCAGTTCAAAAAATATTTTAAGGGAAAGGATTTCATCCCTGGATCATTTCATACAGTCCATCGAGAGTAATCTCTTAGCCATCAGAAGCTTATGCATATTCAGATTGATCACTTATCTCTTCTTCCTTCTCTCTTTACTTTCTAATTATTCGTTGGGAATGTACTTTTTGGATTTTTCATCTTATTCATTAAGTGACATTTAATTCTGCATTGTAAAAGTTATTTTTCATAGAAAATAAAAAAACATTTGTATTCCTATGGGAATATGAACGGTCACAAGCGGTAGGAATATGAAAATTCACTTGGGGGAAGATGAAGAGAAACTTTGTAAGGTTATATATTAGGATGGATTCTCCATTCCAGAGGGTTAGCTTTTGTTCTCCTACTACTACAAGAAAGAAGATATTTTATTTTATCTCATTGTCTATGTTTTTCTACTTCCTACTTTCAAACTATCCAAGCTTTGTAATCTTGGACAACAAAGATAGAACTTTGTATCTTTGAGGAATAAATCAATAAAACTTTGTGTCTTTTATTTGTTAATATTTTTGTTGCTTACACATTTGTTTCTTTTCATATTGAAAGTGGACCTAGTCTAGTTAATGTTTGTGAAATTTTCATCTTCCTACTCACAACCTTAACCCTCCCCTTATTTTGGTATCTCACATTTACCTCTTTACAAATAAATTCATCCATTGTATTCCATACAAGAAATTTTCCATAGGTTTAGTGGAGTACTCCTGTGTGATCCCCATCTAACGGCCACCCACAAATTTTGTAATTTCAGGCATTCAATAACTAGGAGCCTCCCCATTCCCAAGAGGAGTGGCCTATTCTTAGAGCATTGATGAAAACTATTAATTTTTCCTGCAACAAATTATTTCGCCAACAAGAAATTTAATCAAATATTTTTCATATTCATTTGAAAAATAGTATAATTGATTTGATGTTTTTTAATTAGAATTATCACATGTTTTATGCATTATAAAATTAGTGGATCAAATAGTTTGATTACTTCATCCATGAGTAACTCGAGTAAGCAAGTTGTATGATGGGGAAAGTTGAGGATTACTCAATGGGCCAATTTTATATGATGTTGCCAAGTAGGAAACTAGTACTTGATATTAATCTATGGATAAAGTTATAGATGTAATAACTTGACACCAAATCCATTATGTATGAGGGGGAAAGGAAACTACGTGAATAAAACATATCACACCAAGATTGTATAAATAATGTAATGAACGAGCCCTTGAGGTAAAAAAGAAAACACTAATATGGGATGCAATGGAATATGTTGTATACATAATATTTTCCATGCTTTCTAACCATTTTTTTTATGCAGGGGATGTTGATACATTCTCCTCCTGAGCATGTGCCTTAAGGGGCCTACCGGGATTGGGGTCTGATTGGACTTGGTCATGTGGGATAGACCATAGTATTTGAGAGATGCCACTATCAGTCTTAATCACCTTATATTTGCTTCATTTCTCTCCTCTATTCATGCATTACACTCATTATGTCCATTTATCCTATTATGTCAAGCTACTTATTATCATTACCAAAAGAGCCATGCAAGGATTCATACCTTAACCACACTACCAACATGATTGACACTTCTTTTGGGGCATTGCACTATGGCACTTATTTCACCATACCATGTTTTTGGGTACCTCACAATGCCCACCCTCCCTTCAAATCTAAAATTAAACTTCAAGAAATCTTCAAAGAATAACACCTCTTTAAATTAACTACTTCGTCAATCTATTATTTTACTCTAGTTTCTCCCACTTGGGTTTATCCATCTTGCTTGGTTTTAGGTGGTCATTGCTTCCTTTTTTGGATACTTTCATAATTTAGCTAACTCTTTAGGTCTACTAACTCCATGGCATCACTTCTCAATTAGCACCTTTTATCACACATTATCATCCTTATATCATCTACCTATTTGTTTTTTGTAGTCTTCAGTGTTGTAATCCACTTCTTGGATATCATTCCTCGTGTGACCTCCTAGCTAGGTGATTTATGTCTTATTTTACTAATTATCTTCTAGTGTTACTTTTCAATCTTTCTTATTCAAGGTTCCAAATAGTTATTGCACCCGCAACAAGCAAGTTGAGCAACACCACCAGGTAAGTATAATGTAGGTATTTTTCATTTGATGGAATTCATTATTTCTTTATAGCACTTTCATTTCATATTTACTTTAGCATTTCCTTTTGATTTCATGTTGCATAGATATTTTTCCAAATACCATATCGTATTTCACTATTTTGACACTCAATGATCTTTGGTTGGGGCATATGTATACACCATATTTTTTACACTTACTCACCATTTATTTTGTGCAAGGGTTACCAATGCATTCTCCTCCTAAACATGTACCTTAGGGGGCCTACAAGGAATGGGGTATGATCATACTTGGTCATGTGGGCTAGACCACAACATTTGAGAGATGTCATTATTAGCCTTAGCCACATTATATTTGCCTCATTTATCTCCTTTGTTCACATATTACACCCATTATGTCCACTTGTCTTATTATGTCTAACTACTTCTTATTGTGTATTGTTATCATTTTTTCAGTCACCCTGAACCTCTATCACTCACCTTGATTTATCTTATGGCCTTCATTTCTCATGTTTTACACCTTGTGACCCTAGGGTTCACCCTAAATATGATGTCATTACCCATAGGTGATGGTGTCGAGTATATAGACCCCATTACCTTCTTTTTATTCTCACCAATGTACAACCAACTTCTAATCATTTGAACACACCTATATACTTGCTTTTTCTCGCACTATTTCACAATTATTGGCTAACTTTGGAATATTCGAGATAACGTGCATTTGGGTCACCATAGTTAGTTAGGACTCGAGATCTTATTTATGAGGTTTCCCCTTCTCTACCCATAGGGATTATCTCTCGAAGTTGTTGTCTATGGGGAGGATTATGCATTAGAGATCACACACATGCTATAGGTAAGCATATATAACCCTCTTTAGTCGCTTATTTTGCATGTGCTTGTTGTATGTTGGTCATTCATTGTTATAGACTAGAGTAGATAAATGTTTTCTTTGATATATTTCATTGTCTTATTAATCATACTCTCCTTGGCTTTATCCACCCCTTGGCTACCTCCTTTATTTCTAAATATTAGTAGGATACATATCTTTATATTAGTTATAGACCTTAGAAACCTATACCTATCCTTCGGTTAGGGCTACTATCCTCTAGAATTATGACACTAATGCTCCTTGAGCACCTTTGTACCTACACAGTGTGGTCATTCTTATTTTGGATCCCTATATTTAAGAACCTAGGAGGGAACCTATCTTTTACTAATCACACATATGTATGTATAAATTATATTCAATGGTTTTCTCTAAGAGAAAATAAAATACTTTTGAAATCATCATTAGAGGGGTGTGTTTTCCTCCTTTGATGGATTTTTCTTCCTTAAGCCTAAATCTTGTTTTCAATGTACAATGTCTTATGTATCTTCACAATCTCTTCCTAATGTGCATTATTACTTCAACACATGATTATTTTGAGTTGAACTGGGAAATGTGGCTTAGTGCTAGCACGATGTTTCCTTTCTATGGTCAAATAATTTATGTAGCACGCCCTCTTTGTCAGCGGCTAGTGTCTGGCGAGAAAGGTTTTGGTGGTGGTAATCATCTAACATTTGTGACTTCTCGCCATACACTCATGGTCATCTTGCATGTTCGGGATGTTGTGACTTGTGTTATCCTTTGAACCACAATTACAATTTTAAAACCATAAACACAAAGTATTGTAACAATAGAGGTAAATGATTTCCATGACGAGAGGCATTCATACAATGACAACCTAGGACTGTAATGGAGTGAGTTCACATTTATTCTTGACATTAAATTTGATTTCCCTTTGACCACTATGTGACGATCCATCCATAGATTTGACCTTTTATGGGATTTTCGTTGAGATAATTACTAATAGTTTTCTTGGAGAAGTAAAACAATTAAATAAATTGTATGAATATTATTAGCCATGGGTACCCTCGCATGGCATTGACATTGTTAGCCAAATGAACTAGTGTCCAGTCGAATCAGTTCGCAATCCCAGCATACACGTAACACCCCGCCTGCACGAAAGAGGAGTGGTGAAACAAAGGCACTGTAGGAAATGCAACTGAAAGTTGTAAAGACCTTTGCAAGCATACTGCACCCTGCACAAAGGATCTTTTGAGAAAGATATGGACGTCCACCAAAGCAGTTGAATTTTTTTCTTGTCCGATGAAGTTGTGTGCATTTGTTGCTTTCATCTTCTTAGGATCCGTCTTTCCCATACCAAATGTTCTCATAGATGGTTGTTGCAAAATAGTAGGATCCTGTTGTACTAGACCATTTTTCTGCCTCAAATACGGTAATACCCGAGCCTTAGTTTCCTGATATCAGTCCCATCTATGAAGATTGCCCCTGATATTGGATCAGTAAACATTATTAGAAGGGATGCCATTGCTCTGCTATAAGATCCTAAAAACAAGTTCTAAAACTTGAGACCCCTTGAGAGCAAGAGCTCGTGTCTCGGCCGCGCCAAATGCTATAGACGTGTGTGCAATATATGATAGCCTACACAAGGCGTGTGAGCAAATGCCTGGAAGAAACGTGTTCTCATTGAATGCGACGAGTTCAGAATATGTACGAAATGGGTTTGTTGTTAAAGCTGTATAAACTCTCAAGAAATCGCAATAGGCGGGAGTAAAGCCAAATTCATCAAACCTTTGTCAGCATTCTCCTAGCTTGTACCTTGTTTGGAGCGTCAAGGCAACAATTTGGAGCATGCCCGGATTGTGAAATATCCATTTTTGTTTTACTTGGCAGATAACTGCACGGGATTGTGGATGGGGGCGTGTAAATACCCCAAGGGCATGAGAGCTCTTTAAATCAGGAGGTAGCGCTAGCTATCTTGAGGAAAATCTCAACCTAATTATCAGTACACCATTTAAACTTGTGGTGGTTGTGTGGATTTATTTGCTTGGATTAAAAGTTTGACAGTGCGGGCTATCTAGAGGAAACTCTAAACTTTTTCATCAACATGCCAATTAAACCTATGATGGTTGTGGATCTGGTTTCCTATGCGTGTAGGATAATAGAGGCAGCTATGCGGAGGCATATTTAAAGCATGCGAACTATTGGACAAAATGACCCAAAGGAGTGCGATCACATAGAATGTGATAGTTGCAAGACGTGCTCTAAATGGAGTCACGTATATGCCTTTCGAACCGCGGCAAGCAAATGCAATTGGCACGTGTAACATCTAATCCCGCTTCCTTTTCTTTTCTCCTCTATTCCTAACACCACCCTCTATTTCTAGTGCTATCACCACCCTTTTAGCTTAAGATATCCCTTATGCATCTCCTTCTAACCCTGGTCCTTTGGAATATTTTTTTTAGGAAAGATAAAAAGTGTTTGGTTTTATAAAGGGACCAAAAACACCCCGTACAAAAAGTAGCCAGCTTCAAACGAAAATCAACAGCAAGCCATGGATGCTAAGTCAAAAAAACTTAACGAGGGACCACCACAAAAAAAGGCTAGACTCCACAAAAGTCTACATATTAAACATTACATTTGTTGACAAACATCCCCAAAAACAAAACCAATGGAAACGAAGGAAAAGGAACAGCCAAAGGTCCGCAATTAGTTCTCTGAGGCCTTGCTATGAGCTCTGGTACTCGGCCCGCCATCCTTCCTACCGGCTGCTTTTATAATCACACGCTTTGGGCCTTTTTCCTCTTTTTCCTCAGTCTGGGAGTTCACGGGATCTTTTATGTTAACTTGATCCTTGTCTTTAAACAGAGTGTTCACTGCGTACATGTCAAAGCCCTCATCCGTCTTAGAATCATTACTTTCAGAACTACTCAGCATGAGCTTCATGTGGGGCTTAGTATCCACCCTAGCCACTTGATCTTGTAAAATATAGATATTTTGTTCCTGCATAAGAAAATCTTCCTGAATACCCCTAATCCTCTTATGTTGGACATCAATCTTGTGTTAACACTCCTTCAATTCCTAAATGAGATTCTTGTTAACCGTAAGGATAGTATCAGCATTTGATTTTGCATGAAGCAGTCTAGTTTCCCAATCCACGAAATCCGGATCCCTTTTACCAGAACTCTCACCCACATTTTGACCTCCCTTTTTAATATTGCACAGAGCATCCTCAACCCCCTCAGTAGGGTAAATCCCTTTCCTTTTCCTCATACGATTGAGGGTCGACGCCAAGGTTTCATGATCCGACTCGGGTTCACTAATTTTTGCAGGTTGGGCAGGAATAATGGGCGGACTTCTTTAAACAAGAAGAAGAATCAATCCTTGATGAGGAGGGATGTCAATTTTCCTATTTTTGAAGTCCTCATTAGTGGAGAGAAGAGACCTATAGAGGAAGAAGTCCAAGCTCATGGTATGGTTTCTGCGGAAGAAATTAAGAATTGAGAAATGGTGGGAAAAAATCTTCTAAAATTTCCCCTCTAAGGTCAAGTATTTCATGACCACAAGACAAACATCAGCCCATCATTCAAGGAGGTAGGTACGGGCAATACCATCATCATAAGCCACAATGTTCTCACCAACTTCAAAAAAAGTAGCAATTCATGTTTTTGGTTGGTTTTATCCTTAAAGATTTTAATCCCCTCCATTTTCAGACCTGTTATCTCAGATATGGATTCCTCAGAGACCCTAATTTGAACCCCTCTAAAAGTAAATCCCCCATCAATCCAAGCATTTTCAAAATCTACAGAGAGAGTAGGGTCACTACCTTTCAGAAGACGAATGTACCTAGTGAATCCCCCTTTGTGCAGCAGTTTCCACAAGGCATTGTCATTTTTCAGATGAAGGAAAGTAGTAGGTTCAGTATGGACCCTGTCGCCTCCCATGGCTCTTTCAAACTTTCCAACTTTGAACCTGCAGTAGTAGACGCCAATCTCAAGAAACTTAAGAAAATCCCAAATGAAGTGAATCGTAACCATTTTGAAAAAGAGAAAGGTCTTTTCAAAAAACCAAGCGTGAGAGGCTTGGTCATCACCATTAGGATGCCCCCTAAATCGTGTCATCATTAATCAGATTATTAATGAGTCCTTATGGAATATGTTTCCCTCGCCAGGTCATCAAGTCTTCCATGTCATTACCTTCATTTTTCAGGGCATCTATTGGTTTATTGCCAACTATGTAGATGTGTTGAAATTCCACTTTTTCCAATGATGTTAAGATACCGCGAGCTTCCTTGATCATGTTTCTGATCTTCCACCCACACTTACTCTAATCCTGAAGAGCGTTTATCACACACAGGAAGTCACCTTCTATGATGATGGATTTTAATCCCAAATATTTGCACATCATGACCCCCTAGAGCATCACCTTAGCTTCTACATAGTTATTGGTATGATTACCAATGGGTCTCACGTAAACATTGATGCAAATGCCCCTGTGGTCACAAATCAGGCCCCCTCCACCAAAAATGCCATTCATTATTTTTTACGAGCCATCGAATTTGAGCTTGAAGCTACCATCAGGGGGCTTTGACCATTTAACCTTTTGGTTAAACCTCTTAGTCTCAGGACTGTTAGGGATGAAATCCATGCACCTTAGGATATCTTTTTCCCAATCCAGATAATTTTTAGCCTGTTTGGGCTTTAAAATCTGAGCATTTTCTTTAAGGGACTGTCTCACCTTTTCAATAACTTTCTCCAAGATGGAAGCCTTATTCCTGATTGTCTTGTTATTTTATTCCAGCCATAAACCCCAAAGCATGTAAGGGAGAGCAAGTTTCCAAATTTTCTCAACTAGAGCATTCTAAAAATTGAAAAACCATTGATTAGGTAGAAGGGCCACATCCCCAAGAAGGACCATATTCACCTTAAACAGACCAAGAACAACGGAGAAAACTTGAAAATAAAAAGAACATTCAAGGAAGAGGTGTTAAATAGACTCTTCATTACATTTGCAAAAGCCGCATCTGTTGATTATGATCATTCCTCTTTTTTTAAGCCTGCCCACAGTAAGAATTTTACCTTTAACAACTTCCTACAAGAAAATATTGATTTTGGGGATAAGATTTTTATTCCAGACCTTCCTCCAAAGAGTATTAGGTTCAATGTTATCAAAATTTAACAAATAACTAGACTTAACACCATACTCCCTTGTATTCATGGTTCTCCAGATCAACTCATCATAAACTCTATCATGGGGTCTTGAAATGGTTGAATATCCCCTAAGAAGTGGGGGGAGGGAGGAGGGATATCCAATTTCTCTCTTTATCCCAATAATTACAGACCAATTCTCCATGTTCTTTATTGAAAAAAGGCCAAAGCTCACTCCATGGTTCAACCGATTTCAGGGCCCCATCCACAACCCATGAGTCCTCCCAAAATTTTATCTTAGATCCATATCCAAGATTCCTCTTACTTCCTTTTATCAACAACTTTCTAGTTTGGAAAAGGTTATTCCAGAATATAGACCCTCTAGGAAGCTCCATAACAGAGAAGAGAGCCAGAGTACCACCAAAGGGATGCAAATATTTCACTTTCAAGATGTTGACCCGGGTGCCCTCCTCTCTGTGTAATATCCACCCGACCTTAGCTATAAGTGCTTGATTCATGAGTTGAATGTTTTTTAATCTCAAACCACCCTTTTCCTTTAGTTGAGTGACTTTATCCCAAACAACTAAAAGAATTCTATTCCTTTCCTCTGATCCAGTCCATAAAAACCGTTTCGATATGTTCTCAATAGCTTTCTTGACTCTAACTGGTAGAGTGAAGATGGACATAATAAAAATAGCAATGCCATGTAAGAAACTTTTAAGAAGCTGAATTTTTCCATCCTATGAGAGAATAGTGTCTCTCCAGGAGGCTAGTTTTTAATGAAATCTTTCTATTAGTTTATACCAACCTTCTTCCTCAAACTTTTTCCTGCAGAGGGGCATTCCCAAGTAAGTATCAGGGAGATTATTGATGTTGCACTCTAGAATTTTGGTCAATCTGTTTTATTTCTCCTCCCCTACATTAATGAAGAAACATGAGCTCTTTCTAAAGTTGATCCTCTGCCCCGTAGATTTTTCATAATGTTTAGTGATTCCTTTGATAGCCCTGGCTTCCTGAACAGTAGCTTGACCCATAAGAATCGTATCCTAAAAAAATTGTTGCAAGTTTTGGTTTTCAACTCCATGAGCCACTTTTATACCTTCCAAAGTCCCAACACTCTAAGCCATAGATCATAACCTGCTCAAAGTTTCAACAACTATTATATATAGGAAAGGTGATAGGGGATCCCCTTGCCTCAATCCCCTTTTAGATTTGAAGAATCCATTGGGCTTTCCATTAATTAAAACAGAAAATCTCGGTTTATTAGTGCAAGCTTGAATCATTTTGATGAAGTTGGGTTGGTATCCTAACCAACTTAAGAGTGAGTACAAGAAATCCCAAGATATTATGTCATAGGATTTTTGCATGTCCAACTTCACAATCATAGCCTCCCTTACTAAGATCTCCACTAAGTGTATCGTTTCATGAATTGTAATTATGTTGTCTAGGATTTACCTGTCAGGCACAAAGGCCCCTTGATTTGGAGGGATGAAATTAATAAGAGTTTCCCTTAATCTGAAAGCCAAAATTTTAGAAATGAGCTTATACATGGTATTACATAAACTAATAGGTCTGAAGTCCCCAAGGTCCTTAGCTCCTGTCTTTTTTGGGATGAGAGCAATTAAAGTGTGGTTGGTGTGTTTGAGCAAGCTACCAGAATGGAAAAAGTCTTGGACTACTAACACCACATCTTTCTTAAAAATATACCAATATATTTGAAAAAAGAAAGCAGGGAAACGATTTGGCCCTGGGATTTTGTCCCCTTCCATAGCATCAAGGATAGTTTTTATCCCATCCTCAGAAGGGGTAGCTATGAGTTCACTATTTTCAGCATGGTTAATAACAAGTTGAAAAAGATTAAGGATCTCCTCTCTAGATATTTCATCTGAATGAAGATCTTCAACAAACAAGTTCCTAAAGAAGGACACAATAGTGGTAGAGATATCCTTATCCTCAGTAGCTATTTCACCGTTATCTTTATGTATTTCTTGGATTCTTCCTTTGTTGGCCTTAATAGTAGCTAAGATGTGAAGAATTTGGTGTTCATGTCTCCCTCTTTAAGCCAAGTAATTCTAGATTCTTGCTTCCAATATATCTCTTCTCTGCGCATAATATTATGGTATTCACCAACTAGATCTTTTTCTTTTAATTTTTCCTCCATGCCCCATCCTCCCTGTTCCATGGCTTCTTCCATAGCACGAAGATCTTCTGTTATTCTATTTTTTTGGATAAATATATTGCCAAAGGCTTCCTTGTTCCAAATCTTGAGGTTTACCTTAATATTTTTTAGTTTGGCAGCCACCCTGAACATGTTATTGCCTTTGATTTCAAAAATACACCATTCTTCTAACATTTTTTCCAACTCCAGATGAGTGGTCCACATATTTCAAACCTGAAAGGTCTGCTAATAGGTTGCTCCCTAATATTGAATTTAAGAATCAGAGGATTGTGATCCGAACCAATGCGAGCTAGAGAGGATATAGTATATTGTTTCTCCTGGATCCAAGAGATATTCACAAGAAAACAGTCTAGTTTGATTTGGATCAGGTTCTCCCTTTCATGCCTATTTGACCAAGTGTACTTTGAACCACTAAGATTTAGATCCATCAAATCATTCCACCCTAGAAAATTCCCAAGGTCCTCCATACTCTCAGTAAACACATTAACACCTCCTTTCTTTTATGAACGAATGATACAAGTGTTAAAATCACCTCCTATAATCCAGTTTAGATCACTAAACATCTTTCTAAATGTGGTCAGTTCTTCCGAAAGCAATCTTCTACCAGTTGTAGTATTAGGAACATATATATTAGAGAGAATAAACTATTTTCTAGAGCTTATTTCAGTGTAACAGATGACTATATGATGTTGAATATTGATGAGGGGGAAGCCTTCCAAGATATTCTTATTCCACATGAACAAAAGGCCCCCGAAAGCCCCTGCAGACGGTTGACGGTGAAAACCAGCTTCTTTCCAAAGGAACATCTAAAAATCTTTCATCTTATCCTAATTCATCTTAGTTTCTTGAATCATAATAACATCAGGTTTCTCCTTCATTTTGAAATCAAACAAAATTATATGCTTACAGGGCTGATTTAGGCCCCTTATATTCCAAGATAAACAAATCATTTAGAGTGAGAGGATTTATGACCTACCAACAATGGTTTTTGTCACCCCTCTATAATGTCCTTCTTAGTATCTCTCTCCCTTTTTTACTTTTCCGACGGTCTTCCTGGAGATGATTTATTGGCACCTACATCCACCTTTGATCTAGTCCTCATATTTGGTTTCCGTTTTGGAGATGGTATACAAGCTGTCTCTGGGACCTCGATTTCAAAGCAAACCTTTATGGGGCTTTCTTTATGGAGCTCCCTTGGAATATTAGATTAGGATTAGTTAGTCACATTTCCAATTTTAGGAGTAGTTTTAGTATTAGATTTAGGTATAGGAACCAACCTTCTCTGGTTTGTCTCAATTCGCAAGGTCCCACAATTTGAAGACAGTGTCATGTTGCCTCAAAATCCTGGGTTGTCTATGACTCGGGGCAAGGTGCAATTTTGAGCTCCAACAGTAGCCTATATAGTAATTATATAGTGTGATGTTATTCATATGTTAATAAGATGCTCTTTGTCCCTTAAGACCCGTGGCAATGCTTCATGTGACTTGTTCTTTCTAATACATAGTTTTAGGACCTTTGAAGGCTTGAAAATGGAGGAAGTTAGACTTTTGAAGTTGGTTTTAGTCCTTCAAATATGTTTGGTGGGTACTCTATAAAATATGTAACTACTTTTGGAATATTTACGAGATCCTTGAGTGCTTTAGACGTGCAATGGTAGTCAATAATTACATTACTTTGGCCAACATTTTCAAGCATTGTTTTGCAAGCTTAATTTGGAAACTGCACACAAGCCTACGAAACTTTTCTTCCATTACCACACAACCGTCTCAATATAGTTATCAAGAATCATTTTTGTTGTTTAAGAAGATAGATTAGTTAAGAAGAAGAAAAGTCCATGTCCGACTTATCCTACTAAAAAAAATGATCCCATCAGTACCATCTTAAGATCCATATGGGAAAGATTTTGACCACATAATGATTTTCATCATTACGTCCTCACTACCCTTCCCATATCCACCCTGAGTTGACATGGGTAGGATACTAACGAGAAGACAAAGGGACATAACACCTACGCTTCTTATATACTTTAAGTTATCTTTAATAGATGAAGTATCTAAGTTTTTTTATGACACGTTATCATTTGTTAATACACGATATTAGATTCTCAAAGAGGGTTATAATAAATCAATAAGTTACTAACATTCATTAGTTCGTCTTATTGAACTAACTCAATGTAGTAATCATCGTTAAGTATAGGTTACTAATCATGTTTCACATCGATTTGTTTCATTACATTCACTCGTTAAGGATAATCCTTAATCTCTTAAGTACATAAATTGTCATGATTAGTTCATTTAATTCCATCATTATATTGTTATCCTTATTGTCTATGTGTCGTCATTCGATATACATGATCGTTTCAATTGAATCAATGTAATCAACAATTAATATATAACATAAGACTAATCATCTGTATTCATAATCAATTGTATAAACAACATATACTTATTTTAATATTCAACAAGATAAGTTACAAATTAGTCAAGTCATATATTTTGTCTTAAATAGGGATAATCTTTTATTTTTATTAATAATGATATACAAATTCATCAAGAATAATACATTGGGCAAAATGCCCTTTAACAATATGTGAAGGCATTCCTTTCGCATTTAACAAAAGTTTACAATAATCCTTTCCAGATTCATATTAAAATACCATATGACATAAATCAATCATAAACAAACCAAACAATCACTTCAAGAGTGTCATCCTTTCCTACAAACTTTAGGAGAGAATATATACATGGGTCAGTTCAAAGAATTGGCATAAGTTCAAAAACCCATATTCCATGTTGTAATCATTATGAAATAATTGAATATGTTGTGATTAACATGATTCGTAATCAGTACGATATAATTATAAACTTCCTAGTTTACAAAAGGTATTCTATCACACACAATATAAATATGATAATTCATCTTAATATAAAAACAGTATGTTCACTTTCACCTAATGAAACTAGCCTGTTAAACTTAACATTTAGATGATAAAAAGACATACTAAAGATGTCATTTATTTCATTAATCCAAGATTAGAAATAGTAATTTCCTAAATAGAAGTCAATCCATGCTTAATTAAACCTCCATTCCTTTCAAGGTTATAAACAACCATAAGTCAAACTTATACTTATATAAATTTAACACATAGAGTGATGACAAAAACTTTAATAGAATTCATGTTTATCTCCCACTTCTATATTTATTTATTTTTACTAACAATTTAGATTCTGCAAAAGAATAATAACTATTTGTATCAGAATGATACTTCAATCACATATAATTGCTATGCTCAAGCAAAAGATCGTAAAACTAACTCAAATAGCAGTGCTCAGGGGACAGCCACAATATTATCTCATTATTTAGTTTCTCAATCACAAAATTAAGTTTCAAAACTAGATTCAAGGAGTTATGAACATCATTTCTAATGAATGAGTTGCATCTAACTCATTTCCTTTTTCTATATTCACAAATGACTAAAACCAAAATGGATCAATTGTCATTATTATCAAATGATCAAACAAGTGAGTACATTTCCAATTCCCACTTTATATTTCAGATCTCGTAATGTATTCAAAGGGGGATAATGACATTAAAGCTTATAAGCAAACTAAATCATTTCCGGATTCATTTCACGAACCAAATAAAATGTATGTTCCTAAATAATTAAAACAGTCATGCTCTTGAAGAGCTAGAGTAATAATAATAGTCAAGTTCAAGAATGAACTGAAACCACAAAAGAAACCAAGTTCAATAAGGTTGTATTTATTTTTCATAACATTACCAACTATACAAATAAACCAACACGTACCTAACACATAATGCTTGGCTCAATCAAAATGTGTTCAAGAGAGAGAGATCAGTAATCATATTCCAAAGAACTTCAATGACAACAAATCAACAAATCTCGTAATGAGCTAGAATCCACATAACCATCAAGCTCAAAAAGAGTTGAATGCCAGATAATATCATTAAAACCAAAGAAGAGTTAAAAATAAACAATGATAATCAGCACAACTCCATGAGAGCTTACAAATTAACGAGTTAGGAATCATCAAAAATTGTGAGCTCGTTATGAGTTGAAAGTAACTCATCAACATTAAACAAACCCAGATATACCAACTCGACCCAGATTTCCAAATGTAAGACATAACCCACATCATAATAGACTCTAGACTCCATCTCTTCGAGTTTTCTAACACAAGACCCATGAAACATACTTGTATATAGAAGATAACAACAAAGAGCATTCAAGATAAAACTATCAGCATAGCTCATAATGAGCTAGAATAGCTATATTTCCTTTTCCAAATATTACAGTCAACCCTTGAAGAGCTCGTAAAACAAAGATATAAGGAAAACTCAAAGATGAGATCAACCGGATTAACAACATATATCTTAATTAAGAGTCGTTTCCATATTTTTAGCATTGAGCAGACCCACGTAATCCAACTAATACCCAGATCTCAAATTTCAAACAAAACCCACATGTAATCAATTCATTATTTCTTAACAATCATTTACCCATTTCATATTCAACTCCTTGTAGTGCCCACAGTTTTATAGCCTCAATTATTTGTTGTTCTCTTTACTCATAAGCATGTTTTGGCAGGGATTTGATATATTTGGACATTATATTAGTATATTTGATCTTATTAGACATGTATGGAGGTTTAGGCGTATAACACCAATTTAGCTTGATTACTATGTTGTCATCTTATCTTATGATGTCACGGACACTAATTGTTATAATGTTGTTTGGACCGTATTTATAATTAATGGATACTCAATTTAGATTGCATGGTTGGTTTTTATGGATGTATGTCACTTTATCGTTATGTCTAACTCATGGTGAATTATGTATAATTATGCATGTTGTCATATTTTCGATTCTAGAATGAAGATATGCTAGTATAGAATTCATTAATTTCTTATTGAGTAGTTGATTCACATTTTATCGGACAGGTGCATTTAATGTGTGCAATGAGTGTGCAGGTGACAGGTCACAGGAGAACGTGGGATTTAAGGCAGCTACACAACTTTGCACAAGCAGCCCACGGGGCTAAGTCCTAACCGTGTTTATTGTATGAGGCCTTAGTATTAGAGTTTATTGTTTTGGGCACCATGAGTGACCCTCATTTGTAATGTAATGTCTTATAATATTAATTTTGCTTAGGATGGTTAGTTTGCTTATAAACTTGTTTTGGGGACTTAATGGCCCCCACTTGCATTAAGTTTTGAGTTTGTATAATGGTGTATTTCATAAAAAGGGATTAGGGTCACATGTGAACCCTTGGGTGGGCCCCACATCCTCTACCCTTGTGCCCAAATGTGTCAAACCCGAATTTGGGCTATTTAAGCATTTTTAGTGACCCCTTTTTAGTTTGGGAGTTCACTTAGCATGAAAATGGTCACTTGGACCCTACCTAATAGGTAGGGGGCTTAATTCCAAGGCATAGAGGGAGTTTCCCTCCCATTTTTCCTCCCTTTGGTCACATCCATGTAAGATGGATGGGTAAGTGTGCTTTGTTAAAAGTTGCACAAGTTTGTTTTGTTATTCACTTTGAATAATCTGGGAGAAGAGGGTTAAAAGCTATTTTATTCTTTCTCCCTTTTATTTTGAGAATCTTTGACTTTGAGGGAAAATAGAGGTGACATATGTCACCCCCTCATTTGTGAGGATTTTTGTTGGCTCCTTTTCAAATTCTCCCTCATGGGGAAAGAAGAGAACTTTTTTTTGGAGCTTTTGTTTGGAGGCTTGTGGATTTTGGAGCTAGAGCTTGCTTGGACAAAGAAAGGGAAAAGTTAGAAGTGGAGAGCTTTTGGAGGTACGCTCCTTGAGTTCATTTTTGTGTTTATTTCATATTAGCTACTAGTCTTGTTTGTTTAAAATGTGTGTTGCTACTTGTGTGTTAACATTTGTTGTTATGTTTGTGGTTTTATTTTCCTCCATCCATCATATGGCATGATAGATTTTTGGAGTTTGTGGGGGAAGAGAGGGATTTTTCCCTCTCAATCTTCATGGCTTGATGGGCAAGCCATGTAGGATTTTAGTTACTCCCCTCAAATGGATTGAGACAGGGAAGGTGGTTCATATGGTTTGAATCCCCTTCCCCATTCTTGGTGAGGAACCCCTTTTGGGTTTGAAAATCCTCCTAAGAAGGATTTGGTGAATGGATGGAGAAATAAGGAGGGTTTGATAACTTTGGAGGAATAAGGAGGTTGTGGAGATCTTTGTTTTGTGCAACCAATGTTGGCTACACTTCTGACTTTTGGAGATCTCTTTCTTCTCTTCCCCATTTTAGAGGTAGAACATGGTTTCTCTTCTTTTTCATCTTTGCAAAATTGGTGTTTTGTTTTAATATTTGTCTTGTCTTTATGTGAATGTAATGTTGATTTTTCTCTCTTACTCTTGTGCAAAGTTGTGGATAGTAGTCTTCTTTCCCATAGGCTTGGGGGAGGCTAGCATGCCTTCCAACCTTGGAAAGGCATGTAATGATGCCTAAAGGTTGGGTGGTTAATAGGCCTTGTTCTCTTGGAGTTGGATTCATGTAAGAGTATTCGAAAGTTGGAGCTCAAGAGTTGGTGATAGTTGTAGTTTCCTTGTCATCTTGGTTCTCTTTGTTTCCATCATTCTTTTATGGACTCCTTTTTCATTGTATCTTGAAAATAGGCTTGTAATATGTCTTTCTTGAGTAGTTTCATGTATCTTAGAAGAAACATTATATAGTGAGTTTGAACTCCTTGAAAAGAAATCTTGTATTAAATGTTTTCTTTTTATATGAACTTGTTGTAACCCCACTTGGAGGGAAAGTAGATTATTAGATGTAGTGTTATTCTTGATATATATTTCTTTCTTGCAAAATGTTGTAACATGTTTGAATGTAAAATTAAATATCATTCTTGGAGTGCAATCTCTTCTTAAATTTTCTTTGAAACTTAGAGAATATAGCACAACTAGTTCTTTTTTTTCACCAAAATGAAATAGAATATTAGTTAAAGCAAAAATGAACATTCATTCTCCTTCACTAAGTTGTAAATTTAACTCCAAGTCTCCTTTATCATTTGAATTAGTTTGCTACATCTTTACTTTTCACATGAGGAAGGGAAATCATCTTGTAGTTCATATAGCTCAAATTTGTATAGTTAGATTGATTTCCAGACACACTTTTCTTGATACAATTATGGTTAAATTGCTCAAAATTCTATATAGTACAAGTAGATATCCCAACAACTGATAACAACATTGATAAGTTCATATGGCACTTCTCATGGTTGCCTCCTCTTCCAACACCAGGTCTTAATTTCATTCCTATGTTGTCTGGTACTCTACATTCGTCCAATTATCCATTTCTCATATA
Organism: Taxus chinensis; assembly: GCA_019776745.2. Lineage (NCBI taxonomy): Eukaryota > Viridiplantae > Streptophyta > Pinopsida > Cupressales > Taxaceae > Taxus > Taxus chinensis. The sequence continues at coordinate 370,362,094 of CM034151.1, forward strand.
ATCCGCACTTAGTGCCTCTCTGTGTATACCCCTCCGCCTGCCCCCCCCGCCGCCGCCTCTCCCTCCATGCCCTCCTCGCTCCGTTTCGCCTTTTCTCTCTCTCCTCCTCCCTCCTTCTTCTTTTCCCTTTCCCTCTTCCCTTCCCCCCCTTTTTTTTCCTTACACACCCCCTCGCCTGTTTTTTTTTTCACCTTTTCTTTTTTTCCCCCCTCCTCCCCCCCCTTAACCCCCTCCTTAGTGTTCTCCCCTCTCCCCTCCCCCCCCCCACCCTCACCAACTCAAGCACTACAGTGTACAATCTAGATCCAATCACACAGCTCGATAGCCTTCATGTCCGTCCCATTACAAAAAAAGGTTGCCTTAGTAGTCTGTAAAACCCATCAACCAGCACCCCACCCTTCCGCCCACCACGCGAAGAGAAACCAGACTAAATACTCTCACTCCCCCACTACCCAACACACACCAACAACTAAAAAACTAAGAATCTCACACCCCCACTCCTCCAAAGCCACCTCCCCCCTTTTCACCCTCACAACTGAGCCGCACCACCAAAAAGACCCCACACTTTTTATGCCTTTCTCAATTTGGTTTAAGGAACTAGGTTACCAAAGAAGTAAACCAGAAAACCACTCGAAAAGATGTGGCTGATAACGGCATAACAGCATAGAAGCATGGACAAACCCCAAAAGCCTCACAGTCTAACTCGACCTATCTATTATCCCCCCAACCCAAAACCTACAACCACAGCAAACCAGAATCCGAACCCAAACACACAAACCACATCCCCACTGCCCTTCACCCATCTGAATCCTTTTGTTACCGGCAAAACACTAGAGAGACCGCGGAGTGAGTTGCACATAGAAAAGGGATACACACAAACCGAGGTGAAGACCAAGGAAGTTAATAACCAACATCCGATCCCTCAGATAGAAGAAAGAGCAAAAAGAGATAAAAGCAAAATACGAGAAGAAAAAAAAACTCAGAGTAAAACGCAAAGCTGGAAAAACAGGGAACTAACCCAACACATGACAGAACGATGTACACACACCAACCTGATCACAAGCTTCACACCACCTACACCTATCCACCTACCGCTTAACATTTCCCCCACCAAAAACCAAACAGCACACCCATCCTCGTCCCCCGTCGCCCTCCTCCGGCCGGTCCTCCTCGCCATCCTCTCCACACCCCCCCCCTCGTTCCCCCCCTCCACTGCCTCCCCCACCATGACCCCCCCCTTTTTGCCTCGCCGCGCCACTGAGAAACAAACCCACCCCATCCCCCCTTATCCGGCTGGTCTCTTCCTTCCTTTTGCCCGTTATTTTTGCACCCCCCCCACTCCTATCACGCACCCACCATTAAGTAGCCCCACCATGTCACCTCTCTTCGTGGCCTGAATCCTAGAATACAAATATATCACCGACGAGGTTCTAGCCAGCATGAATCCATTCCTTAGTTAACACAACAGAAATAATTTCAAAGGACATTTGATCCTGCCCACTCACGAGGAGCCCACATCAAAACAGACCCAACACACCACCCCACAGACGGACCAGACAACAACCCCGACGCTCACTTGTACTCGATGCGTCTCGACCACTTTGTGAGGGTGTGCAAAAGTATAAGTCCAGGACTTCTAGCAGTTTTTTTGCACCACATCATGACCAGAAACACGCTAGCGCGCTACGACCTAAACACGTCAAACCACCTTTTTTCCTTCCCCCACCACCCCCCCCCTTTTCCGCCCAGCGGGCACCCACCATAGCCGAACAGAACATCAAAAGTCCCCGGATAAATCGGAACGGACAAAAAACAAAACCGAATTAGGCCACCAAGGTGAATCTGAAGCATATCGCCGAGAGAAGCACCCCCCCATTGTCCGCCTTGTCCAACTCCTTTTGGCCACACTCCGTCACCACTCCCCACGACCTCTTACAAATAATCCCGTTGCCATACCACACTACTCGCAAAATTACCCTCATCCCAAAGCACGCCACTAGGCGTTCGGGGCTTCTCTGAAGCAGTGGTGCTCACTCTAGCCCGCCTTAGAAAAGCCTTAACCCCATAACGAAAAGCCCACCTACAATTATTACAGTGTCAGGGTATACATATGAGCACTAATCTTATAATAAACTCTGTCTATACCACAAGTCTAATGCAACCCCCCCAAATACTGGCACGTAGCGTCGGATAATTTCATTTGTGTTAGCATTGTAACTTTCGGCTTTAACCTCAAATAAAAAAATAACCATACCAACACCAAACTAAAATATTGTTATAACTCCTCTAGGTGTTCTGGGTACCGAGGAGGGGCCCATTACACTCTCCTACACCAACAACAAATATTTCCTAGTTGGCCCACACGATCATGAAACACACAAATTCTAATACTCTAAAATACCCAAACTCCCCCGCATGGCTCACCACTGTCTTCCCAAGTTGCCGATAATAACCAAACCTTTCCTTCCCCCAACTAACCCGATGCTCCACACCCCCCTTCCATTTCTCTTGCATCCTTCGCCACCGCCGACACTCAGGCCATTTCCCCATCCAACCACCCCCATGACCCCCCCACGTCTGCTCGCGCGGTAGGACAAACCTCAATAATTAGACCCAACTTGGGCGCCCCAGTGAGAGAACAAAAATTAAGGATATCGGGAGTGAAGTCATCGATAAGCTGGCACTTAAACCACATTCCTGTATTTCCAAACCACCTGGAGAGACAACTAAGACGATGCTCAGTCGAAGCTCTCATCATTGCTTATTTACATCATTCCAAACAACAAGCATGCGAGAGAAGGGGAAAACACCCATCCTGCACCACTGTTCTGGTTTTCCTTTATTTCTTGACAACTCCTGTGAATCCCCTCCAAAATCTTAACCCCAAACTGAACTCTCCACTCACGATGTTTACATATTACCAAAACCATCCCTAGCCGCGACCACTACCCATATATAGACATCCAGACCCGCTAATGACGCCCTACCACAAAACGCAACACCCCCCCCGACGACGAGGAGTATCGGTGCTAAATTTCATAAAAGCCCAACAAATAAGTCGAGTCCCCTAAATATCTCCATGACATCCCCTTACTCCAACCAAAAAAAAGACCTCGGTTTCCAGAAAATCCAAACAAAAACTAAATGCACAATAGCACAAAGACACCACATTCCAGAAACCCATTTGCACCATCTCGCAGCCGTACATTTGACCCAAGAGACCACAACTTACTACGAGTCATCGGGCGAAGAACTACTGAGCTAATGGTCCCACGGAACCGGCCCTAGAACACGCCCTTCATGTCTCATTCATGCCTCCTTACCACGTCCTGATGGGCATCAAAACCCAAACTCCCTCTAATTTAGCAATTTAAAATCTTAATTAAACTTACATGTGGTTTCTCAATGCCACGTACTAAACCCAAACATCACTTTTAAACGTTGCATGCATTTGAATGGTATGTGACTATATTAACCTTACTAACCAATGTCCATGTCAAGTGTTTTATGACCCATACAAACAGACTTGTTAGCCATGGTGGTCCCGAGACCCCCTTCCATATGCTAAAATTAGACTTATAAAACAATACAACCAAACTTTGGTTCATAATTAAATATATCATAGTCATCAATGAATCTTTATAAATGTATATAAAGCTTTAGTGATGACTAAGCTATATATATAATTAGCTACTTAGATCTTACCTACGCGGATATACATACATATACATATATTATTAGTTAATTAGATCTTAGTGATAGAGATATACATACTTATACATATATATACTTAATTAAAAATGTGTGTGTATTTATATTTTTTATTTGTGTTTTAGTTCTTAATTAGACCATATTGAACATATATATTCACACATGTATATGTTACCAGCTTAATACACCATCACGAACATATCGATGTACGACCATTCATAATCCAAACAAAATGACATCAACTACTTAGACAACTATTATCAGTTTCACTACGACAATGTGTGTGCAATAAGTCGGGATGTTACAATCTCGAGAGTAAAGTAATGATTTGGATAATTTCAATTGAGTGAGTAAGCAACATAGTAGTGTGTAGAGTTGAGCAGGCAATGCAAGAGGGAGAAAGATGTGTCATTTAAGCTTAGAATGCAAGCATGAGTCATAATATAGAAACAAATCCAAACTTGGCCTTGTCAAAGGATAAGTTACAAAATTAAAGTGTCTACATTTGCCACCCTTTAAGTGTGAAATTGAAAAATGCTTACTTAAAGGAAAAACATACTTGAGTGTGCATACACACTTTTTCTTTGCTTAATTGGTGTTGTACTTTGTTAGTGTTGGCATGCTTTGAATGAAACATACAACACAGAGTATACTCAATGTGCATATGAGATATTGAACTATAACTCAAACGTGAATAGGATATATAACATTGAAAATTGAATTTTGTATAATAAAGTAAAGATATGAATTCTTGAAGGAATACACATGTTCGCTTGTCAAGGGATGATCTCTCATTCTTTGATGTGCTTCAAGATGTTGATTATGTTGAGATGTCAGAGGATTAGGGGTGATTAATCCCCAATTTTGTTGAAGGAGAATTCAAATTCAAAGAGGAGTTGAGTGTGCATGACATAACACTAAGGAGAGGTACCATACAATGTTTTTCCCAAAGAACCCCGCAAAGAAGGAAGACTAATATACAAAGTTTCTAGCCACTCTGATATCTTCCCACACAAAAAGAGTGAGTAAAGGAAGAATAACCTACGAAGTATCTAGTTTTGATATCTTCCAATCCCACGAGCCACACCATAGCAAATGAATCTAGGCCCAAGTGTATAATAACCATAGATTCATAAGGGAATGAAGTGTGTCGCATGCCCCCACCATGTGTAGTATTGACTCTCAATGCATGCAAATTTTGATTAATGTAAGAGGAGACTAAGGCATGTATTCCCATACCTTGTATCTGTAGTAGTATCTAGATGGTTTAGTGAAGAAGGAATGAAACATTCACACCATTTGTATCGTGCTTTGAATTGTGTCATCTATATAAAAATATGTACTAGAAATCTACAAGAACCTGATAATACTAAAGTTTTCTATAGATTTTTCCCCATGATGGAAACATCCACTATGGGCCATAAAGTACTATGCTTTCATCCCCGATGGATAGTTATGTACCAATGTGATTTATGTCCTTACTCTATATGTGTACATGTTTCTAAGGATCTATGCCCTATATAAATTTGTGTTTGAACCATTTACTCTATTTGTATCATCCATATATGTGCAATATATACCCCATTGAATGCCCCCTCTTTTTAGGTGTGTGAGATGTGTCAATAGAGTAAACAACTCAAAATAATGATGTGTACCCATGTCAGATAAGTTTGATAGTCTATGTTTCATCACATGGAGGGTTTTCTTAGATGGTCACAGTTAGGATCATGTTCCTTCATGGGGTATGAATGGTGGAGACCATGGTGCACAAAAGACAACAATATGTAACAAACAACAAACGATCATGGCAATAACAATCATGTATAAGATAAAACAAGTGCAAATACAATTAAGTATACATGTAAACTAACATAAAAGTACACAAGCAATATAATATAAAAGAATCATATCAAGGGACATATCCACAAACATAAGATGCCAAAGTGTTACATGACAAACATAGTGAAGGCACATAGGATGCATACAAAGAAACAATTATACAAATAATCACTCCTTCAAGTACCCAAGAACCGTCACATATGTAAGTGGCGTGGAGACACATTCAAGGGACACAAAAGTGTCACGAGACAAACAAGGCGTATAGGCCACATACAAATAATAAGTTAAGCCATAAAGCAAGTGAAAACAATAGTGAAAAATAGCCAAAAGGCACAAAGAGCGAGATAATTTAGTGTTGTATAAGACACGTGTTAGTTATGTTAGTCAAGAAGATAACGTATACACAGTATAATCAAGTGGGGAAAATGAGGAAGTAAAATAATTGTATTGAAACAAAATCACCTAAATAGTGTAGGTGATTCCCCTAGTAAATCATGGTATGTTGGGAAGGGACTAGGCCAACTCCTGTCATCGTGTATCAATCTATATATGTCTTACATCTAGCTCAATTTACCTTGTAAGCACATTTGTGTAAGAAATATATAGAAAAATATGTTATATATCAAATTATATGATAAACATGTGTAAATTAAAAAACTAGCAAATCAAGTCACATGTATTTTTACAAATATTTAATGTTGTGTTTTATGAATATTTAATTATTTTTGCATTTTTGTTAGTTATGTATGGAGAGGAGGGGTAGCATAAGAGCTACCTGATGAGGGCCTCATTAAGAGGCATGATCAACCTATAAACCAAGGGAGGCTTAAAGCTTAGATGTGTTAGATGTTTAGTTGAAGAAAGATGCACCTCAAGAAGTTGGGGTTATGTTACCTGTGTAGGAGACATAATATGTGCAATTGGAGACCTGGGATGACACCTAAGGGGGATAGACCCTTTGAAGGTAGCTTGTGTAATATGAGGCCTAAGCAGATACCTAAGAGGGATAGACTAACGAGACGTAGCACATATTTAGGTGTAACAACTGTAGCTTTCATACTAAGGAGCTTAGGCATGGGGGGTTCATATGGGATACCCTTGAGTATTACAACTTGATTGTATATAAACTCGATGCATTTCTAAAAGATAAATAATGTAACCTTAAGAGCATGCATCCAAGGGAAACCTAGATGCATATTGCATGAACCAAGAGAATCTGTAACCAAGAAGGGGATAACAATACTAACATAGCCAGCTATAAGAGGTAAAACAATGTCCAAGAGAAGTCTCATATTAAATTGACATGTTTCTTGTTATATCCAAGAGAAGCAAGTAACTTAAAAGTGCACATATTGTTTTGAACAGTAATATCAATCAAAACACTATATATAGGGTATTAGCCAACAAAAGAAAGGATATATTTTGTATCTAAAACAATATCATGAGCCATATTAGAATTATCAAATGTAATAATGTAACTAGGGGCAAGATGGTAGTGATAGTACCAATCAAATAATGTAATGGATTATCATATGATGGAGGAGACAGCTAAACTCGATAGGAATGGTGCACTTCCGAATTGTATTTAACATTGTTATGGTCACGAAGTGGGTTGTTGAAAAGTTTTCAGTTTAGAATTATCATTGGTAGGATTATATTTCTCAATGTTCGTGTCTCGTTTAATAACATTAACATCGATAAGATCTTGTATAACATGACAAAGATTGATACATCGAATAGTAGAATGGCCAACACATCTATAATTGTATACAAGGAAAACTGAAAGTAATGAAAGAAATAAGAAATGAAAAACAAACGCAAACCTTCCTTCAAGTTCTCTTGCAACCTTGAATGAGATAGTTGAAGTGTGGAATGGAGTACCACACTTGTTGGATCTCTTTGGATGATTTGGTTATGGATGCTCCAAACTTGTTTCCAAATGGAAGAGGAAAGTGCTATGAGAAATGGATGATCAAATGGACAGCCTTTTAGTATAAAATTATAGTGGCAATCTAGCAGAGTATTGTTGCAAATGCTTAAAGCTTCCAAGAGATGAATTGTGAAGGATTGAGCCTCATATTTATAGCTGAAGGAGAGGCCATGGATTGTGGATCAAGGTTTGAATGAGTTGCAAGTAAATGAATGCATTTTCCTGAATTAGCAAGTTGATTTGGTCTGTCTAGTTGGATGGTTTGAATATTCATTTAAGGGGAAATGAATATTTAGTTGGCTTTTGATTTTATTTGAGAAGGTGGTTGTACATGAATATTTTGCTTCCACCTTTGTAGGGTTCTAGAACTTGAGTGGAGTGAGCTAGTTCAACTTGAGTGAGTTGGATGGTGAAGTGGAGATGAGTGGATAATTAGCTATTTATTTATTTAAATAGCTAATTAAATTAGCCAAGGGGTGTGAGTGTATGCTTTAAGCATGATAGAATTAATTAAATTAATTCTAAATGGATGTGGGTGAATTCTAATGGAATGTGGGAGGGTAGTGGTCTAGAATGCATTCTAGAACTGATTTAGCACATTGTTCAGGATAATAGGGATGACTAAGAATATGTATGTATTTTTAGGGTGTCTACATTTTCCCCTCTTTAAAGTGTTATTATAAAGTAATAACATTTTAAAGATAGTAGACACATGTAGATCAATGATTGGATGATAGGGAAGCATGGTGGGTCTATTTGATTTTCCCTGGTGAAGCATTTGGATGCCCCAATGAGTATGGATTATGCTAAGGGATTTCCCCCTCAAGTGGATGGGTGATGCAACAAAGTGGTGGACAATCGTTTGATAGGAGGAAAGAGAAGGCGAATGATTTAAGAGGGAGTAGAAGGATGGGAGTGATTTTGCTCGTAGCACGAGCTTCCATTCATATTGAATTTTAGAGATACCTTATTTTGATGGTACACAATAGAGTTGGCACCATGATTATGAAAGAATCGTGATGTTTAACCTATTATGTGCATAAAAAAACACACACACAACAAACAAAAAGATAAAAAGTGAAATAAAACCAATATACATAGTAAATGTATGCACCATGGCTATAAATGAACCAAGATGATAACAAAATACTTGTAATTGGTCTAAGGAAAATAAAAGATAAAAAGTAAAGCAAACCCAATATACATAGTAAAAGTATGCACCATGGCTATAAATAAACCAAGATGATAACAAAATACTTGTAATTGGTCAAGAAATAATAGCAACAATGCAACACAATTGTAAATAAAGACAATTAACTATGCCCCTAATGTGTTCCACAGTGATGAATTAAGCAAATTTGGATGCCCCCAAGCAAGGATTCATGCAAGGGGATTGGATCAGACTGAAAGAGTGGGGTCAAGTGACACTCTTTGTTGGATCCGCATTGAAGATTAATCTGAGATTGAATGGGTCATTTCCCCCAAGCAAGGATGCATGCAAGGGAGAAAATGAGAGTCGATATTTCCCCAAGTGAGGATACACACAAGGGAGATGATTGATTTGACTTGCCCCCAAACAAGGATACATGCGAGGGGTAAGATGATTTGTGTTTTGATAGTCATAGGATAGTTGGAAATGATCACTAGGATAGGAGTTAAAAGTTTGATTTTGTTGAGTGTTGACTTGTTTGGAATTTTTGTTTTTTTGTAAATTTTTAGGATTTTGTGATGTATTTGAATGTTTTTGGATTATTTGATTATTTGATTATTTTTTTTTTTGATTATTTGATTTTTTTGGATTTTTTGATTTTTAATGTTTTTTGGATTTTGTTGGATTTTTAAATTTTTTGGATTTTTTTGATCTAATGGTAATAACCAGTGAGATGTAATGAGGTGATCCAGGACCCACCCAAGCATACACAAGCATGTAAAGGCTTATGAAGACCAAGGGATGGATGTGAGTGAAAATGGATAGGATGAAAGATGGTGCATGTCCTAAATACAAGGAACAAGTGACAGAAACCAGTTTGGGATGAAATGGTAAGATGGATAGGATGGAGGAACTATATAAGTGAATGTGCTAAAATGCCCCTAGCACAAGAGGTATGTATGTATGGCTCGAGAATAAAATCTCTTCAAATGAACCGCATTCATGGGTTCTTTAAGCTCTTCACCATCTTGAGTGGATAGTTTATATGCACTGGATCTGAATTTTGCAATGACAAGGTAAGGACCCAACCAATTTGGTTCAAATTTTTCTTTCTTGTCCCTATCTTTGGTTGTATTCTTTTGATTTTCTTTTAGAACAAGGTCGTCGATCTTGAACTGTTGTGGTTTGATCTTCTTGTTGTAGCTATGATGAAGCTGATTCTGATACACTTTGAGATGGTCCAAAGCATTGAGCTGCATTTCATCTAAGAGATCAAGCTCAACAAGGTGAGCCTATCGATAGTCATCTTCGTTGATCATATGTTGAAGGGATACACAGAGTGATGGGAGCTCGACCTCTATAGGTAACACAACTTCAGAGCTATAGTATACAAGTGAGAATGGAGTGGCTCCTATTGGAGTATGGAAGGATGTACGATAGGCCCAGAGGGCAGGATATACTTGGGTATGCCAATTGTGACCATGCTTGTCAACAATTTTTCCATGATGGATTTTAATGTCTTGTTGGAAGCTTCATCTTGGCCATTACATTGGGGATAGTAAGGGGTAGACCAATGAAGGTGGATGTTGAAGCATTTGGCTAAGGATTTAACAATTTTATTTTTGAATGACTTATTGTTATTTGTAACAAGAGAGGATGGAATGCCAAAGTGAAAAATAAGGTGATTGAATATGAATTTGGAAATATTACTACCAGTAACATAGGTGAGAGGCATTGACCTTTACCCATTTGGTAAAATATTTTATGGCAGTGATAATGAACTTATGGCCATCATATGAAGTGGGGTTGATTGTTCCTATAAGGTTGAGTGCCCATATGGAGAAAGGCCAAGGTGTAGTGATTGGTTGTAAGGCTTGAGAAGGTGTGTGAATGATATTCCCATGTGTTTGGAAATCCACACACTTCTTAACAAATTTACATGAATCAAACTTCATGGTAGGCCAATAATAACAAATGTGTAAGATCTTCTTTGCTAAAACCATGCCACTTGTATGTGCTCCACAAATACTAGCATGTACCTCTTCTAAGGTTTGGAGCACTTCATCTTGGTTGAGACATCTTAATAGAGTCCCATCATAGCCTCTTCGATAAAGGGTATCTGCGAGTATGGTATAGCGTGAAGCACATTGTGCTAAGGCTCATTTATCTTGAGAGTTCATATTTTTGGGATAAGTGTGGTCACAGATGAAAGTATAAATGTCATGATACCAAGGGTTGTCAAGACCAACTATTTCATAGACCATGGTTGACTTATAAAAATCATAGGCCGGAACTAGAAGATGTTCAATGAGAAACTTGGTATGTGTTTGATGGGAGTTGAACTCAAGAAGAGATCTGATAGTCACCATAGCATCTACTGATTTGTTTTGAAGGCGAGGAACTTGTTCAAATGTGATCAACTAAAAGTAACCTCTAAGGCTATCCACCATGAGTTTGTAAGGAATGATATTTTCATTTTTTACATGGTATTCATTTGTGACTTGTTTGATGATCAGAAGTGAATCACCAAAAACTAATAACTCTTTGAGATTCCATGATATAGCCAATTTCAATCCTAGCTATGAGGGCTTCATATTCTGCAATATTGTTTGTGTAGGGGAAGGCCAAGTGGAAATATTTTGGAATAACATTACCATCTAGTGTGATAAGTAAAATACCAGCTCCTTGATCCATGGACATTACAAGATCCATCAAAATATAGGGTCCAAGAAGGCACTGTATCAACATACAAAAGTTCTTCATCTAGAAATTCAAAATGAAGTGGTTCTGATCTTGGTAGAGGTGCCGCAACAAGTTGATCTACAAGAGCTTGTCATTTGATTTTACTTTTGACTAACAAACTCGATATCAAACTCACTAAGTAGAATGACCCAACTTGACATTCTACCTATGAGAATGGGTCTTGATAGTAGATATTTGAGAGGATCTACTTTTGCAATGAGTTTGGTTGTGTGATTGAGAAAATAGTGGTGTAGTTTGCGAAATGTGAAAGTACTACTAAAAAAACTTTCTCAACCTGTGAATATTTAAGCTCATGATCAATAAGTATTCTACTAAGATAGTAGACTACTTTCTCTTACCCTTGATCATTATGTTGTGCTAGCAATGCTCCTATTGCATGTTTTATAGAAGATGTGTAGAGAAGCATTGGTTTATCTAATATGGGTGGCATGAGAACCGGTGGACTTGATAGATATTCTTTTAATTTAGCAAAAGAATCTTGACATTCTTGGTTCCACCAAAATTGTACATCTTTTTTCAGTAATTGATTGAAGTGATGACACTTATCTGCCAGTTGTGAAATGAACCTTCTAATTGATTGGATCTTTCCTTGAAGACCTCTCAGTTTCCTGAGATTTTGGGGAGGAGGAATTTCCATGATAGCCTTGACCTTGTTGGGTCTACTTCTATGCCTCTCTGTGAAACAATAAATCCTAGTAATTTTCCTGATGTTACGCTGAACACACATTTCTTAGGATTAAGTCTTACTTTATTTTATCACAATATTTCAAAGATGTGCCACAACACTTCCAGATGATCTACTCATGTTTTATAATTTTCTAGGATGTCATCTACATAGTCGTCCATGATATCATGTAACATGTCATGAAAGATGATTGTCATCACTCTCTGATAGGTAGCACCTACGTTTTTGAGGCCAAAAGGCATGACCTTATAGCATAACGTGCCCCACAATGTAGTGAACGTTGTTTTATGTTGATCTTCTTCTGCAAATGAATTTGATTGTAGCCATAAAAACCATCCATGAGGGAAAGCATTTCATGACCTGTTGTTGAATCCATGATCATTTGAATGTTTGGTAAAGGGAAGTCATCTTTTGGAAATTCCTTATTAATGTCATGAAAATATGTACATATTATGATGCCTGAAGTTTTCTTTTCAAAAACTACGGTGTTTGAAATCCATGTAGAATAGGCTATTGGTCAAATGAACCTGCTTCTAAATTTTTTTGAAGTTTAGCTTTCACAAGCAATGCAACTTTGGATGATATCTTATTCTCAATTTTTGCTTGATAGAGTTTTCTTTTCCATAAGTGTAGTGAAACCACAAGAGATGGATCTAATCCTGACATATCAATATGTAACGTTGTTTTTTATTCATCCATGTTTGGACATGCCCACAATATTTCAAAAAAGTTATCTTTGACAAGCAATGCAACTTTGGGATACATCTTTCTGAACATCAGGATGTACCACAAGGTGGTGTACTACAAGAGATGGATCTAATCTTGGCATATATTTGTAATTCCATGTGAAAATTCTTGAAATTCCACAAGGAGTTTTGTGAAATCTAGCTCTTTCTTTATCTAGAAACTTGCTCCAAGTTGTAAAATCTTCGTTTGCTCATGTGTGCCAATGTTAATTTCTATTGTTTCCTCAACCAAAATTTTAGATGTGTCTCTTTCGAAAAAGGATGTCATTGGTTGATGTAAATATTCAGTTGATGATGAAGGAGAGTCCCCTCTCTCTAGTGCCTCAAAAGGTTTTCACTAGGAGATACATCCCTTTTCTTTTTACTATTTTTCATTTTTTTGTTTTTGTGTTTCTCCAATAGCACCTCAACGAGGTTTTCACTATGGGAGATTTGATTTTTCATTTTTTTGATTTGATTTTCACTTTTTTGTGGACTAGGGTACTCTAGTTCCTCACCAAAGTAGGTAGTTGTGTCAAGGTCAATATCAAATCCCTTCCTATGATCAGAAAGGGGGATGGGATCCCGAGTCTTGAGAAACTCTTCAATGGCCTCATCATTTTGAAAGAGGTCCATGGAGACATGATTTAGTTGGTCCTGAATTATTAGGGTAGGATATACAAGGTGGAATTGAAATGGTATTGATGGAGAGGTTTTCAATAAATATGTTTGTTTCAAAATGGTTATCAAAGAGGCCATGTGCGGAACCTATCTCTTTGTCAGAGTCAGTGTCCTCACCACTAGTTAAGACATCAAGCAGTATCAATGAACTTTCAAATGTACGGAAACCAAGACCATATCGATAAATATTTTCTGTGCAAGTTATCAGATCAAGATGTCCTTGTTCATTTTTCCCAAGTCCTTTACCTTTCCACTGCATATTTTTCATGATTTTGTGTGCTTTAGTATACTTAGATGATACGTAGCAAGAAGCATATCCATCATCATATAGCCAAGAGCTCGAAGAACTCAGAATGTGTTCTTCGTCAATATCCAAACCTTTTCCATACAAACTTACCAAGATTATAGATAGGAGGAGTTTTGATATGGGGAGTATTAGATTGACCATAACTATGTGGGGATAATGGTAGGTTGCCAATGTGAAGGGAATTTTGGAGTTCATACTCTCCAAGACCTTTGTCTATGATTTTCAATGTAGATGGGGTGGAGGAAGTGGATGGTTGAGATTTCAGCAAAACCTCAAGGTATATGCGGGTTTCATCTGTGAATGGGGTAAGGATGGGAGCGAGGATTTATCCACAGAAGGACAATATTTTCATGTGTATGTATTCCTTCTAAGAGTTTGCAATACTCAAAAGGTTTAACATCTACATGTAATGTGAATTACTTTCCTTCATAGGGGAATTTGATGCATTGATGGTATGTAGAAGGAATGAATTGCATGGCATGAATCCATGGGTGGCCTAGGAGGATATTATAGGATGTTTCCATGTCCACAACATGGAAAAATGTGTCCAAAGTTTGGGTTCAAACTTTGATTTGTAAAGAGATAGTACCCATGGATTTCCTTTCGCTATTATCATAACCATGAATGGTAATGATGTTAGTGCCTATAATTTCCTTAGTATAACCTAGACATCACAACAAATTCATGGAGTAAATATTCAATGCAACTCCATTGTCTATAAGCACGCATTTGATTTTATGATGGGTGATGAATGCTTCTACATATAAGGAATTATTATTGGTAATGTTAGGGTTCAAGAGGTCATGAGGACCAAATGACAAAATGGGATTATTGGATGATAAATTTGTAATGAGGGCCTGAAATTGTTGGGAGTTAATATCCTTAGGAACATGTGCCTCATGGAGTGCATGAGTAAGGATACTTTGAAGCGTAGGAGATGTCTTGAGAAATTCCATGAGAGAAATTTGTGCAGTGGTCTTCTCTAATTGTTTGATTATATCGTAGGAATCAGACAAAGACTTTGCATTTGAGGATTGTGCATTTGTAGCGGACTTAGGATTAGACACTTGTTGCGGCATTGTGGACGTGGAAGGTTGTTTAGTAGTGGGTACCCAAACCTGTTTTTCATGTTGTTATAGCGTAAGTAGGAGTGTTAAATTTGATAGTGGCTACCATGTTTGGTGTATGATCTAACAAGGAAATAATATAATCAAACTCGACATTGTTTGATGTTTGGCCATTGTCTTTTGCATATGATTATTTGTTCCATGCTTAGGGAATGGGTCCTAAGCAAGCATGGAAGACCTTTAAATTCTCATTTGGTGTCTTGTTATTAGATTTTCCTTCTATTTGATGTCTCCATTATCAATTAAGTCTTGTATATAGTGATGTAGTCTTACACAATGATCCGTTGGATGGCCATGTATATGATGGTAGTCATAGTATTCATTCTCTTTATACCATGTGGGTTTAGGTTTTCCTTCTTCAAAAGGACATGTGAATGGGTATGTTACCATTTTAGAAACTTACTGAGTTGATGGAGGACACTTGAAAGTATTTCTCCAAGAGGCGTAAATTTTCATCTTTTTACCTCATGTGGAGCAATTTCTTTGCTAGAAAGGACTAGAGTATGTTTATATTTTTCAATTTTACCAGATTGTTGATGAATTGGATTTTGTACATTTTGGATATGATGAGAATTAATGATTCCATCATTTATAACATTTCAATTTTGATTGATGAATTTATATTTATCTTGATTTTGATTATGATTATTGTTGTGATTATTGGGTTGATCTTTGAAGGTGTCTTGATTAGGCCCTTTGTAATAAGATCCCTCTCAATATGTTGTCCTTTTTCTATTACTTCTTAAAAAAAGTTACATTCAAACAATGCATTTGCACTTGGAAAGATAGTTCTGAATTTGAATTTGGAATGAATATGTTAACTAATTGGTTCTCGAGTATAGAGCTATGGAATCGGCTTGCGATTCCTATGCCACCGTTGAAGAAATGATGCGAAAGTTTCATTATTCCTTTGCTTTGTGTTGCAAAGGTCCATCATTGTAATTTTAGAATCAAGATTGAATGAAAAATGTTTGAAAAAATTCTCAGAAAGGTTTGTGAATGTGGTGATGGATCCCTTTGGAAGGTGTAAGAACCAATCCAAAGCTTTCCCTCCTAAAATTTTAGGGAAGAGGTGCAAGAGAAAGATATCATTGTATGCCACTTCTTGACATGCCATGAAAAATTATTTGATATGTTCTCTTGGATCATGTTTTCCCTTGTATTTATCAAATTTGGGTGTTTCAAAGGATTTAGGGAAAGGTACACTTAACATGTCCCTATTGAATGGGTAAGGACATAGTTCATCAAAATTGAATTGTTTTGTACACTTTTGAAGTCCCATTAATGTTTCTTTCATACTCTTCCATTCTTGTGTGAATGGGGAGTTTGTTTGAGGAATGTCCATGGTGACTTCATTGGCATGCATTACTTTGTGATCTCCCTATTTTCTAGGATTTTCATTGTTTGTGAGTTGGCATTGTAACTCCTCGATTTTGGATATCAACTCTTCTTTTGATGAATGAAACGTAGTAGTTGATTTTGAAGGTTTTGTACTAGACCTGGGTTTGTCTATTAAGTATTTTAAGTGTTCATGCCCAAAGTTAGAGGGTAGATTTTCCCCCATTTCAAAAAGGTGAAGTAGATATTGGTTTTTATTTTACATTATGACATGATCAATAGCTTCTTTCTCACCTGTTGATAGTTTAGGTTGTTCTCCAATGTCTTCGTCTACAAAAGGGCCATGACCAAAAGGGTTGAATCTTTCAAACTCATCATGGAAATGAGTACTTTTACTATGTGTAAACACCATTGTTTTATAGGTAAATACCTAAGTGAATAGTGTTTTTGAGATTTAAGTAGAAGTTTGTGACAAGGTTTGAGCTAAGAAGATAGATAAGAGTGATTTGTTTTAGCTTTATTTGAGAGAATCAAAATGTAAGTTTAAGATTTGAAAATTGTTTTGATTGAATTAGATTGAGATTTACTTAATATGTGAATAAAGTGAATATTCAAAGTATAAAGTTTGGATGTTGGTTTGATTTTCTTAATACGTGAATAAAGTGAATATTCAACGTATAAGGCTTGGATGTGATTCTTGATCTGATTGCTTATAATTTGCCTATAATTGAATAAAGTGAATATTCAATATATAGGGATTTGATTGGATTTGATTTGATGTGGTTTAATACATGAATAAAGTGAATATTCAAGTGTATAAAGGATTTGATTTCGATGGATGTGCTTAAACAATGGATAAAGTGAATATCCAATGAAAAAGGCTTAAATTGTGATGAGATTGGATTTTGCTTAAGTCTATGATTTTTGGTAAAATCAAAGACTAAGACTAAGAATGATTTGGATTTGAGTTGGTAAGTTTATGGAACAATGGAATCAGTAGGCCCTAGTTTGTCAAGCTTCCTAGGGGTTAGGGAAAATTTTCACTCACCAAAGTGCCTGAACAAGTACTCATGCTAGAAAATTTCTTTCCTAGCTACAAACTATACCCATCAATCAATTAAGAATGGGGTCATCACCACGGGCTACTTATGGTTTCCTCATGGGTATTACTAGTCAAGTGGGTTGTGGGGCACTACCCGTTTCATTGGTCAGTTCCCTCAAGGTGCCAACTACTTTGGGGTTCTTGTGGTACTCCTCATAATGAGTTTTAGGGACTATGCCCAAGCACTTCCCATAGTTAAAGTGGATGAGTTTTAACCCTTATCTGAACCTGTAATGACAATGTGTTTTTAGATTATTTTAACAATTTTTAATAATTTTCAAATGTCATTGGCCAAGGAAAACCTGCATACAATATTAGTAGTTTTTTTGTTTGATATTTTTGATGAAATTTTTAACTTTGCAATGGTCTTGCATACAAATGATTAGTAATTTTATTGCAAAGAAAAAATGATGTAAAATAATGAAACAAAATTCATTGTTTATAATTCTCAAGATCACCCAAGAGGGTGTGAGAGAAGAGCATACGCAATTGGTTTGATTAGATTAGATTAGATAAAGATTAAAATCAAAACAAGTGTTTAGATGTTTATTTATGAAAACTTGTAGTAAAAAGGTTGAAAACAATGCTTAGATGAGTAATAAAAAATAAGCTAACATGCTGGAAAGTTGTATAAATAGCTAAAAGAAAAATACAAAAGGCTAGTGTGTGTAATTAGGTGCGTTAGCGTGAGTGTTAATGGTAGCGCACTCAATTAGGTGTGCTAGCATGACTATTAATGGTAGCACACTCAAGTAGAGTGTGCTAGTGTGAACTTTTAAGACCATCATAGTTCAAGAATTGGCTTACATGAAGTACACACAGTGAAATTAAGTGTGCTGCATAAAGACAAGTAACGCGCTCAAGTAGGTGCGCTAGTGTGATATCCAGGTTCAAAACTAGTTATGGTACTAGTAATACGCTATAGCACATGCACTATTAGATAGTTTAAATAATTGGTTATGGTAGCATGTTTATTATTATGGTAGTTCACTTCACATGTGATGGTAGCGCATTTACTACTACGGTAGAAAGTATCCTGTAGATGCATAAAAATGAAGAAAAACATAACAAAATGACTATTTTTTGGGATTTTCTCTCGGTTTACTCCACCAAATACCCTAAAACTTTGACAGTAGATCATAAACAAAACCAAATAACACAAAAACAAAGATTGACAAGAAACAAGCTAAAAACGATAAAGAATGTGTGGGTATCCCACTGGGTGTGCCAGAATGTATACAAAGAAAAATGAAAACAATGAAAGAAATAAGCAAACCTTCCTTCAAGTTCTCTTGCAACCTCAGATGAGATAGCTGAAGTGTGGAATGGAGTACCACACTTGTTGGATCTCTTTGGATGATTTGGTTGTGGATGCTCCAAACATGGTTCCAAATGGAAGAAGGAATGCTACGAGCAATAGATGATCAAATGGACAACCTTTCAGTAAACTATGAAAATTCCAATGTAAAATGGGTAGATTGTTGTTGAAAATGCTTAAAGCTTCCAAGAGATGAATTGTGAAGGATTGAGCCTCATATTTATAGCTGAAGGAGAGGTCATGGATTGTGGATCAAGGTTTGAATGAGTTGCAGGTAAATGAATGCATTTTCTTGAATTAGCAAGTTGATTTGGTTTGTGCAATTGGATGGTTTGAATATTCATTTAATGGGAAATGAATATTTAGTTGGCTTTTGATTTTATTCAAAAATGTGGTTGTACAGGAATATTTTGCTTCCACCTTTGTAGGGTTCTAGAACTTGAGTGGAG
The DNA here is from genome assembly GCA_019776745.2 of Taxus chinensis. Taxonomy (NCBI): domain Eukaryota; kingdom Viridiplantae; phylum Streptophyta; class Pinopsida; order Cupressales; family Taxaceae; genus Taxus; species Taxus chinensis. The sequence continues at coordinate 370,381,219 of CM034151.1, forward strand.
TGATCTAGTTCAACTTGAGTGAGTCGTATGGTGAAGTGAGAGAAGGTGAGTGGATAATTAGCTATTATATATTTAAATAGATGGTAAAATTAGCTAAGGTGTGCAAGTGTATGGTTAATGCATGATAGAATTAATTAAATTAATTCTAAAGGGATATGGATGAATTTTAATGGAATGTGGGAGGTCAGTGGTCTAGGATGCATTTTAGAACTGATTTGGCACATTGTTAGCATTGGGAAAAAGTGGAGTATTAAGCATTATAGGCTTAGCATCACATTACATATCAACATTAGAAACATTCATTTCAATTGCAATAAGCATAGTAGAAGAAATAACATTGATTTCAATATATGTAAGAATAAGAGGATCTATATTGACATGTTCAATTTCCTTAAGAGGCATATGATCCATGTTAGCAATTTCCACATTATCATTTGTAAGAGGATGGGAAGAGACGCAAATAGGCATATCATTTTTATTTCATATAAGAATACTTGCATTTACATCATCATCGTCTATAGGAGAAAAGGGAAGAGAACATTCATTTGCAAAATTTGTACATTCATCAATAGTATCATTTTTCATGTCCTTGTCACCATCAAGCCTTTCATTAATCAAAGGAATATGCCAATAAATTGAAACATTGTTATCATCATAAAAGCAATCACTTTTCTCATTAGTTATATGAAGACTAGGACAAGAGAGAAAATGTCATTCACAAGTTTTAGGTTTTATGTCATTAGTAGTTTTCATATTATTAAAATCATTCATATTATTATTATTATTATTAGATAAGGTAAAAACATGGATTATGGCTCCAAGGGGCCTTACAACATATACATCGTGAATAGGACCAAATAGAAACAAAAAAGGAACAGGGCACTAAAAGGGCTAAAAAAGCTTAACCCAAACCACAACCCAAAAAACCATTACATAAACGAGCAGAACCAGAAGGAAGAGAAGACAAACAGGCCGAAGCCAACCAAAACAAGGAGAAACAACCCTCCTAAGAGAAAAGTCCAAAAATAGTCTGCCAACAGCTCAGAAAGCCTAAAATTGTTTTTCCTTCAAGCACTTGTACGAACCAGTGTGGTGCTCCTCTAGACCTTTTTGTTTGTCATCCTGGTCGGCCAGGGTTTGGGTACCATTCTTGATCCTCTCATCCTCCGCATAGTTGTTGAGATATAATTTTAGCCTGCAATTTTTGCATCCTTGCTCCAATTTTACGAACCTCCCCTGTATATTGATAACCATGTTTTTTAACCCAGTAAGCTCCTCTCTGATAGAATTTTGAAAATTGCAGATTTTCTTTGAAGCCTCAATACAGTTCTTCACATTGTCCCCCAATTCAGACACATCCTCGTCGAGAGAATCAACATCCTTCTCCACCTGCTGTACCCAGAGGGAAATTTTTTCTAGAGCCAAGCCCCGATCATAATCTAACCTTTCTTTACCTTTAGAAGACTCCCCTTTCATGCCTGATAAAGTAACCGCAGCCATTATACAGTCCTTTCCCTCCCCATGAGTGTCGATACCCTTCTTCTTCTACATTTTATTCATGTGTTCGGCCAGAGTGCAGTTATCATCAAAGTCCTCCAAATTTGGCTCCAAATCCTTAGCCAACATTGGCTTTCGAGTTTTGTAAAGAAGGAGAATAACGTCATGATGCAAGGGGTTTTGGTCTTCCCCTATTAGAAGTCTTTAATAGACGCTGAGAGAGACATAAGAAGATAAAACGAAAGGCTCATGGCAACCTTATGACGGAACATATTGAGCATAGAAAGATTATGCGTATAAATTTTTATGTATTTTCCCTCGAGGGTAATATATCTTATAAATGTAAGCAAACAGTGTTCCAAATTCTAGGGATACAGTAACAAGCAATACCATCATCAAGAAAGTAGACTTTTTCATTACATTTGAGAAAAGTCTAGATTTCATGATTACGTCGGGTCATGTCTTTGTAGATCTTTAACTCGTTCATTTCCATCCTGGTTGCCAACACAATTGATTGTTCAAAAACATGAATCTCCATACCCCGAACAACCACATTTCTATTGTCACAAGCACGGCCGAAATCCAAGGCAAGGAAAGGGTCAGACCCCGTGAGCTTAAAAATAACATTTCTAAAGCCCCCAATCTTAAAAATATGCCACAATAAAGGATTATCCTTCAAAGCACCATAAGTAGAAGGTTCAGTTCTGAGTCTGCCACCTCCCATGGTTTCCCAACTCGCATGGAAATGAGAAATGAAAAACAAATAATCAGTACAACCCATAATCCTGAAATTAATAGCAATCTGGGAAAATATCTCACACGTACCATTAGCCATGCCTTCCACGAATCCATTGATAACAAGGATCAAAGCCATACGAGGGAAAAAATCAACCCTCAAGTCAGTACTTTTCATCATTAATGATAACATTAATATTATTAGGGATCTCTCCCCCCTTCTCCCAAACTTTGAAATCATTACCCCTCACCCCTAAATTTGTGAAAAAAATTGCACATTTATTTCCATTTCTAGGGATGTGAAGAAGGACTAAGTTGTCAAAAACTTTAAACAATTCATTAATATCATAAAGGATATTGCTTAGAATCCAATTACGAATCCTAGCTCTTTTAATGGTGTTTATTATAAGAGGGGAGTCCCCTTCAATTTGGATCCTCTTGAAAGCTTTCTCTTTAGCAAGATTAATACCCCATAATGTCATCATGGCTTCAGTAAAATTATTGGTTTAAACACCTAAGGGTCCAGCATAAGCAAAAATGCATTTTCCATCATGATCTCTAAGGATACCTCCACCACCAGATAGACCAAGGTTACCCTTCAAGGATCCATCAAAATTCAACGTCACCCAATTAAAATCTGGTTTGGACCATTTTATGCCAGCTTGAGGAAACTTAAGAGTGGGTGGACTGGAGGAGAACTATTTAAGAACCATTGCAAACAAAGCTCATCCATAGAATTAGGCAAGATCCATGAAGATTGAAAAGCCCAAACAGAGAAGAAAAAATAGCTAAAGAGAAAGGACAATGGATGAACAAATGATTGGCATTTTCCTCATGTTGGCCGCAAAGAATGCATCTACTAGGAATGACCAAACCTAGTTTTCTCAAGTTTTCAAGGGTGAGGATCCTGTTTTGAGCAACTAACCAGTAAAAAATGTTGACCTTGGGGAGCAAGTCCTTAACCCAAAGCTTGTTTCAAAAATCTTTCTGTTCCAGGGGTCTGAAATTTAAGAGGTAAGATGATTTAACCGAGAACTCCCATGAGTCCTCTCTCCAAACCACCGAGTCATCTTGATCTTGAAACCTAGGAATATGGAAATTATGAAGCTTGAGATTAATTTCATTAAAAGGTTGAATAGATCCAGCAAAATTTGGGGGAGGGAGGATAGAGATCCACTTTATTCCCTCTCTATTCCTTATCCAGTAGTCTTGGACCAGTCTTCGACCATTCTCCTCATAGAGGTGCAACAGATATTTCCATGGTTCCTCAAAAGACAAAGATTTGTCTTTAAGTCAGCTATCTTCCCAAAACCTGATTCTGGAACCCTTCCCAATATTCCATTTAATACCTTAGGCCAAAATGGACTTAGAAGAGAGAAAGGAGTTCCAGAAAACCGACCCTAAAGTAAGATCAATACCAAGAAAAAGGTGTTTAGTCTGTCAACATTCCACAAATATTTCATTTTTAAGATATCAACTCAGAGACCTGCCTCCTTAGTAATCTGCCATCCAACTTTAGCCAACAAAGCTTCATTCATCAGTTTGATATCTTTTAATCCATTCCCACCAAAATATTTAGGTTTAGTGACTTTATTCCAAGCCACCAGAGGATATTGAAAATGATCCTTAGCTCCAGACCAAAGGAATCTCTTTTGAATTCTTTCCAGGGTGACAATAATTTTAGCAAGGAGCTTAAACAGAGACATGACATATATAGGAATTCCTTGCAAGGAGATTTCGAGGAGTTAAACTTTACCTGCTTGTGACAAGAAGGAACCTTTCCAAGAGGAGAGTTTCCTACTAACCCAATCAATGAGAGGATTCCAAATTGCATTATCCATTTTTTTGTGAATGGGGGGCATGTCCAAGTTTGTATCTGGAAGAGATTTTATTTTATAGCCCAGAATTCGTGACAATCTATTATGATGTTGCTCTTGAACATTGATGAAAAAAATTGCACTCTTGTGGAAGTTTACAAGCTGCCCAGAGACCATTTCATAGTCCAGTAACACTTATTTATAGTTTGTAGCCTCCTGGACTGAATCCTTCCCCAACAAAAAATTGTCATCCACAAATTGATTTAGATAGACAGGTGTTAACCCAGTTAAAATTTTGAGCCCTTGGATAAGATTTTGATTGAGGGCCTGCTTACATAATCTACTGAAGGTTTCATCTGTGATAATGTAAAGGAAAAGAGAGAGGGGATTTCCTTGTCTAAGACCTCGATTAGCCTGGAAAAAACCTTCTGGGGTGCCATTAACAATAATCAAGAAACTGGTAGAGGAAATGCAAATCATCACCAAATTAACAAAATGCTCATTAAAGCCAAGTTTAATCAGGATAGACCTAAGAAAGGACCAAGAGACCCTATTATGGGCTTTATGCATATCCAATTTGACTAACATAGTTGACCTGCCCGAAGTTTCCACATTATGGATGGCCTCTTGGATGACTATGATATTGTCAAGGATCTGTCTACCAGGAAAAAAAGCTCGTTGGTTAGGAGAAATGAATTTTGAAAGCACATTCCTAATTCAAAAAGATGGGATTTTTTTTATCAGTTTGTAAATGGTATTGCACAAACTAATGGGCCTTAAATCTTTAAGATCCTTAGCCCCTGTCATTTTAGGAATAAGAACCAAGAAGGTGTTGTTGATTTGTCTAAGAAGGTGTCCAAACCTAAAAAAATCTTGAACATTAATCACCACATCCTAATTGATAATATCCCATAAATGCTAACAAAACAAGGTTGGGAAACCATCCAGCCCCAGAGATTTATCATCTTCCATATCAAACATGGCTATCTGAATTTCCTCCTCTCTAGGGATAAGAGAAATATCTCGGTTATCTTGGTCTATAATCACTCTTTAAAAGAGAGCCAAAGCTTTAATTTGAATATTATCATTAGGATCTGGAGCTTATAAAAACAGATCCTTAAATTAGTTGATCATAGTATCTCTGATTGCCTCATCCAATGAGGTAAGTTCCTCATTTTGTTTTCTAATTTCATGGACTCTAAGATGATTAGCTTTAGTGGTAGTCGTGAGATGACAAAAAAATTGTGTTCATATCTCCTTATTTGAGCCACGTGACTTGAGACTTTTGTCTCCAATAGGTTTCTTCTTTAGCAAGTAGATCATGATACTCGACCAACATATTTTTCTCATGTTCCTTAAGAACATGATTTAGACCATCCAACTCCATAATATCTTCAATTGTTCTCAAATATTCCACAATCTTACTACTCTGAAGAAGATATTTCCAAAAGTCTCATTATTCCAGAATTTAATCATGGCTTTGACATGCTTCAGTCTATAAAACAATTTAAACATGGGGGCACCATGAACTGCCACCCCCCACCACTCCTGAACTTTATTGTAAAGTTCATCATGTTTCAACCACATCTTTTCAAATATGAAAGGCTTCGCCTTTTTAAGTAACCCCAGCCCCAACTTCGTAAGAATGGGATTATGATATGAACCAATCTTGGGAAGAGAAGAGAGATAATAGAGCTAATTAAGCATACTTTGATGGCTAATCACAAAACGGTCGAGTTTGATTTGAATAAGATCTCCAGTTCTTTTGTTTGACCAAGTAAATTTGGAACCTCCCAACTCCAAATCAAACAAACCATTCATCATCAAAAAGTTAGCTAAATCTCCCATCCCATCTGAATAAGAAATACATCCACCCTTTTTATCAGCTGGGGACAAGGGCGTATTGAAGTCTCCTCCAATGATCCAATCACCATCTTTGAATAGTTGTCTGAACTTCATAAGATCCTCTCATAGACTCCTTCCCCCACAGAGTTCGGAGCATAAATATTAGACATAATCCATTTTTTCTTGGAAGCAATCTCCCATAAGTTTAAAGCGACATGATTGGAGGAAGTTAGCAAAAGTTCCCCTCTAACCACCTCAAAATTCCAAAAACAGAGAATACCTCCTAAAGCACATGAAGAATTGGAACCTACCCAACTATAATCCTTCCACGCAAACATGTTAACTTCCTTAAGTCTATCCAAGCTCATTTTTGTTTCTTGAATCAATAAAATATCTAGTTTATACCTATACCTCAAATCCTTCAGAATTCTCTGCTTACTAGGGTTATTTAACCCTCTAACATTCTGAGAAATAACTATCATTTAGATTTATGAAGGTTTGAAAAAGTTTCCTTCAAGGATTTTTGCTTACCTTTCTCAATTTCCTTGGTCTCTTATCTTTCCCTTTTTCATATTATCATCTTGAGAAACATCCACACATTTAGAAACATTTTCATCAAAATATAGCTCATTGGTGTGGGTAAGTTTAGGTTGAACTACTTGTTCACAAAAATATGAAGACTTCATAGGAGGGGAGGCATGACAATCATATAACTCAAATTGTGAGATTGGATCATATCGATAGCTTTGAATCTAACCTCGGGTTTCAGGACAAATTTCAATATCATGTAAAGGAACATAATAACTAGGGTCAAGAGGACCAGAGAAATCATCAAAAAATCTAGGAGGGAAAAAGCTAAGAGTAATATGAGAGTAGGGATACCTTAACCTTGAATCTCATTGGCTAACAAGGACAATTTCATATTGTAGTTTCTCATCATAAATTACATTGGATTGTAACGTGGATAGATCCTATAGTTTCTCATCATTAAAAACACCAGGGTGTGATGCAGATAGATGCTTACTTATGAGCTCATAAGGGGCATGGACTTGGTTAGAGGGATAGTAGCCCCTATGATCTCGCAAAGAAAGAACTCTAGCACAATCCATGAAGACACAAATGAGAGCTAACTCCATAAGGAAAATCATACAATCAATGATAAAATGAAAACCCTAGGGGAGCTATGGTTTGCAAACAAAATGCTTTGTTAGGATAGGAAAACCTAAATCATCTTAGCTTAAGGGTTTGAGAAAAGGTCGAGTTCACTAAATGTTTACACCCTAAAATAAAATAAGTAAGGGTTTGATATGAGTTTTTTCCTTACGTATTAATAGGTGTAAGAATGTTACATGTAAAATCTTATGAACTAATCAATCCACATTAACCATACAATCTAGAATATAGCTATTAACACCAATAAACAAAGATAAAATGATGAAATGATTGCTTAAAAAACAAGGAGGGATAAGTATTTAATTGATAATAGAGGTACAAAAGTGATTTGGGTGTAGAAACTGGGTAAAAAGATGGGTAAAAACTTGAAAATGCTTTGTTTCTGGGACTTAATACAAAATGTTATTGTACATACCGTACAACTCTTATTGTGGCGTGGTATGGTCCTATCTTGGTCTGTATGGTCTTGGGCTAACAAATGTCGGGGCTCTTCAACTTCAAGTGTCTGTCAGTGGCTTAAAAAATGTGCTCCATTATCTATCGTTAGGGTTTGCAACTATGCAACACCTTATTGTAATCTCCTGCAATAAAGAAAACCCTAGGATGCATGCACTAACACTTCATGCATATGATTAGATAACAAAATAATAAATCAGTGTATGGGTGGAGTTGGAATGACCCTGACTATCAACCCCTTGTTGAACCAATCAAGGCAATACATTACATCCACTCACAAGCAAGAGAAAATTCTATGTAGTTCTCCTAGTGGAGGTGCAATTGTGTATGTAAATCTAAGACAAACCGCTTATCATGCCCTTGTGCCTCCTGATTCAATGAGTAGTGGGCATAACTAGAGATAGAATAGAGATGTATTGTGCTTAAGATGCTAAGTTGATTCCCTTTATCCCTTAAAATTGTTTGCAATACTTTGTGTGACTTGCTCTTGCTAATACATAGCTCTAGGACCTTTTAAAGCTTGGTAATGAAGGAAGCTAGGCTCTTGCACCTAGTTTGAGTGCTTAAAACATATGGTGGTTGCTTTAAAGGATGTGCAACTGCTTTCAGAAGAGAGTTGAGTTCTTTAGGAATGTAATTTGCAATATACTCTTGAGAATGTTAGGTGAGTTCAAATGGTGAATTAGAATTTCTAATATAGCCTTTCGTAAGGTAAGTATCGCATTAAGGTTGGCCTACAGAATGAGAAATGACCCATAAAGATATTCAAATTGAGAAAAGAGCTATCAAGGAGCGAAGGATGGGACCATACAAGTCGGCCTAGACCGTAGTATAGCCTAGCGTCACACTGTACAATTCCATACATGCAATTAATGATGACAAATCAAGATTCTAAGAAAGATGCCTTGGGGTAATGTATTGTTTTGGATTATTTCAATCAAGTGAATGAACAATAGAGCAATGTGTAGAGTTGAGCAGGTCGTGCAAGAGGGAGAAAGATGTGTCAATTAAACTTTGAATGTGAGTGTGAGTTATAGTATAAAAACAAAGCCAAACTTGTCATTGCTAAAGGATAAGTTACTAAATTTAGGTGTCTACAATACCTATACCTCAAGATACCATCCAAAAGGTGAAACAAATATCCAAATTAGACAAAGTGTTTGCAATTGTTCCTCTACCCATATTGCTACCAATGGCACCCTTTTCTAACATTGGGTGTCCACACCACAAGATTTCCTCAAAAATTTGTAGCATGGCTACAATTAGTCATCTTGGGATCCGGCTACCAGTGGCACCCTTTTCTAACTTTCTATGCCAATAACATTTGCATACAGACTTGAAATCAAGTGTTGTTTTTGAAAAGTGTGTATTTTTTTAAAGAGGGGCCCAAATATGTAATCAAAACATACTTTTGATAAAGTCCATATTCTATAAAATCATTTGACCCAAAAGCTATTTGTTTTCTTAACACTTGGGCACAAGAAATTTTTGATTACCTCCCCTAAGATGATCGGTTCACCCTAGAGTTTTATATACAACTTCTTTATATTGATGAAGTGTCTCATAAGAATGTTTTACAAGCATGAATTATATGACATTGTATCCATATTTTGGATTATACCTCCCTAATTTGAGGCTTTTAAGTCCCTAAAATCTTTATGAACTATGTAAGTGAGGAATTTTCTTCTCGACATCTTCTCTAAAGTACCATTTGGCCTTGTCATGGAGCTGCCCCTTTAACCCAATCAGTCAATGTTCTTGCACTCTACGAGTTGTCATTTCCTTCTTTTGTAACACCACACTCTCCTCCAATTCCATTTGACTATCGGGAGTGATGTTTTCAATTGAAGGTAACATCAACCCTTCACATTCATTATCCAACGTGGAAGGTTTAAAAAGACAGTTTATCAACATTGGCAACCAAAGAAATTTTCATATATGGAGGAAAATCAAGTCTATAAGCATTCTTACTGACTTGATCCAAAATTTCAAATGGACCATACCTAAGAGGCTTTAACTTCTCAATCTTTCCTTAGAGTTTCTCTCTACTCAAGTACATCCACACCTTGTCTCTAACAAGTTGGGATCATTCATATGTCAATCATTCCTTGCTTTGTACTTGGCTTGAGGCTCCTCCAACGTATTTTGCACTTGGAAGTGAATGTGCTAAACTTTGTCAATGAACCTTTCAGCGTTGTTTACCTCTAGATCCACTTTCTTATTGTATTCATTTGGCCTCTTCAAAACAACATCAAATGCACGTGGAGGTAAGTAATCAAAACAATATTAACTAGTAGAAGCATGCACCCGAGTTTCAAATGGACAATACCTAAGAGGCTTCAACATCTCAATATTGTCATGGAGTCTCTCTCTACTCAAGTACAACCACACCTTGTCTCCAACAAGTTGTACTTAGTCATATGTCGATCAATCATTTTTTTACACTTGGCTTGAGACTCCTCCAACCTATTTGGCACTACAAAGTGAATTCGCTAAAATTTTCAATGAACCTTTCAATTGTGTTTACATCTAGATCCATTATCTTATTGTATTCATGTTGCCTTTTCAAAGCAACATCAAATGTGTATGGAGGTAAGTAGACAAAACAAGTTTTGCTAGTAAAAGTATGTATCACCCTATTATAAGAATGTTGAATATACACCAAGTTTATATCCCACGTCTTGGGATGCTTCTTATTGTACTCTTTCAAATGTTGAACCAAAGTTTTGTACACAGACTACACTTTTCCATTGGTTTGTGAGAGAAAAGAAGTATATCTTTTAACTTGGTATTAATCTTCTCCCATAATGTGGTTCAAAATTTTCCAACAAATTTTGAGTTTCGATATGAAATAATAGATATAGGCAAACCAAAGTGAACCTACACATGAGCAAAAAAATAAATTAGTTATATTACATTTTTAGAGTCTTTTTATAAGGAAAAAGAATACATATCTTACTAAATTGGTCCATGACTACGAAGAGATAGTCATGCCCCTTCTTTAACATAAGCAAGCTACCCACAAAATACATGGAAATGTTTTCCTTTGGCCTAAAAGGAACCGGTAATGGCATATATAAACCTAAATTTTTGTTAATATCCTTTCTTGTACTACATAAAACACACCTCTTATGAACTTGGAAACTTCAAGTTGCAAATCACGTTGACAAACATACCTCTACAAATGTGCAATTGTTTTTGTCATACAGCTTTTGAAGTATGTGTTTCCATCATTCGTTGAACTCTTCCCTCCTAAAGCACACAAAGTTTTCCCAACTTGTAGAACAACCCATTCTGAAGGTAATATTCCGCCTCAGCCTCAAATCCAACATTTCAAGTCCACCTTGATTGAAGAAATGACTCCCCAAAATCTGCATCATACTCATATCCTTATACATATGACTCACACATAAAAGGCTCAAGAAGAGTTATAATGTCAATGGTGTAAAGAAATGGAGGTCTAGGTAACATATTAGCTAGTTTGTTAGTCACACATTTCTTATATTTGATAGTCAAATGAAATTATTGTAAAAACCCCATCCACTTATGGTGTTTACCTTATAAAAGATTACTTTGTTCTTCCAAATATTAGAGAGGTTGGTGATCTATATAGATTATACTTCCTCACCCATTAGACAAAGCTTCCATTTCTTGACCTCTTGAATAAGAGCACATGATTCTTTATCATATGTACAATAATTCAGAGTACCACCATGAAATAACTTCAAATAGCAACGTACGGGCTTGCCCCTTTGTAAGAGGATAACCAACATATCATAGTTACTAGCATTTGTCTCCACCTCAAGAGGCATCTACAAGTTAGGAAAATCTAAAACCAAAGCATGGTTAATCTTATGTTTGAACATATCAAATGCATCTTGTTGCTCCTTACCCCAAGTAAAATTCTTACCACTTGTTATGATAGCATGTAAAGGTATGGCTATACAAGAGAAATCCTTGACAAACTTCCTCAAATAGTAAACTTCGCGAAGAAAGCTCGTTGTTTAGATCACATTAGAAGAACTTGGCTAATTCATGATGGCCTCTACCTTTTTTGTATAAATCCTCAATTCTCCATATCCAACCACATGCCCCAAGAAGACAAGTGATTATTGAGAAAAACTCACATTTCTTCTCATTCGTAACTAATGTTTTCTCCTTAAAAGATTGGAAAACGTGTTTTAGATGATCATCATACTCATCAAAAGTTATATTGAAGACAAAACTATCATCTAAATCAACAATGACAAAGGAATCAATAAATGGTCTCGTTACCTCACTCACCAACTGCATGAAGGTAGCCAATGCATTGCATAGCCCAAAAAATAGAACCAGCCACTCCTACAACCCTTTCCTTGTCTTGAATGATGTCTTCCAAATGTTCTCTTCCTTCATCTACACTCAATGATACCTGGATTTCAAATCTAGCTTGGTGAAAGACTTGGCATTCTCAAGTTAATCTAGCAAACATCAATTCGTGGAAGTGGGTACTTATTCTTGATGGTTATTTTGTTAAGTGCTCTATGATCAACACACATTCTCCATGAACCATCCTTCTTATGTTCTAACACAATAGGAGAACCACATGGAGAAGTATTAGGACGAATTACATCTGAAATAATCAAAGTACGTAAATATTTTTTTACCTCATTGGCATCCTTCAAGGACTATTGATACAACTCAAGTTTAGGAAACAGGTTGTCAGGCAGCAATTGAATATCATGTTCAATAGGCCTAGTTGGTGGCAAAATCGTAGGCTTATCGAAGACTTGTTTGCACTATTGCACTAACTCTCTCATATGTTTATGCTCTTTATTAGTAAACATGCTACATGAAGTTTAATATGCAACCACCTCCTTATCTTGAATATCTCTCAAAATAAGAAAAACAAACTTCCCACCAATGTTAGTAAGCCTTTTGGCTTGAGAGACACTTACCAAGGAGATTTTATATAGTTTGAACGGATGTAGCTCTTGTCATCCTTCACCAAATGATATTGGTTGGCTCTCCTTATGAAGATGGCTTTCCAAATATATACGGGAGGTATGCTAAACACTAAACCACACACATCAAGGGGCACAACATATATTATAACTTCATCAATGAAACATGCATCAATACCAAACTTTATTTTACATTACTTGGTTACCTTATGTCTACATCTTTCTTCACCCCAATTATGCCATCCACGTCTTAAAATCATCCCATTTATTGATAGAATGAATTTTCTTCGCAACCAAAGTATGAACATAGTTTAAAACCAGGGTAATGCATGATTTGTTAAGTATAACCTTGTAGAAGAAATTTGTTGGCTCTCATTAATTTAATGCAAACTAAAATATACCTATAGTTGGGCTAGCCAATGGTTTAGCCTCTCCACATTCACATCCCCGTCATGGTTGAATATTTATTGTTGCTTCATCTTTGAAAAGAGGTGGAGCTTGGTTGGCATGAGGTTGTTCCTCGTGTTTGGGAGCATCCTCCTTGTTTGCTTTCAGTGCCTCCATAGAAACACCAAGATTTTCCATGAGAAAATTCATAATAGACTCCAACTGGTCAAGATTATTCATCAAAAGAGAGATATTAGTCATTTCTCGTTCAACCTTATAAAATCGTTCTTTTGTTGTATGGGCATATTTTTCATCAGTATGGGCCATACTCTGGATCTCTTGCTTCCACTTATGGAAATCACGGGGGGTTCATTAGCTAGGAAATATCCTAACACGTTCATTCATATTGAGGTAATTAAAATTGATAAAATAAAAGTCAATATATTGGTAAACATTAGGGGTGAAAGGGTTTAATTTACTAATATTTGGAATTAGGTATTGGGCTAGGTTAGAGAGGTGGGCTAGAGGTGAGGTAGGGTTAATTTTAATATAAAACTTAAACAATTGAGCCCTATTTTTTAAAATTAAATACCTTATAATTACAAAAAGAGTGTAGACATAAAAGTTAAATTATAATCTCTTTTTGAATAAGAAAATCTCAATTAGGATATTCTTAATCAAAATATAATAAGATTGTAGAAAACTAGGATTAAGTATGTTTTTCAACACAAATTATATTATTTCACTATCTTAATTATTTGAAGAACTATTGATAAGTGATTAAATCTTAACATTAAGGTTATTGGTAATATGTCTTGAATGACTTCAAAATCTCTTTCTAGAGCAAAGGTGTATTAAAAAAAATTGAGTGGGAAACATGATATATTCTCTTTGATATATTACAGTAGAAATAAAAAGGGGTAAATAAAATTGTAATGGAAAATGGGTAATTAAAGTACATGTGAAAAATAGGGGGTATTTTCATTCTAATAATATAACAAGAGGGGTATTATCAATTGAATAATTGGAGGTAAAAACTAACATTAAGGGTATTCTACTTTTGATCATATTAAAGACAGCTTAATTACTAAGTATGGACACAAAATCCAGGCGTACATTGAGAGGGATGGAAACAAAAGAAAATGGAAACAACTAAAAGTGGAGAATGATAGTATACAGGCTGAGATTGCATATCTCCGGAATCAACTTTCCCTAATCCATATAAGTAATCAAAACCTTAAGGATGAGCTCATCTGGGAAGATTCTTTCGATGGGGAATACACTGTTAAATCAGGATATAATTCTTTCTTTGTATCCATGGAAAGCGAAAATTAAGTGGCACAAGCTGTGGATGTCGGAGTTAACCCCTAGAGTGAACTTCTTTTGGTAGCTAATTATTAATGGCAAGATCCTAACTAATGACAATCTCATCAAGAGGGGATTCATCATGCCAAATAGATGTTGCATGTGTCAGAAAGAGGCTGAAGATATAAAACATTTATTCCTCCATTGTGAGATTGTCTCCAAAATTTGGCAGCTTGTTTTTGATAAATTTAATCTGAGATGGACTTTTCCCCTTACCTGTCTTCAAGCTTGGGAGCAATGGGGCTCTCCGTTTAAACATTGCATGGTGAAAAGATTTGTGGCAACTTGTTCTACCCCACACTATGTGGAGAATCTGGAAGGCTCGTAATGATAGTATTTTCAAAAACAAAAGACAGGCTTGTAACAAAGTATATAAAGAAATTATCATTGTTGTGCAAGATAATATTGCTAAATTTAAACCCCCTAAAAATGGTCTTTACCCGGAGAATGAAGCAAGCATCCTGACTGAATGGAATATTGCCACTGTCAATAGAAATAACAATGGTACTGACAGAACCACAATCAGATGGATTAAACCTATCCACTGATTGGCACAAGTTAAATTTTGATGGGGCCTCAAAAGGCAATCCGGGTGACTCTGGAGGAGGGGGAATCATCAGGGTTCAAAGAGGCTGTTTTATTGCTGTTTTTTCTAGGAGAATGGGCAGGCAGACTAATCATTATTCCGAAGCCATGGCGGCTCTTTGGGGTATAAAACTTGCTAGAGATTGCAATATTCCAAATATTATAATTGAAGGTGATTTTCTAAATATTATCAATCTTTTGAATAAAAAGCAACACCCCAGCTGGTCTATCAGGGATTATATTGAGGAAGCTATTGATATATGCAAAAGCTTTGAAAATGTCCAAATCACCCACACCTATCGGGAAGGTAATAGGGTAGCTGACAGCTTGGCTAACTTCGGTGTTAATAATTCCTTTCAAACTTGGTTTAGGGGGGATGCTCTGCCCGCTCATGTCAATAAAGCCATTATCATTGATCTACATGGCAGTGAAAATCATTATTAACAGCTGTAATTTGGACGCTAATGTGCGGATCCTCAAGTACATGATGATGACATCACAAAAGATATGGATGGTTGATGCGATCTGTGCGGGATGGATTGTCATCATTTCTTGGCATAGGAGGAAAGCCGAGGAGCGGGGCAATAATAACAAGTGTAGCATAATCATTAAATCAGCTTTCACGATAAGGAAAGATTCAAATATCAAAATCAAATCTCAGCATGTCCCGCACATTGGTAGCTTTTTTACCGTTGAGAACAGAAAAAGAAGTAGAGGAAACATGGGGGGTCCGCCTTGCAAAACTGAACCGACCCACAATCCTGAGTGGAAAGAGAACGCGGAGCTTTGGGATTACCTGCAAATCGGGGGCCTGTCTAATTTCATTGAAAGGATCCAAGGCTTCGACCAAGACATTTCTATCAAATTTGCCCAGGGTTGGAAGAATAGGATTGTCAAGTATAGTAACATGGAGATGGAAATCACGGAAGAGCTCATCGCTCAGATCACGGGCCTCAGCCTGGAAGGCACCAAATTCTTCAATAAGAAGGTGGACAGGGAGGTGGAGACCAAGAAATTTCTGGAAGAGGGGGAAAATCTTGAGTTCGTGGTCGCTGGCATCAAGGTGGCGTCGATTCCTAAACCTTTTGCTGAGCTGGCCAAAATGGTGGTTAGGTACGTTACCCTAGAAGGAAGATTTGACTATACCTCAAAAGCATCTGATTTTTCTGAATCACTTTCGTAGAAATAACATTATCAGCTTTCCTCACTATTTGATTAACTCTCTGGAGAAATCTATAAGGGAAGTTCAGAGCCACTCTAGGGCTGTCCCTTTGCACCAGGGACTTATCCTCTTGATCCACCGACACTGCTCCAGCTGCCCTCCCGTGAATCCTACCCCACCTCCCTCCTCCATACCTCCACCTGCCTACACTGCTTCCACTCCCCCCTACTTAAAAGAAAGAATGAAGATACTGTTTCCAGTAAGAAAAGCAAGAGCCTTAAAGCTAAAATCCCTACTTCCCAATGGGTCCTAAGGAGCCACAAAGACTTTGAACTTGCTGAAAACCTCCTACATATTAGCAAGCCGGTGGAGGAGCCCAAGGAGGAGGAATTGCTGGACAGGGTGGAAAGATTAGAAAAGGAGATATAAGAGCTCAAAGGGGCTATAAAAAACATGGAAAGAGCTAAGGGTAAAAAAATCCTTCAAACTGAGGAGGAAGAGGGGGTTATTACTGAAGTCTACAAGAAGCTACAGTCCTTAGATGGCAGATTGGGGAATGCTAAAAGCCGCAATGACTGCATATTGTCTGCCCTCAAAAGCATTTATAATTTCATTGAACAACATGTCCATAGTGTCTGCAGTTTAAGTGGGGTTAATGAGGACATTTGGGGTCCTAAAGAGAAAAGGGATATTGCAATTGCCCAAGCAGATATGCAAGACTCCTCTCAGGCCACTGCCATTGCCTTCTTCATGTTGCTGCAAGCTATCAAGACCAAGATTGACAGAGCCATCAAGTAACGGGTTGTTGTGATGTTGTTTTTTGGCTGCGATGTGGTTGTCATCTGGCGGTTCTGGAGTTGTTTTTTGGCGGAGCTCTATATGTTGTTTCTCCTTTGGTTTCTTTTTTATCTTTCCTTCTTTTTTTTGGATCTTTGTACGTTTAGATCCTTTTTTCACTTATATTGTAATATTTGGTTGTTGAGCCCTTCTTGGTTGACTGTTTTGCCCTTCTCTAGGTTGTTTCTCTCATCTTCACTATCTGGCTTTTGAGCCCTTTTGTATACAGGGTATAGTCCCTTCAAAACTATTTGCCCTTAATAAAGAAAAAACATTAAGGGTATTCTTTAATACCCTTCGAATGAACGTGTTATACCATACTTTTACCAAGTGAACCCCCTTGTGGTGGAAATATTTTATTCAAAGGTAGTATACTAGGATACCTTAAACATTACCACTACTCACTCTAGTGATGGGCATAAACTGCAATGTAGTCACAAAACACAAAACTAACACAAATACTACTACTTAACCAATTTCATCGATATGGATTATATATTCCCTAACTTATCAAGTTATTGTTAAAATATTGTTTTAAACCAACTTGCTAAAACAAAGATATATTGTGTTGGAATTAAAGTGTACAGTGTTCTACACATACAGATAAGTAAGAAACCAATATCAAACACAATTGAACACAAGAACTATCCCAGACAAACACAATGTGGGAAAAACTTCAGTGTGTGATGCAAATGCACTCCCCTTTCCATTATGTTACTCACAAATGTACAAGTCACTACTACTTCTAGGTTTTCATGGACAAAAATATCAATTACTACCCTATCCAATCTTACACACAATTGTTTGAACTATTACAACACTACTCGGAACCATCCAACACTCAAAAAATCACTAGCAACTAGGAGACAATGAAGATAACATGAACAAAGACAAAAAATCTTGTAAAATTGCAATGTGAGTCTAGTTTCACCACTCCTGATTGACTTCTCTGATGATTCATGTCTTCTACAAGGTTTATATTTATTCACATGCCTTAGCAGATCCACTGGGAGGTAAGACAAATAGCCAAATTGGGAGAAGAAACATTTGCAATTGTTCTTCAACCCGCGTTGTTTTATGTCACGCCCATTTCTAACATCAAACAAACACGCCACGGGATTTCCTTCAAAATCCTTTCCCTAGCCGTAGGTAGTCATTATAGGATGTCAAATAACTTCTAAATGCCATAACGTTTTCATATTATCTCAAAATCAGGTGTTGTTTTAATTGAAAGTGTGTGTATTTTTTAAGAGGAACCCAAATATGTAATCAAAACATACTTTTGATGAAGTCCATATTCTATAGGATCCTTTGAATAGGAAACTATTTGTTTTCTCAAAGCTTGGGCACAAGAAGTTGTTGATTACTTTCCCTAGAATGTCCAAATAACCCTAGAATTTGATCTACAACTTCTTTGTACTGATGAAGTATTTTACAACAATGTTTTATAAGCACGAATTATAACAATTTGTAATAGTGGAAACATCTATCAATATGGCTAGTACATTAGATCCATATTTTGAATCATAATGTGGAAGGATAACTTCTAGTAGGTAACATGGGAGCATTCAAAGGTACATTTGTAATACATACTTTATCATATGTACAATCCTTGGTTAACGTTTTCTTTCTTTACTTTTTAAAGATAAACAATATGCCATTGATTTGTTTGGAATCTTCTTTATTGGTTTGTCTAAATTCAACAAGTCTTTTTACTTTCTTCATCTACTTCATCATGTTTTATGTTTTGATATCCATTAACACCATTATCATTCATGGCATTGTCATACATAGTATAATCATCAAAAGCAATGACATCACAAGTATTCATATTTACATTTGTATTATTCAAATTTGTACCATTAACATTATTATTAAGATAAAGAGTATCAATAGCCGTTATTTTCTTTTTCAAATAAGCATGAGATCTAAGTAATGGAATTTGAACCAACTCAATAGGTGCACTACTCAATCTAGCACTTTACTTGTTAATTGTTGTTGATATAGCTTTCTTAACTGGGATAAGACTTAAACATAGGGAGAATTCAAGAAGCTAAGGCTATTGACATATCAATCAGGTATGAACACGTGTGAAAACGGACCTTGCAAGAAGGTGTATGAAACCTTAAAGACATTTGTTTGAAGACTCTGGACTCACAAACATGTTTTTATCAATTTTAAAAATAATAGCTTAAATGTGATAAAACAATGCACCTATCATATCCTAATATAACACAATAAAAACAAATATGAAATGTACAAAAATTGATAGGAAAATTGAGAAGGCATGATTGTTATTGAATTGAAAAAGCTTAAGGAGAATTTGTAACTTGGACCTACATGGGTATTGGCTAATAGAAAATTGCTCATTACAAGCTCGAAAGACAGCTTGGAACATAATCTTAAAAGATGATTAAGATCTGTAGGATGCCACAAATAAATGAGGATGACCAAATAGCAGTTGTCAATAATGGTAGCAATTAGCAGTGGATGTCCAAAATGGCATAGGCTTACCGTTAACAATTGTGTATGTCTGACATGCTCACAACTGTGAGAGTGTCTTCCTCTATTCATGTTTTATCGAAACCTCTTATGGATATATGGATTGATGCTTCGTCGTCTGAATGCCTTCACCTTTGATCTAGCCTCAACCCCTAACAACTCACCCAAGATAAGGGAATATGTAAAAGTATCGACCCATGATACATATCAATTAATTAGGACTCATGCAGTTTTATGCAAGTACGTGACCCATTCCGATGTGAGAGAAGACTCCACCTTCTCTTGTTATATGCCCAATCCATAAATGCAAATGATCCTTCTTTGGGCATAAGTATGTGGCATCAACAGCAATAAAATAGACTAAGAGTATAACTTGGATAGACTCATATCTATGTGTAGATGTATGTTGGATTAGACATATAGAGGTGTTTTGTTTATTTGTCTCTCATCCTAGCACGACTTTAAGGTGTGTTTACATAGGGCTCGTTAAGGTAATTTCATGCCTTAATTCTTGAAGGTCAACCACCCAAAAATGACCTATACGAAAAAAGACTCAGAAAAGACATGTGACCATAAGTGGACATCAATAATGGTCGTTACCATTATCATATGTTGGTAAGTGTTGAATGTTGTTGATAGTAGTCAAAGGGGTCAAATAATAGTTGGGCAGATCAAAGGGTCAAAAAGTAGCAGTGACTAAGTTTGGAGAGGTATAGTGAGTGTTCTGAAACAAACTGTAGGTAAATTTGAGGGTGTCTATGAGTAATTGGTGTAAGAAAATTTGTGCCTAATCAACTAAAAGGGGATAAGTATGCCAAAATGAGTTTGACATGCACTAATGATCCAAGTGTCCAAAAAGATGGTAAAAGTGATGTTGTTATATGGCTTGTGCCAAAATTATGTGTTTACACTATTACTTAAAGAAACTTGCTTACAAAGGGAGGGGTAACCATTTAAGAAGCTTATGCTCTCATCTTGGGGTAATTATTTACATAAAATCTTGTGTTTATTGTTATATCATCATGGTGCATACACCTCATCCATGTGAACACTTGGACCTCATCCTCGTTATCGTTATTCAATTTTAAATACTTAGTATTGTTCACGTTCTTGTGCATGTGTGGTGAACCTAGTTGTACGTCTTAAACAAAGAAACCCCATATTTTGGTTTGGCTTTGAGTGAGAACATATGGGCAATACATTTTATTAGGCCTGCTTATAACATAGATTTGTGGGCAATACATTTTATTAGGCCTGCTTATAACATAGACTTGTGGTCAGTGTGAACATTTTTTTGGTGCAAAATGTAGATTCGGTGGCTTGTAAGCTAGGATTTTCAATTTATGCATAAATAAGTTGGTCTTATTATTCAATGGTAGTAATTTACCCCCACATTCCACATGTAGAATAGCACGGAAAGCAACGCGATTCACACAGTTTCCCTCTGTATTTTCGCGATCCAAACCCTAAACACAGATTTGGGTGTACAAAATAAGCATTGTCAAAGGAAAAATACATACCGTGTTTCGTCCATTAAAGATCCGCATAATGAGAATCAGCCAAAGTATATATGTAATCCAATGGCTATAATGAAGATGGCATAGAGGCCGAAGAAAATGAGAGAATGCACTAAGATTGATATACCGCTTGTGTGGAAGGAGCTGAACTCCACTGTGCGGCTGCTCCCTGGCAGCTGAAACAGCAGACCCGGCGACAGCAATATGAACAGCACCACCCCCACTAGAATTGGCCCCCAGTCTGCCATCTCCCTCCCTATACTAGGGTTTCGCTATCCTCCTCGTAATTATTTCTTGTTGAAAAGCATTGGTTGATACTTTATCACTCCGCATTCAAACAGCGAGATTACCAAAAAGGAGAGGCTCAAAAGAGACCAGGGTGCGTGGAGGAGCGAGGAATGATTCCCAATAATAAAAAGCATTTATTTTTTACTTTCGCCCATGCAAAAGGGACTCTCTCTTTCTCTACACCTCGCTAACGAATTGAACTTTCCCAAAAACAAAACAAACTGAAATGAAATGGTTTTACTTATGTATGGACGAGTGATTGCGCCGATCATTAAAAGTTTTGTGCGTTGAATGGTATTTTTAAAACGTTGCTCTTCCTCTTACTCGTTTAAGTTGGTATCTCCTCAAATTTTTAATTTTATTTTCCTCAAATAATTTCACCATGGAATCGACTCTTAAAATTTCCTTATATTTGGCTTGGATATCAATGTACATTGGACAATCAAGAATGAAATGTTCCTCTGTTTCGACTGCCCTTGTATTGCATGTCACTCAAGTCCTCTCTTCCCATTGTTCCTTAACTGATGTCCGCCTCCTCGTCTCACATCTAAACCTGTGAGAGCTTGTCCTTATTTGAGCAATAATGATCTTTTCCCTCCATTTTATTTCACCCCCTATCTATGTTTTTTCACAATGTTCATAAGTCAAACTAAACTCTGTAATACAGTGTTGACGTTTCCTACTAGTTTTTTTTCTTCGCATTGTTCTTCTAAAATTTTCGTTCACATACCTTTTTTATGCCTTTGTTAAGGTTTGGGCATTCGCTTAGACTGATATCCCATCTACTCATCCATTTTTTATTCCGCTTCATCCACATATTCTTTCGTCTGTGTAACTCTTCATTTCTTGCAACCTTAGGCCACCTGTCGGTTTTCATGTTTTCATTTTTTTCAAATAACATATGAACATGATCATAGCAGTTGCCTCTAGAGGGAAAGTTCATGTTTCAGCCAAGATGATTTCATAAGGATTTGTAGCTTTGATTCTGAAATTGTTTGCTATTAGGCATTTTTGGATCTTTTCTATTTGTCTCTATTTAAAATTTATCATTCCACTAGCACATATCTCACAAGTATACAACACTACAGGGGTGACTAGTAACCCAAATGGTACCATGGTGATCTTTCAATTCCATAACTCAGCATTCCTACACTTATTTTGAAGCGCATAAAGAGCTCTCTACCCTACTTGTATGCTTTCATCCTATAAGTGTCCCAGCTAATCTTGTGAAAATTGAGGTCAATGTACTTCTATTCTAACACCACTTCAAGAGACTCTCCCACAAACTGAAAGTCAAGATGTTGCTTCTTTCTTTTCGTTGAGAAAAATATAATTTTGGCTTTGTCAATGTTTACCTGTATACCAACTTCTTTGTAAAGAGCTCTAAAGAATGTAGGTGATCTCTTAGGTCTTGGATTAACTCTTCCAAAATTAAGTCATCAACAAGATAACATAAATTTTACTACATACTTAGCCAAGTGCACCCCTTTCCCTCCAAATTTGTTTACCATTCTTCTAACTTGTCAATGTATAGCCCAAATAAAGTTAGGGAGAGAGGGCAGCCTTGTTTAATGCCTATATCACTCACAAAACACTCAAACATCCCTCAGGGTGCATTTTGATTTTAACCTTTACTTGTTCATATAATCTATGGACTATTGCCATGTAGTGTGCTAGAACCCCTAACTCCTCCATTTTGCTCCACAATTTTCTCTTTGGCACTATGTCAATGTTTTTTTGAAGCCTACAAAGCAACAAAATGCATCCCCCATTTTTTCCCAAACCTTTTCAACTAGGTGTCTGAATGTGACACGATGGTCAATGGTTGAGTATTTTGGGTTAAAACCTACCTGCCCCTTTGCTCTCTTTCCTCCTTTTTGTGTCAGATTGTTGATCATGCGCTCTATCATACTCCCAAACAATTTTACAAATAGAGGATTCACCATGATAGTTTGATAATTAGAGGGGTTATTTACATCTTCACTCTTAAACAAAGGTATGGTTAAGCTAGTTGTTCACTCTATAGGGAATTATTTTTCAATGACATCATTAAAAATTATTTTGATTTCAGGTGCTAGGATATTTTTCCCCATTTTAGATGCTCTGCTTGAATATTGTATATGTCTCAGGTGTTACCTATTGCTAGTTGTTTAATCCCTTGTATGATACCTTCAGTTGTACAAAGTTCTTCATTAACAAAGATAGTGGGAGAAATATATTATCCATTTTCACATTCATACAACTATTTAGAATATTCCAGCCATTAAATTGTTGTTATGTTGCTCTCTGTTTGCGTTTTCTCCATGCAAAGTGCCCTCTAAAACTTCTTCGGTTCATATTTCCCTAAGTAAATCAACTCTTTCCTTCTAGTTCTAGTATACTCTTCATTTTTCCTCCTCACCAATTTCTCATACATTTTTTTTTTTACCTTTGTTCTTATTGATGTAACCTTTAGCTTTAGTTGTCTTTGTGTTACCTTGCACTCTTCATCATACCACAGGTTTGTTGGAAAGCTATTTGTTTCTTTATTTTTAGTTTTATATCTCTTGCATGTATTTAGGGCTTCCGGAATGGTGTGCATTAGACTTTCAATTTTAGTGTAATTTATATCATTGGCATGCACTCCATTACTTTATTTTTCTTAGAGCTAGCTATTTAATGTTACTCTAAAAACTTGTTGATTTTCCTTTGTTAAGAGGATATTTCCTTAGCACGATGTTTTACTTTGGTTAACCTCGTTGTTCTTATCATGTTGTTTGTCTTCTTGACATTAGATTTTCATAAAAATTGGGTTGTGGTCTGATTTAAGTTCTACTGGAGAATCTTCTACTTCTAGATCTTTTATTTTGGACACAATTTTGCGAGTAAATAACGTAGTAAATTACACTTTTCTCGTTGTATTTCTTGCATGAATATCTTCTTAATTTTTTCCCATTTTCTCATACCATTACATATAATCAATTTGTGTATATGCATGGGTCTAATAATTATTTTCCATAGTGTGTGACATCCCCTTGTTCATCATCTAAAACTCTAAATCACTGCTGGTTTTCTTCTTTTATCATCCAAAGAGCATTCACATCCATATCCTTGTTACTTCCTAGAATGTTTGTTTGTTTGTTTATTGTCTTTGCAATGAAATCCCCTATTAACAAAATATTCCCAATCTTAATGTAGACTAAAATGTCCCTCTTTAAGGACAAATATGGATCTTCCCATTTTAGATTGTGTTTCTTATGAAAATTTGGAATTCTTGGGTGTAAAACAACATACAATTATGCTAATAATAGTCTCATTTTATATTATTCTTATCCAAATGTATTGTTTGTTTTCATCTTGTTTTTCTATTCTGATGTTTCTACTCCATACTTCATTAATTAATACTAGTATACCCCCATGCCCTTTTCCATTCTTTGCTTATATATTCCAAATTGATGCCTTCTTGTACCTTTCAAAATTCAGTGTCTTACACCCATCGTAATAATTGTGTGTTAAACATAGTAATTAAAGTGTAAATTGATATACAACATTTATACTTTTTTTTAGAATGCTTTTGATTGGAGCTAGGAATCAACTCTAGCATCTCGAGATCAAATACTACCACGCAAATAACATGTCAATGTCAAGAAAGTCTAATTTTTTTCATGAGAGAGGCTATCGTAAGTCAAAAAATGGTAAATGCCTTACCCAACACCTCAGTTTCATGTTTGGGTGTGATCTTATTATTAGCAATTTAACTTACCCTGAAAGATAAGTCAAATGAGGTCAGACAAAAAAAATTTAAGAGATCCCCTATACAATGAATTTCCAAGTCTTAGAGTCTAATTGTTAAATTTTGGATTTTCGGAGTTTTCATTTCGGAAGTTTTTTCGAAGTCTGAAAGTCTGAAATTCTGAATTTTCAAGTTTTCAGAATTCAGAGATTTCATTCGAACATTTGGTGTTTTGGTTTCATTTATTCCGAAGTCTGAAATTTTGAATTTTCAGACTTTCAGGTTTCAGAACTTTTTATCACCAATTCACATTTTGTTTCCAATTTCCCCGAAGTCTGAAATCCTGAATTTCTGAATTTTTAAACTTTCAGATTTTTCGGGTTTCGGAACTTCGGAGTTTTCTTGAGCATTTATTTCTTCACCAACCCCGTACGGATTGGATTTTTGCCATAAATGCTAGGGTTTTCTATTTAAACTCAATTTTCTACGGTCATTTTCACCTGACAAATATCTCTGACATCCATTTTTCTTGTCTTTTTCGACGTCCTTTTTCAAGGTATGTTAATTGTGTTATTTCTTTTTGGTTTTAGATTTTCTTTTTTGTTCTTGTCTCCCGTTTTATTTTATTTTTGTTTCTTTGGTGTTTTTGAATAATGGACTTCCCGCTCACCATGTTTTCATTTTTGAGTTATCTCTAGTTTCTCAGGTTATTCACAAAATCATCTCGAGGTAGATCTCAGGTTTTTACAGAGTTGCTAGCTTATCTTTTTCAGAGAGAGCGTTTTCAGGAAACTCACTTAGGGAATCGCTGCGGGATTTCGGAGAAAATCATTTCGAAGAAAATCATTTCAGAGATTTGCATTTCAAAGAAAGTGTTTTTAGAAAATTTCTTCAGAGAAATTCACTTCGGAGTTTCAGAGAAATTCACTTCGGAGTTTCGAGGAAACTCACTTCAGAAATTTCCATTTCGGAGAAAATTTTGGGAAAATCATTTTGGAAAAATTTCTTTCAAAGGTTTTCATTTCGGAATTTCAGATACTCTCATTTTGGCATTTATTTCGACAATTTTCTTTTCGGACTTTCAAAGATTGTGACTTCAGAGTTTTCTTTCAAAGATTTTCATCCTACAGAATTTTGGAGTTTTTCCTTCTTCGGCTTCCAAAATCCAAAACTTCATGTCTACTTCTACTTCAAAAGAGAAAGAGAAGATGAAGTATTCATTCTTTGAAGTTTCTCCTCAGTCTTTCCTATTGTCTGATCTAGAAAACATTAGGGATACTGACTTAGGTAAGATTGACTTCCTAGATTTCTGGAGCAAAGTGAAGGCTCCTAACAAAAAGCCATGGATGCAAGCACTTTATGATAGTATGATAGTGGGCTTGTCCTTGCGACTGGTTTTCTTGCTTCAATGCATTGTCATAAGTTTGTTCTAGCTGCAGTTGCCCACTTCGATGTAGATTCTATGTCAGTTAAGGATGATGATGACAAGGTGGTCATTCACCTAGATCCTGATTTCTTTGAAGATCTTCTCAAGCTACCTGACATTCCAAACTACGCCACTATTTCACCCGAAATCATAGTAGAACATTGGAACAAGGATGTTGATTCATGTACCAAGATTGTCATGAAAAGCTACTAGGCCAAGAGCATGGCCAAGCTGCCAAAAACCTTGTATAGGGCAGACTTCATCCAGGAAGTCAATGACATAATCATACTGATGAGCTGAGTCTTAGGCCTCCCAGCTACCAAGCAATTCCAAGAGTGGATGTTTTTATACATTGCCACTATCAAGAAGAACAAGGAGCTTATAAGGTGGGGAGAGCATATCAGTAGCTCCATCTGTTATCAACTGGGTAGAGTGTCAACCACAAAATCATTCTACATGACATCATTCTTGCTCTACGATGCCGCAGTCATGGGAGATTTTCTCGGACTAAATACCAAGGGCGTTCGCAGCACATCCCAGATTTATGAATTCTATCCCCAGGTCACTCTGAGTGAGGGTGCAAGCACTTTCGAAGGGTCAGTGATGCTTTCTTCGTAGTCATCCTCTACCGCTTTTACAAAGAGTTGTACAATCAGAGAATTTCTGATGAAGCCTTCAAAGAAGTACAGGAATGGGGAGCTATCTATCTCTAATTTCCCACTTTCACCTATATTCAAATTCTGGGTTTTGTTGGTGCCCCTAGCAAATTGCCAAGGTGTCCTATAGAAAAATGGGTTATACTGGAGCTGGTTCGGCAATTGTTGGATTATCATCGGATCCAAAACAAGCGCCACAAGGTAGGAGTGCATTTTTCGGTTTCAATTGGCAGGTATACTTGTCTAAACATTCACAAAGCCAAGATCTTCTCAGGCTACCTGACATTCCAAACTATGCCACTATTTCACCTGAAATCACAGTAGAACATTGGAACAAGGATGTTGATTCATGTACCAAGATTGTCATGAAAAGTTACTTGGCCAAGAGCATGGCCAAGTTGCCAAAAACCTTGTACAGGGTAGACTTCATCCAGGAAGTCAATGACATAATCATACTGATGAGCCGAGTCTTAGGCCTCCCAGCTGCCAAGCAATTCCAAGAGTGGATGTTTTTATACATTGCCACTATCAAGAAGAACAGGGAGCTTATCAGGTGGGGAGAGCATATCAATAGCTCCATCTACTATTAGCTGGGTAGAGTGTCAACCACAAAATCATTCTACATGACATCATTCCCGGTCTACACTGCCGCTGCCATGGGAGATTTTCTCGGACTAAATAAAAAGGGCATTCACAGCACATCCCAGATTTATGACTTCTATCCCTAACTCACTCTGAGTGAGGGGTGCAAGCACTTTCGAAGGGTCAGTGATGCTTTCTTCATAGTCATCCTCTACCGCTTTGACAAAGAGTTGTATAATCAGAGAATTTCTGATGAAGCCTTCAAAGAAGTACGGGAATGGGGAGCTATCTATCTCTAATTTCCCACTTTCACCTATATTCGAATTCTGGGTTTCGTTAGTGCCCCTAGCAAATTGCCAAGGTGTCCTATAGAAAAATGGGTTATACTGGAGCTGGTTCGGCAATTGTTGGATTATCATCGGATCCAAAACAAGCACCACAAGGTAGGAGTGCATTTTTCAGTTTCGATTGGTAGGTATAATTGTCTAAACATTCACAAAGCCAAGAATGTCGACGCAGAGATAGCCAAAGTAACCCTGCAGACTTTTCATCCAAGAACCAACTTCGACTACTTAGGAAATTTTGGTGAGACATGACGTTCGACTTCCCATACATCTCAACTTGAAGACATTTGGATTCATTGTCAGGATGAGTATATCATCTAACAAAGAGATTATGAAAGATTTGATGTAGATGAAATTCGTCAGTATGGGATAGCTGAGATCCCGGCAGATTTGCAAGATGACGGTGAAGTATTGGACAAAACATATAAGACCGAAGACGTTGCCAATCAACCACTTCCATGGATTGATAGGTATCAAGAAGAATGCTCCAATACAAAAGATAGAGTGGGTACCATTCTTCAAATGACCTACAGGTGGTTGGCTACTTTTGGGATCAAACCCAAAGGAGTTGAGTAGGTTATTAGTATAGCAGCCCCACCAGTCTTAAACCCAACAACACCCGCAAAGGGAAAGCAATCAATTCAGAAGACCCCCACAACACCAAGGAAAATTTCATTTATTGTTGGAAGTTCATCTCTTCCTCAAACTCTTGTTTCTCAGGAAATACCTATAGCCAAGACTGCAGCAGATGTAATTGTGGTCAGTGATTCTCCTGATTGTTCACAAGGTTCATCACTTCCTTCTTCTCTTCCATCGTCCCTTCCTCCATTAGTTCCTCCCACTTCTTCCAGAATTTCATCTTTCCCATCTCCTTCTATGGCTCAGGTATTCTCATCCCTTCCAGCTCTCTTGGTTGGAGAGAATATTGGATCACCCTTCCCTCCTCCATTTCCTTTATCACTTCCTTTTCTACCATTCCTTCTTCTAATACTGTTGTATCAATTCCCACTACTGTGTTAACATCCACCCCATCCATCATTTCCACTTCTATCCAGACGCCCATGAATGTTCCCAGTACCCTTGCCTCAACTCAGATCCTAAGTGTCACATCTACCACTCCATTTTCTTCATTATCAGCTATTCCAGAGTGGTTATTCAGGCAGACCCCCAAGTAGAAAAAGAAGGTACCTCTAGGAGATGTCATGGATCTCAGCATCTTGGATCAAACACCCAAAAGGCAGGCCAAGAGACCAAGGACCATGTCAAAGCTAATAGTAAATTCATCTGGAGAATGGGTGATAGAGGTCGCTACTCCTGCTAAGGGAAAAACCAAGGAAACAATCACGGCTGTAGATTATCAGATTTCCAGATTTTCATTGGGGAAGGCCACTCATGAGGGGGACAAACAGGATGTTCACACTGCTCTAGGGGGCTTGATGGAAAAATACGACAAGGATAAAACTACGAAAGATGAGCTAAAGGTTAAGGTTGAAAAACTTACATCTTTATTACGGAGAGTTACACAGCCCATTTCATCTACTGAGTCCTCATCTACTACAGCCTTGGCAGTTTCAGCTTCTATTGATGAATTCTCTTATCACAAGCTTGAGAAACTTGGCCAGAAAGGAAGATCAGTAAATGGGTGGATTGAACGAATACTGCAGGAAGCAAATCCTTTGATCAAGGAAGATGTGGAAATCTATAATGATTTGTAGGATGCAAAGATAGCTATTCAGAAGATGGATGAGGCTTTCTCTGAGGAAAGCAACAATTTGAATCTAAATCTAGCAACATGGGAAGAGGTTAGAGCAGTGGATTCCAACTTGCTTCTTCAGGAAGGGGTGATTGATGATGCCTCAAAGTTGTTTCAATATCAGAAGGCTATGGAGTTCAGGTGCCAAGTGTTACAAGACTTGATTAAAAAATTGGACGACAAGCGATTAGAAATCATAGACACCTTGAATGACATATCAATTCCCTCCCTGAAGAACAGATTCAGGAAAACTTCAAAGACTTGGTGAAGCGGGATGATGATGTCACAAGAACTTTTAATTTTGATTCCATCGATCGAATGGTCTTGTGTCAGAACTTCATAGGAAGCATGTCCAAGGTCATTTTCAAACTGAAAATAATACCAGCTAGAATTACCAGAGAGATCGAGACAGCAGATGTAGTCAGTCACTACGCATGTGGACCTGAAGATGAAGAAATCTAGGGAGTAATCAAACATTTTTTCGAATACAATCAAAGATTGGCTGTATGGAAGGAAAGTCAGGAGGAACTGGAAAAAAATGAACAAATTGTAGAGCCAAATCAGGATTGAGTGGCCATGGAAGTACAAATTTGAGTTCCAGATCAGTCAAAGTTTCAAGGTTGACTCGGTCAAACCCTTGCAATAGTTTTGCTATTTTCATGGGAGTTTGTTCCCTTAATTTAATGACATTTCTATTTTTAGTAAAATGCTAGTTAAAAGCCCAGCTGTAATGGCTTAGCCTAAGGAACTTTAAATAGATGAATGCTTAGAGTTCATAGATATACAATTTTCGAGATTTTGGTGATTTTACTCTTCAAGCTTGGAAGAGTATTTTCATATATTTGTGAAGTCCCTTTTAATTTTATTTAGAATTACACTCTGCCATTTGAAAGTTTGAATCACTGTGTGAAATAATTATTTATTACATGCTTTATGAATGTGATTCCTTAGTATGTTTTTTGTAATTTGCCTTTACTTCAGATTATTTATTGTATGCCAAGATTAAGTGATGTGGTTATTTTCTCTTCAGTTATGATTGTACTTTTCCTGTTGTTGATTATAAGTTACATTATCTTTATTTTGCGTAAAGTGGGTGTTTAAGATGTGTTTGTGTTAATTTTTCCAATAAAGTTATCTGTGTATCTGAACCAAATCATGTTATTTCTCTTTTGTATAAGTTTAAAAAAGGAACGTGTGTTTCTAGTTTGTGGTATTATTGGTCATCAAAAAGGACCTATTGAGAACAACAGTCAGGGGACAGAAAGTCCCTCCTATTTAATGGGAGAGGTTCCCTTATTTAAAGAAAAAAGCTTATTTACATATGTACAGTGTATAGTTTTAATGAGGAACTTGGATATCATGAAAGTGTTAAAATAGAATAGATCATCAATACAAAAGTACAGAGGAATGAAGTATCGGGAATGGGCAGAAAGGCACTCTTAAGAATTATAGATAACAAAATAATTCCTTATGCATGCCAGAATGAAATTGTTTGGAATAGAACCATTTGCATTTGAGACAATAAGATGCTATTTCAAAGACACAAAGTTCTAGAAATTACATCTACAGGAATACAAAGCTTCTTGAAGTAACACAGACAAATGATTCAAAAATATTCAACAGATAGTAATGAAAGAACAAGACTAGATAGACATGGAAAGAAAGCTCTTTTGTATTGATTGTTTTTTTAACTACTTACACTTTCAAAAAATAAACCAAGTTCCAGCCCCTCCAAATGGCGTAGGGAGCCCATTATATAAATTTCAAATTAGTTACACTTGGTAACTGCTTCTTTTAACTAAAATGTTTAATTAAGGGGATGCTTGACACAAAACCCTCAACTAATTACAATAAGCTCGAATTGAGAAAAAGAAGGAAAGGAGAAGCTAGGAGGGAAAACAAATGCTTATTGTTGAGGAGGGCCCACCAACTTGAGGATCCATTGTCTGAACTTTTTCAATGTTTCCGCTATGTCTCGGCCCTGTGGGACTGATGTGTTGGCAGTGGCTTGAGTCCAAGATCCCAGACATTTCTCCATCTCCTTATCAAACTCGGTGTGTGCATGATATTCTTTATTAGCTTCCTCAATATCAGATTGAAGGGAGCAAATCTCCTTTATCTTCTCTTTGGTAATTGAGTCCTCCTTGAATAAGTTTTCCTTAACAAATGCCCTGAATTGAGTCTTAATTTCTTAGAGGGATAAAGGTACACCTGAAGTCTCGTCGTGGAGGTGATAGTGAATATCCTTAAAAGCAGATACCACACAAGTTTTAAAGGGTTCTCCTTTCTGCCAACTGCTCCTCAATTCTCCTAAATCCTCCTCTAGCACTTTTATTTTCCATTCCACGCTGAAAACCCATGACCTTGAAAAATTATCTTTGGCATCATCAAAAACCTTGTTGGCTAACAATATGTTTTCATCATCCTGTCCCATCAGGCGAAGATCCACTATGCAGCTACTTCAAAGTTTGAGTTCTTTATCCATGGCCCCAATTGCGGAGGAGAGCTTTTGTTGGAGATTAGTCACATTTTCATTGAGTTTAAAGGCTTCTATGATGAAATTCAAACCTGCAATGATCATGTCATCCACCGTGGCTTCCATAGCTCTCCCGTAGACAAAAAATACATGTGTATGTCCTTAATGCTCTGGACCTGATCTTGACTGAGAATCACAGGTGGCAAAAGAGCATTCAGTGGAGTAGGATCCAAAACCTTGTCCATAGATAGCAAAGATTTGATGAAACCAGAAAGAATTTGAGTTTGTTCCTCCAGCTGCTCTATAGTCTGCTTGCCTTTTTCTACCTTCCCAATAACTCTAGTTACTGTTTCCTGGAGGTTATGCACCTCACTCTCAGGGGTAGATTCTCCCATTGGGATCCTATAAAGCTCCAGATCAGAGGCTAGTATATCTTGTTCTACCTTATCAACCTTAGGTTTTGCAATCTCTAGAAATTTTTGGCCTTGAACATCTGTCACTATCCTTGAATTTGTTTTAGCCCTCTTTGCTAGAGCAGAAGGAGTAGTGCCCAATAAGGCTACCACAACATCAAAATTCAGCCCTGACAATCAAGAATAGTGCTTCCTCTTCATGCTATCAACAAAACGTTGTACCCAGGCGAAAGTAGAGGAAGAAGAAGGAGGAGCAAGTGAACCAAGAGCAAGAGAAATCATGGCACTTAAAGTATTCACTATTGTTGCTTCCAGTAGAGATGTGAGTGGAGCAGATGGGGCTTCTTGAGAGGAGGAATCAGTGGTACCTAGAGGTTTAGTGTTATGCACTTCCTTCTCTTTATCTATTTCAGCTTCCGAAGTTCCTGTAGGGACAGGCACTTCACTATCATTGTTTTCCTTGAGAACAATGATGTTCTCTGGCCCCGAAGGCAATTCTAAATGTTTTAACCGGGGGTCTTCCTCAATAGGCTCCTGCTTTACTTCTTTCACCTTCTTCTCATATACTTGAGTAGATGAGGAAGGGGTGGATGATTCAGGTTCCTTACTTGAGGAAGGAGGAGGGGTTTGCACAGGTACCTCCAAGCTAGGTGTATGTGATTCCTTGGTGTTGAAGTGTCTTTGGAGGAAGATTCTCTTGGATTCTTCCTAAGCTCTCAGACCCCCCTGTCAAACCAGACCTTGGTTCTTATAAGGATAGGAGCCAGAATCTCAGCCAAGTTGTCCTTCTCCCTCTTGAACCAATCCAAATCTTCCAAGGGAGTGTGCTTGATCACTGTCTCATATTCATAAGACAGCAGGTCTGCATTGTCATCTTGAAGTTCTTCGAGAACCTGATATAGATTGAGTTCCTTTATTAGATGGAGGGAGAATCTGCCATAATGCCTCTACCTTGCTTCAAAGTCATCCGCACAGTCAGCCCAGTAGTCCTTAGTATCTGCTCTGTGATGATAATTGATTTTGATATTTAGCTCAATGAACTTCTTCAAATCAAAACAGGTCCTGGGCCTGAAGAAGTGCACAGTGATGGGAGTAAGGGCCCTTTCTATGTTCTGAGCATCCAAAGTTGTTTTACATGTATAGTTACCTAAGGATATGGGGAAATGTAGCCCAGATATTTTCTTTTCCTTGCAGGTTCTATGTAACTTATCCAATTGCCTGCATACTTCAATTAAATCCATCTCATCATTACAAAAGATAGGAAGTTTGAGAGGTGTGTTCTCATAACTGGCTAACCTGATATATGAAAACCTTCTGAATTGAATGAAGAAAGCTCCATACTTTGCTATCAAGTTCATGGCTTCATCAGAAAATCTCCTAGCAGTATCACTCTCTAGAAGCCTCACAATGTACATGGTGAAATCATCATTCACCCTCCTGAAGTTGTGATTGCTAGTCTCAAGGGTGAACTGAGGGCAGTATGCATAAATGGGTTCAACTTTATGACCCTCGATGTATGTGAAACTGAACCATTGTTGAGATGTTGTTAGGGTATACATAAGATAAGAATTCATATAGAACTTCTTAGTTTGTTGCACATTGGACAACTGTTCTGTCAAATTCATGCAAATGATCTCTGCCCAATTGATGTTCTGGCTACCTTCACCGATGATGTTGATTAGTGGGCACATCTAGAAGTGAAACTCATTGGTGGAAGGTAAGCCCATGACACAAGTCAACAAGATGATGAAATCAGACAGTTCTTCATTAAAATAGGCCCTAAACAGAGCCTTGGAAAGTCAAGACACTCCTTTTGTAGGGTTCTTCAACCATGACTTTGCTACCCTTGCTTTGTATTTATCATTGTCTTGCTCAAAGAGAGTCTGTGCCTGAGCTTGAGATATAACAATGGATTTTTCAATTTTCGGGATACGTAGAGCAGTAGTAATGGCAACAACATCGAGCTTGGAAATTAGTTCCCCGTGCACATTGGACAATTCACTCGTGTCAGGGTTGAAATGGGCTCCACAGGCGAGCACCATATCGGCACACTGTACCGAGATCGGGAAACCCGCAACAAACGCAAGGCCATTGTCGTTGATCATTTGTGCCATGGGAGAGGGGTTAGGGTCAGTCAACTTGCTCCAGAAATCACCAAAATCTAGGTGACGAACCTCACTATCCCCGATATCATGAACAGAAGATTCAAGCGGTGAAACATGTTCTTGACCCTGAAATTTGATATTCATACTGACAGTGTACAGAGAAACAACCCTTATAGCTCAAATCCACGATAAAAATGCAAGGGAAAAGGGAGCACGAGCAGACGGTTTTAATTGTAAGGATACGAGCGAATGACAATAAGTAGGCAGTGTGCAAAATGCGTAGAGGGTAGTCCCATTAAATAGCCATTTTAGGAGAGAGAAGGTTATAAATGCACATTAAATTCATATGCACCGACTCAAAAAGGCAAGCATCGGGAAGAGTGGAAAAAACTAGCTCGGATGGTCTTTGGTACATTTGGGACATGAGGGACATGAAAACATGATTCAACTGACATGGGTGATGTGGGTAAAGCGGGCCAAAAGAGCACAGGCAATCCAGGAACTTTAGAAATGTGAGGAACGCGAAGACACGATTCGACCGACGCGGGCGATCGGGGAATAGAGAGCATAGATGAACTTAGAACATTTGGAACAAAAAGTTCTGACAGACCCGAAAGTTAACAAATTTCAGAGAAAATGGCCCATCAGGGAACAGAGAGCTCAGAAGAGCTTGGGACATATGGGGAAAAAATGTTTGACAGACCCACAAATCACTCAAATGACTCAAAAAAATGTGAATTTTCCCCAACTCCTTAACTTTTCTCTTCACTAAAACATCACAAAAAAGGTGTTAACTCAAAAATTTTCAATTTTTGACTTTCGAAAGAGGGAAAATTTTGAGAGGACAACAGGTATTCGTACCCTTTTTTAGTTACAATAGGTTAGAGTGATTTAGGATGCTAGCATCTCACTCACATAACCCTTCCAAAAGTTGAACATCCCTACTCTTTGGTGCATCACCACTTCTAGTTTAGGATTTATTTCTTTGCAATTTCTCCTTAATCCCAGGAAGAGTCATAGCACCTAGTTTAAACAAAGGAAGCCAACCTCTCTCCGGAGGTTCATCTCTAGTCTAAGTCCCATAGCTTGAGAGATGATCCCATGTGTCACTATCACACCAAATGTCGTGATTCATTTTCAGGCCATTAGGAGGGTGCAGTGATTTTGTGACAACAATTTTTGGCACGCCCGGTGGGACTGAGTTGGTACTTCTCTTCTCATTGTTATCAATCTAAGTACCTGGTGACTCCATATCTCTGGATTTCAAAGTTCATTATATCAACTTATGCGAAGGATTCATACAAGAGCTTCTCCAAGGCAAGGAAATTATTAGCATACAGAGCTTTCATTGTCCCCTCCAAAAAGAAGAGGTAGAAGTCCTTCAGTCACCGCACTTGTGGCTTTTCCTCGTAGGGGGCATTCAACTCCGCCTGACAGACGTTTTCCTCTACCAAGGTATAATCCACGTAGATTCACAATGGCGGAAAATACTTGTCCTCCTTTTAATGCAACAACTCCTTGAAGTTGGTGCAGAGAGACGCTATACCAGAAGCCACCCTTAAAAGTTTGTCATTTTTTAATGGTGAAACTAATATTTCCCCTCGGGAACACATACTGGACGTAGCAAGCATTTGCGCAGTTCATAGTATCACAGAAGATAACATAGCAGTTCGACTTCTTGCTACTTATTTTAAAGGAAGGGCACTTCAATGGTTCAGGAGCTTAAACACTGGTTTGATTACTACATGGAATGAGTTGGGCACCAAGCTTTGCAAGAAATTCAAAGACAAAAGTGATCATTTATCCCTTGTGGAACAATTCCACACCATTAAAATGTCTCCTCAAGAATATATGAGTGATTTCAATCTTCGCTTCGACAAAACTTGGAAGCGGATTTCGACTCTTGTATGTCCATCTCCACAAAGCACTTTCCTATATTATTTGTGAGTGTTAAATAGTGATATTGTTGTCCTAATTCAATCATTGGGAGGCAATATTGTTCTTGACGTCTATGAAATTGCTGTCACAGCTGAGAATTGCCTAATTCAAGCAGGTAAAATTGCCCCTAGGCCTCCTATGCCTATGTTTGCAGAACTCGTAGGCCAACAGCTAGCTCTTGCGCTAAATTCTGATAGCTTTAAATTTAGCAACCACACCTACGTCCAACCCTGCTAATGACTTGGCTGAGGTGAAGTCACTATTGCAAACTTTTGGGAATGAACTTGTGGTAATGCAGAGGTAGCAATCCCAATATACTCGCCCCTTCCAATCTCAATATCAAACAAATCGTTCTCCCTTTCAAGGAAACAGTCAGTCACAGAACCAAACCATAAGCCAAGCTGCCAATATTAAACCTTTGAATTCCCAAAATCCTTCTGCTACCAGTTCTTCTAGAGCCATAGTTCCCGTTCAAAACAATCTCATCCAAGATTATGAATGGTGTTATCCTTGTTCCTAACCCCACAATCAGAATCTCTGCCCAAATGGAGTTTTGAGTCAGGATCTCATGGTCCAAAGTATATCCAACCCATTAGAATTAGCAGTTGAGACAACAACCCAAGATAATTAGACTCGAATCACCGAAGAAACCACATTAATAAATTGGCAATCTGATGATTTTTGTGGACTAAATGTCGATGCCTCCTCGGTGGCTTCAAATATGCTTTCCAAAAAGAGGGCAATAGAACCACAAACTTCTAAACCTGACCAAGTGTTTGCTTCACATCCTCAAACACAACTAGTGATAGATAAAGATGAAGGGAGGAAATAACCGGAAATATCCACAAGCCAATCTCCAAAGAGTAATGGACCTGCAATTATGACGGTGCCAAATAGACATTTTCCAAAAGAAGATACTAACGCCCAAAAGAGTATCAACAAGGTAGGGGCAATACCGTTCAGTATCGTAGAGCAGATGAAAAAGACTAATTTGAGCCTTACCATGTGGGATGTGATTTTGATACCACCTCAGTGGAATTTGCTATAAGAAGCTTTGAATAGTGTTGGCACTACTGATAAACCATCGAGTCATGGAGCAGTCTATGTCAACCAGAGACAAAAGGGATTCCTAGAGCAAATAAGCCACTACCATTTTACATCTCTCTAATCATCGGTAATCATTTGGTTCATAATTGCATGATCGATTCTGGGGCCAGTAGTTCTGTCATGCCTAAGTAGATTGCAGACGTATTGAGGATTTCATATACCCCAATTTCAAAAGGGGTAGTTCAGTTAGATGGAACAAAAGTTAAGACTGTTGGGATCATTAAAGGGCTACAACTCACTATCCACGCATGTCTCAATTTGTCATTCACACTAGACATATCGGTCATCGATCTCCCTCCTCTCTTTGTCATTTGCTTATCACGAGACTTCACCACCAAAATGGGTGGTTATTTATCAGCAGACTGGTCACACATGATTTTGAGAACTCAGTATGGGATGAAGGTGACTATAAGAGCTGAACCCATTTGCCACAACCATGTGGAACCATACATAGTCAAGCCCATAAATGGAAATTATGCCATTGGTGAACCTGAAGAGGAAGATGCAGACCACAAACTAACTACTCTCATAGAGGAGGTTCCTGACACAGTCCTTGATGAAGTAAGTACAGATCACCAATACGACCCATATGACGATTTGCTGGCAAATGAAGAGTCTGGTCTTCTATTTTTAGAAGAGACTGGATTGAAAACATATTGTGTACGCGAGGAAGGTGCGATTGTACTACAATTTGTCAAAGCACCCAGCGATTCTGAGGGACTATGGCAACTCTTCTTTGATGGCTCAAGGAGTAAAAACGGATCCGGTGCAGGAGTTATGTTGATCTCTCCAAAAGGAGATAAATATTTCTCGTCCTTCTGATTACAGTTTAGTTGCACCAACAATGTTGTTGAGTACGAAGCCCTAGTGCAAGGGATCCAGCTGGCTCAAAAGAGGGGAATCAAGGCTCTGACTGTGTTTGGAGATAGTGAATTGGTTGTTCATCAAGTAACAGTGTGCAACGCATCCAAGAATGATCTTCTAAGATCATACAAAAATCGAGTTTGGGATCTAATTGAAGATTTTGAGGCTTTTGGAATTCATGCAATTCCCAGAAGTCAAAATCAAGATGCTGATAGGCTGGCCATGGTGGGCTCACAATATGACATACCTGTTGATATCATGGAGGAAAGACAAAATATCATCAAAATGGTAGTTCGTCCTGCAGTACCCAATAATGTGAGTAGTTGGCAAGTGTTCGACAGCGATGAACAAATTGTCCTCTTCCTACAACAAGAAGTAGAGTTCGCAGTCAAACATCAGGATAAATTTTAGAAATCCTATGGTGATCAAGTCATCCAGCTGAAAGGAAATAAGTTACCAAAAGGCCTAGTCACTCTCGAATCTATTTTTGACACAGATGATCAGGTCAAGCGGTAGGGCACTAACATGACAATCAAAGAAGAAGATTTTGAGGAGGTTGAGGTAGCTAGCGAGAAATTTCTGAAGATTAGAAAAGTGTGCACTAATCAAGAAAAGAAAGCCTTCACTAAGTTGTGTCAAGAATACCACGACATCTTCGCTTGGAGTTATAAGGACCTGCGTGGTTTTGATCCAGGCCTAACACAACATACTATTGAACTGGACCCAAGTTCTAAGCCAGTTCATCAAAAGCAAAGGTTGATCAACCCCCGAATTGAGCCACTAATGCGGAAGGAACTAACAAAGCTCATTAAAGCATGCATAATTTTTCCCATCAAACATTCATCATGGGTGGCCAATCTGGTACCTGTAAGAAAGAAGAATGGTGAAATTCAATTGTGTGTGGACTTCAGGGATTTGAATCGTGCCTCGCTAAAAGATCACTACCCTCTGCCGTCAATGGAATAGATTCTTCAGACAGTATCGGGGGCCCAAAGGTTTTCTTTACTCGATGGATATTCAGGGTATAATCAGATTCAGGTCCAAGAATCTGATCAATTCAAGACAACATTTACTACTAAATGGGGCACTTATGCTTACAACAAGATGCCATTCGGGCTATCCAATGCAGGGGCTACTTTCCAAAGAGCTATGGATATGGCATTCAAAGGGCTTATCAACAATATTATCTTGGTTTACCTCGATGACATAACTGTCTATTCCAAGCATGCTGAGGATCATATTGCACATCTACGAAAGGTTTTCCAAAGATGTAGAGACTTTGGGGTCTCATTGAATCCTAAGAAGTGTATTTTTGTAGTTCAAGAGGGAAACTTTCTAGGACATATCATCTATGCAGAAGGATTGTCCATTGATCCAGCCAAAATCCAGTCAATTATGTCCCTATCTCTTCCTAGTCACAAGAAGGGTCTCCATAGCTTCCTAGGAACCATTAATTTCGTACGAAGATTCATTCCCCAATTTTCAACAATGGCCAAGCCACTTACAGCCATGTTAAAAAATAATATTCCATTTTCATGGACAAAGGAAGGAAGAGAAAGTTTTGAGGCTATCAAAACAGCCATTTCATAGGCACCCACATTGGTGAATCCTAAGTTCGATAAAGACTTCATTCTCTACGCCTTCGCAGGATAGGAAAGCATTTCAGGGATTCTAACTCAATAGAATGATGATCTGATGGAGCAACCAATTGCCTTCTTCAGTCAGTCTCTCAAGGAGTACGAGCTCAAATATTCATTCATCGAAAAGTAGGTCTTTGCAGTCATTCAAGCTCTGAAAAAATTTAGGCACATGTTGTCCAATAACAAGGTGCATTTGATGGTTTCTCACCCCGACGTTAAAGAATTTTTGTTGAATAAAGAAATGAATGAGAAATGCGCTGGGTGGATCACGAAAGTAATGGAGTACGATGTATACATCAAAGTCACTAAGCTTGTCAGAGGCAAGGGGTTATGCCAACAGTTGGCTGCAGACATGGAAACTAAAGAGGACAAAGATGTTGCACTCCTCAATACTGATAGTGAAAATGATCAGGTTGATTGGTTGACTAAGATGCAAAATTTCCTCCTCTTTGGGGTATATCCTCCAAATATGGATAAGGTTCAATGACGCACTTTCCACCTCCAGTCTATTCCATACGTTGTGGTGGATAATGTTCTCTTTCGAAAGGATTTGAATGGCATCCTCCTACGCTACATCAAGCCAGAACAGGTAAGCAAGATATTGGAGGAGTTTCACAATGGCCTTTCGGGAGGGCATTATTCAGCACGAACGATGGCTACCAAGATCATGCAGGCCGGTTATCACTGGCCAGACTTGTTCAAAGATGCTCACTTTTGGGTAAGAAAATGTAAGGAATGTGCTCTCTTTGTGGGTAAATAGAGGCTGGCAGCACTTCCGTTGCATCCCATTCAGGTAGATCAACCTTTTGTTCAGTGGGGATTGGACTTTATTGGTATGATTAATCCTCCATCCAGTGAAGGGCATAAATGGGTTCTTACCGCTACAGATTATTTCACTCACTGGACAGAAGCAGTGGCTTTGAAGGAAAGCAATGAAAAGGTTGTTCTCGAATTTTTAGAAAATATCATGACAAGATTCGGTATTCTGTTTACTGTTATCTCTGACAATGCACTGGTGTTCCTCGGGATGAAGGTAAGTGAATGGGCAGTCAAGAATGGGGTCTACCTCAAGACTTCGTCCAACTACTACCCGCAAGGAAATGGGTTGGCCGAATCTAGCAACAAGAATTTGATAAGGATCATCAAGCACACGATGGAAGCAAATAAAAGGACCTGACATACTCAGCTTAAGGTCACTCTTTGGGCTGACAGAATAACACCTAAGAAGGCCATTGGGGTTTCACCTTTCGTAATGGTATACGGACGGGAAGTGAAACTCCCGCTTTCATTGGAAATACCTTCCTTAGACTTGGCCTATCGGCTTGAGGTTATGGAAGATAATGCCTTAATAGTGAGATTTGTTGAACTCATGGAGTTAGAAGAGACTTGGAATATAGCTATGCGTACGCTCACACATCACCAGACCCAGGTCAAGAAATCCTTTTATAAGAAAGCTTCAGATAGATCATTCAGGGAAGGAGAGTTAGTCCTTAAGTGGGATGAAGACCGAGCTAAACCAGGTAGGCATGCCAAGTTTGACGCCCTCTGGAGTGGGCCCTATATTGTCACAAGTTGTAAAGAGGTGAATTCCTTTCATCTATCCAGACTCAACGGAGAAGAATTACCCATTCATGTGAATGGGATACATCTCAAGGCTTGCTTTTGAGATTGTTCCACCCTGTATAGTGTTTTGTCTTTTCTCCAAGTGCTTTGCACATCGTTCATCCATTTTCTTTTGCTTCTTTTTCTTCTTTTGTTTTGTTGTTTAGGGACTCCTTTGCCCAATGTTTACTTAAAGCTACTGGTCTAGAAAGCTTAGTAAGTAAGTTTTCCCTGGAAGTCACCAAAAATGTTAGCAATTTAACTTACCCTAAAAGATAAGTCAAATAAGGTCATACGAAAGAATTTTAAGAGATCCCATGTACAATGAATATCCAAGTCTTAGGGTCTAATTGTTCAATTTCAGATTTTCAGAATTTTCATTTCGGAAGTTTTTTCAAAGTCTGAAAGTCTCAAATTCTGAATTTTTGGGTTTTTGGGTTTTCGGAATTCGGAGCTTTTGTTCGAACATTTGGTGTTTTGGTTTCATTTTTTCAGAAGTTCGAAATTCTGAATTTTCAGACTTTCAGGTTTCGGAACTTTTCATCACCAATTCACATTTTGTTTCCAATTTCCCCAAAGTCTGAAATCCTGAATTTCTAAATTTTCAGACTTTCAGGTTTTTTGGGTTTCGGAACTTCAGAGTTTTCTTGAGCATTTATTTCTTCACCAACCCCGTACGGATTAGATTTTTTCCATAAATGCCAGGGTTTTCTATTTAAACTCAATTTTCTACAGTCATTTTCACCTGACAAATATCTCTGACATCCATTTTCTTGTCTTTTTCGACATCCTTTTTCAAGGTATGTTAGTTTTGTTATTTCTTTTTGGTTTTAGATTTTCTTTTTTGTTCTCATCTCCCGTTTTCTTTCCTTTTTGTTTCTTTGGTGTTTTCGAATAATGGACTTCCCATTCACCATGTTTTCATTTTTGAGTTATCTCCAGTTTCTCAGGTTATTCACAAAATCATCTCGAGGTAGATCTCAGGTTTTTACAGAGTTGCTAGTTTATCTTTTTTAGAGAGAGCATTTTCAGGAAACTCACTTCGGGAATCGCTACGAGATTTCACAGAAAATAGTTTTGAAGAAAATCATTTCGGAGATTTCCATTTCAAAGAAAGTGTTTTCAGAAAATTTCTTTGGAGAAATTCACTTCAGAGTTTCGGAGAAATTCATTTCAGAGTTTTGGGGAAACTCACTTAAGAAATTTCCATTTCAGAGAAAATTTTGGGAAAATCATTTCGGAAAAATTTCTTTCGGAGGTTTTCATTTCGGAATTTCAGATACTCTCATTTCGGAATTTCTTTCGGTAATTTTCTTTTCATACTTTTAGAGATTGTGACTTCAGAGTTTTCTTTCGGAGATTTTCATCCTGCAAAATTTCATATTTTTTCCTTCTTCGGCTTCTGAAATCCAGAACTTCATGTCTACTTCTACTTCAAAAGAGAAAGAGAAGATGAAGTAGTCATTCCTTGGAGTTTCTCCTCAGTCTTGCCTATCGTCTGATCTAGAAAACATTAGGGATACTGACTTAGGTAAGATTGACTTCCTAGATTTCTGGAGCAGAGTGAAGGCTCCTAACAAAAAGCCATGGATGCAAGCACTTTATGATAGTGGGCTTGTCCTTGCGGCTGGTTTTCTTGCTTCAATGCATTGCCCTGAGTTTGTTCTAGCTGCAGTTGCCCACTTCGATGTAGATTCTATGTCAGTTAAGGATGATGATGACAAGGTGGTCATTCACCTAGATCCTGATTTCTTTGAAGATCTTCTCAGGCTACCTGACATTCCAAACTACGCCACTATTTCACCCATAATCGCAGTAGAACATTGGAACAAGGATGTTGATTCATGTACCAAGATTGTCATGAAAAGCTACTTGGCCAAGAGCATGGCCAAGTTGCCAAAAACCTTGTACAGGGCAGACTTCATCCAGGAAGTCAATGACATAATCATACTGATGAGCTGAGTCTCAGGCCTCCCATCTGCCAAGGAATTCCAAGAGTAGATTTTTTTATACATTGCTAGTATCAAGAAGAACAAGGAGCTTATCAGATGGGGAGAGCATATCAGTAGCTTCATCTGCTATCAACTGGGTAGAGTGTCAACCACAAAATCATTCTACATGACATCATTCTTGCTCTACGATGCCGCAGTCAAGGAAGATTTTCCCGGACTAAATACCAAGGTTGTTCGCAGCACATCCCAGATTTATGACTTCTATCCCCAGGTCACTCTGAGTGAGGGTGTAAGCACTTTTGAAGGGTCAGTGATGCTTTCTTCACAGTCATCCTCTACCGCTTTGACAAAGAGTTGTACAATTGGAGAATTTCTGATGAAGCCTTCAAAGAAGTATGGGAATGGGGAGCTATCTATCTCCAATTTCCCACTTTCACCTACATTCAAATTTCAGGTTTCGTTGGTGCCCCTATTAAATTTCCAAGGTGTCCTACGAACAAACGGGTTCCACTGGAGATGGTTCAGAAACTATTGGATTACCATCGGATCTAAAACAAGCACCACAAGGTAGGAGTGCAATTTCCTATTTCAATTGGCAGGTATACTTGTCTAAACATTCACAAAACCAAAAATGTCAACGCAGAGATGGCCAAGGTAACCCTGCAGACTTTTCATCCAAGAACCAACTTCGAATACTTGGGAAAATTCAGTGATACATGATGTTTGACTTCTCATACATCTCAACTTGAAGACATTTGGATTCATTTTCAGGATGAGTATATCATCCGACAAAAAGATTATGAAAGATTAGACATAGATGAAATTTGCCAGTATGGGATAGTTG
Organism: Taxus chinensis; assembly: GCA_019776745.2. Classification (NCBI taxonomy): domain Eukaryota; kingdom Viridiplantae; phylum Streptophyta; class Pinopsida; order Cupressales; family Taxaceae; genus Taxus; species Taxus chinensis. The sequence continues at coordinate 370,425,742 of CM034151.1, forward strand.
AGATCCCAGCAGATTTGTAAGATGACGACAAAGTATTGGATGAAGCATATAAGACCGAAGACGTTGCCAATCAACCACTTCCATAGATTGATTAGTATCAAGAAGAATGCTCCAATAAAAAATATAGAGCGAGTCCCATTCTTCAAAGGACCTACAGCTGGTTGGCTACTTTTGGGATCAGACCCAAAGGAGTTGAGCAGGTTATAAGTACAATAGCCCCACCAGTCTTAAACCCAACAACACCCGTAAAGGGAAAGAAATAAATTCAAAAGACCCCCACAACGCCAAGGAAAATTTCATAGGTTGTTGGAAGTTCATCTCTTACTCAAACTCCTGTTTCTCAGGAAATACCTATAGCCAAGACTGCAGCAGATGTAATTGTGGTCAGTGATTCTCCTGATTGTTCACAAGATTCATCACTTCCTTCTTCTCTTCCATCATCCCTTCCTCCATTAGTTCCTCCCACTTCTACTAGAATTTCATCTTTCCCATCTCCTTCTATGGATCAAGTATTCTCATCCCTTCCAGCTCTCTCGGTTGGAGAGAATATTGGATCACCCTTCCCTCCTCCATTTCCTTTATCACTTCCTTTTCTGCCATTCCTTCTTCTAATACTGTTGTATCAATTCCCACTACTATGTTAACATCCACCCCATCCATCATTTCCACTTCTATCCAGACACCCATGAATGTTCCCAGTACCCTTGCCTCAACTCAGATCTTAAGTGTCACATCTACCGCTCCATTTTCTTCATTATCAGCTATTCCAGAGTGGTTATTCAGGCAGACCCCCAAGCAAAACAAGAAGGTGCCTCTAGGAGATTGCATGGATCTCAACATCTTGGAGCAAACACCCAAAAGACAGGCCAAGAGACCAAGGACCATGTCAAATCTGATAGTAAATTCATATGTAGAATGGGTGATAGAGGTCGCTACTCCGGCTGAGGGAAAAACCAAGGAAACAATCATAGCTGCAGATTATCAGATTTCCATATTTTCATTGGGGAAGGCCACTCATGAGGGGGCCAAACATGATGTTCACACTACTCTGGGGGCCCTGATGGAAAAATATGACAAGGATAAAGCTACGAAAGATGAGCTAAAGGCTAAGGTCAAACATCTTACATCTTTATTACGGAGAGTTACATAGCCCATTTCATCTACTGAGTCCTCATCTACTACGGCCTTGGCAATTTTAGCCTCTATTGATGACTTCTCTTATCACGAGCTTGAGAAACTTGGCCAGAAAGGGAGATCAGTAAATGGGTGGATTGAATGAATACTGCAGGAAGTAAATCCTTTGATCAAGGAAGCTGTGGAAATCTATAATGATTTGCAGGATACAAAGCTAGCTATTCAGAATATGGATGAGGCTTTCTCTAAGGAAAGCAACAATTTGAATCTGAATCTAGCAACATCAGAAGAGGTTAGAGCAGTGGATTCCAACTTGCTTCTTCAGGAAGGGGTGATTGATGATGCCTCAAAGTTGTTTGAATATCATAAGGCTATGGATTTCAGGTGCCAAGTGTTAAAAGACTTGATTAAAAAATTGGACAACAAGCGATTCGAAATCACAGATGCCTTGAATGACATATCAAAAGAATTTGATATTGCTTATTGTAAATTCTTCAATGAGAATATCAATGCCCTCCCTGTAGAATAGATTCAAGAAAAATTCAAAAACTTGGTGAAGCGGGATGATGATGTCATAAGAACTTTTAATTCTGATTTCATCGATCGAATGGTCTTATGTCAGAACTTCATAGGAAGGATGTCCAAGGTCATTTTCAAACTGAAAAGAATACCAGCCTGAATTACCAGAGAGATCAAGACATCATACGTAGTCAGTCACTACGCATGTGGACCTGAAGATGAAGAAATCCATGGAGTAATCAAACATTTTTTCGAATACAATCAAAGATTGGCTGTATGGAAGGAAAGTCAGGAGGATCTGGAAAAAAATGAACAAATTGCAGTGCCAAATCAAGATTGAGCGGCCATGGAAGGACAAATTCGAGTTCCAGATCGGTCAGAGTTGCAGGGTTGACTCGATCAAACCCTTGCAATAGTTTTTATTTTTTCATGGGAGCTTGTTCCCTTAAATTAAGGACATTTTTACTTTTAGTAATATGTTAGTTAAGGGCCCAGCTGTAATGGCTCAGCCTAAGGAACTTATAAATAGATGAATGCTTAGAGTTCATAGATATACAATTTTCGAGAGTTTGGTGATTTTACTCTTCAATTTTAGAAGAGTATTTTCACATATTTGTGAAGCCCCTTTTAATTTTATTTAGAATTACACTTTGCCATTTGAAAGTCTGAATCATTGTTTGAAATAATTTTTTATTACATGCTTTGTGAATGTGAGTCCTTAGTATGTTTGAGTAATTTTCCTTTACTTCAAATTATTTACTGTATTCCAATATTAAGTTATGTGGTTATTTTCTCTTCAGTTGTGATTGTACTTTTCCTGTTGTTGATTAGAAGTTACATTATCTTTATTTGCATAAAGTGGGTGTTTAAGATGTGCTTGTGTTATTTTTTTTAATAAAGTTATCTGTGTATATGAACCAAATCGTGTTCTTTCTCTTTTGTATAAGTTTTACAAAGGAACGTATGGTTCTAGTTTGTGGTATTCGTACCCTTTTTTAGTTACAATAGGTGAAAGTGATTTAGGATGCTAGCATCTCACTCACATAACCCTTCCAAAAGTTGAACATCACTACTCTTTGGTGCATCACCACTTCTAGTTTAGGATTTATTTCTTTGCAATTTCTCCTTAATCCCATGAAGAGTCAGAGCACCTAGTTTAAATAAAGGAAGTTAACCTCTCTCCGGAGGTTCATCTCTAGTCTAAGTCCCACATCTTGAGAGATGATCCTATATGTCACTATCACACCAAATGTCATGATTCATTTTCAGGCCATTAGGAGGGTGCAGTGATTTTGTGACAACACTTACATTTGCAAGTTAATTTACTCCAGATGCAACACACAAATGGGTTCCAATTCTAATAATATATTTAACTAGCTCAAATATACCACCACCACTAACCACAAAAATAAATTATATTGTTAACACCAACCTCGAATTCCTAACAAGAGTTAAATTTGGGTGAGGATAAACATAACCAATGCACTTCACTAACCAGTTTACATTTAATCCGTAACTATTTATGGGTCTATTTGCTTGTCCTTACACACTTATTTATTAAAAGGACTTCTATGTAAGGCTAAACCAATAGGCCTACAAATATTTATCCCCATTAGCCTTTTGCATGCACGTTTAGATGTTGATTTTAGTCACAGGAAAATGCAAAAAGCAAGAAAAAATAGGTTATTGTAATTTGAAATTACAAATTAATTATATGATATGGTGTTCAATAGGTCAATATACACCTTCACTTGATTATGATCTCTAGGTGCATGCATGAAAAATGATAGGAATGTGTTGTTATCTCAAAAAGTTATCATTGTTTTAAGTGGAGGAGAAATAACTCATGTTTTATGATAAATGTGTTAGTAATGTCTTAAACTAAAGTTGTTTGCATTTAGACGCCTAAATTTTGTAATTTATGACTTGATGATATCAATATTGGCTCAATCCCTTAGATTATGACTTGTACACATATTATGAGCCTAATTGTTATGTCATAGTCCATCCTTATCCTTATTATAATAATTTCTTCTCCTCATCACATTTCTCAATCACTTACATGAATACTCATATTAGTCACAAAAAATCCATTACTCTGAACTATTGTGCAAAGAGCTTTATAACACCATTCTCCACCCCTCAACCACATCATCCAATGGTTTCATCTGGGGAAAAATAGTTCTGTATAGGGCCGCCCAATAGTCAATTTCTCAATTGAGGTATCTTTTATGGGTCATTTTTCCACTATGGTTCGGGATTAATGCAAAATTATATCTATGAAACCTTATATAAGAAAGTTTGAATGCACTATTTACTAATTTAGAAATACACATGGCACTTTCAAGAGCTCCCTACCAAATATCTATAAAATCTCATACAAGTATATCTTATAATTCCCTAAATCAGTGCACATTAGGAGCAACCCCCACACATGTTTGAAGCACTCTAAATCGGGTTCAAGAGTCAAGCTTCACAAATCAAAATCCATAAAATCTAAGTCAAGCAAAAGACATACAAGTCATTACAAAGTATCACCAAGTGATTAGGTTATTAATATATTTACGTTAATGTAATATTATGTCACAATTCTAGGTGGAGAACTACATACGGTTTGGGGCCTATTTAAATTCTTTCAAATGTAGGTGATGTATGGATTGTACTTCATCTAAACCATTAACCTTTTTGGAATGGTTTTTACCTTAGGTTAGGGTTTTGTGTTAATTTGGTTGATTACAAAGGATTTTGTACATTTTCAAGGCCTAATATTACATAATGATATAAAATTTGGTTCAAACTTGCAAATTAAAAACACAATACACTGATAAAACTCATAGTATATTTAATACAAGATGTTTACACATATATAGAGAGATGAACTTCTATAATTCAGGATTCCTTAACAATTTCCCAAAACTACTAACTCAACATAGACAAGTTGTTAACAACTTGTAACAAGCACTTTCTTTACATCTTCTTTAATTCTAGTATGATTGTTACTAACATAAAAATAATTTACAGCACACATATTATTTATTATAACAATATTTGTATGAACTAAATATATATCTAACATTCCCCCCTTAGTTTTGAAATTGGAAGTAAGCACCCTATAGGTACTAGAAACAAAAAATGTGTGTCCCTATAAGATGAAAGCTTTAGTTCCACAATTCTTCTAACCTAGATATCTATTACATATGATCACCTACATACGAGAACTCAATAGTAATGTGTTGTCGGTAAAAAGTAGACCGAAAAGGAATCACCCTTTCACCTAACGTAAAAGGTCAATATGGAATCAAATATATTTAATCATAATGATACTTAAGAATGGCTTAATCATGGGTAGTTTAAATATAGGTTAATCGTGGACCAAGTTAAGATTCTAGAAAATTTTATATCCCTCAACAATAAAAAGGATATACAAGACACCAATAAGAACTAAGAACATGTAAGAAAAGACACATCAAGACCATATATTGTTAAATAAGACAGGATAATGAGATCATTTAAATATCTTGAGAACCTCCATTGTATCTCATATAGAATGATAAATCACTTATTAACGAGATTGATTTCTTTGATAAGAAATTATTATCATCCTTTATCTGATAGAGTGAAGCCTATTGATTATACAACCTCTTTAAAAAAATGAAAATTGTAAGTGATGATTTAATGATCTCGTATTTGTAATTTATTTATCAAGTGGATAATGATATTGAAGACAAAACAGAACAACGAACGAAAGAAACAAACATAAACACAATATTCACAAATATGACATACTTACACAAGTTATAAGATAAAAATGGAGATAAACATATAGAATAGAAACAAATTTATATTTATTAAATGTACAATGATTTCCAAAACAACATCTAACAAGAGTCGTGATTCAAATCAAATCCAACATGGTTGTCAATTTACATTTATCTTGAGATCAAAATGAAGATATCATTCAAGGTCTGCTCTAGATATGAAAAATAAAAATCTGCAATCAGCTTAGATGAGATATTGAATAATAAATCAGATAATCAATAAAATAATATTAAAACTGGATATAATTGTTGTATTGTGAATCCTTACTCAAACCTCAAAACAATGTCATCTAACACATGTAAAATCACTTATCTCATAAAATCATTTGCACAAAAATATTCTTTATGAAATAAACTTAAAAAATTACTACACTACCTTATTTCTCATCCCCTAAAAAATGTATCTTCCAAGTTCCTTTATAATCTTCCCTTGCAAAATCGGTTGTAACCTATTTGGATCCAAATAATGAAGCTAAATAATAAAATATTACAATATTTCTATATGAGACTTTATAAAAATTTATTAAATATAAGTGAAAGGGCTCGGGTAACCAACTTTTAAATAAATATGAATTTTCAAAGTATGAGGTATGAGATAAAAAGGACATGGGGTCCACTTTAATATTAATGCACTAAATAAAATACAAAACACATCCATACAACATTCCAATCATTTAAAATAAATTCTCCATCATAATTTGAAAATAGTCATCAAACATAATGAAACCAAGGTTGTTGTCATCATGTGACCAAAATATATCCAATATTATAAATGGGGGACAACATAACAAGTGGTCATGGAAATATTGTGGTTAACAATTGATGGGAAGCTAGATAGAACCAAGATATGTTGTGAGGGACATTGTCATGCCCTCTGATAGTAATACTAGAAGGAGACAAGTTATATCGATGACTAAACTAATCTTCTCAAGTATAATCATATAATGAAAGATGATCCCCAACCTCCAATGTCAAGATCTATATATTCATAAGGTTCAACTAAAACATGTAGTGACCAGTAATGAACCTTGTCTCCTCCTATACTTCCAAGATCACCCTCTATACATATTGTGTAGGCATATCAGAAATAGAAGGTCGAGGTGAATGTACCATAATATTATTAACATAATGGGAAGATAGATCCTCGGGTAGGATGGACGAAGTATGGTTAGTAAGAGCATCAAGATGAATCCAAGTAACATAGAGGATATTTTAAAAATTAATCTTTACATTAAGGGTGTCACTTTAAGATATTTAAAGAGTGATATAATCTGATCCCAAGAGCATGCCATGATGAGAATAAACTATAAATCACAAGCCTATAAAAATAAACATGTACCCAGATAGAAACCCTGAATCAACTAGGGTTTAGACATCAGTCGCCCTAATACACAAGGAATAGATTTTATATTAGGTTAAAAATTCTATCAAAAGTGGGTTCACCAAAATGTTTAACTCTTAGTTTAATTTTAGGTCAATTTAATTGGGTGTATATTAGATTAGATTTGATTACAAATTATACAAATATATTATAAATGCTAACTGAAACTAATTTACAACTCATATCAAATAGAAAGAATTAACATATACCAATTAATCTAACATGTGATTTGAAAGCTCAAAAAAAATGTATGAAGGCACTTATCTAATTTCATATGACTTCTAGAGAGATTTAGGACTGTGCAATAGAGAAACTAGGAGATCCAAACCTGAGTGAACTTTGTAACTGAGACTAGAATTGTAAATCCAACTAGGTTGGAACCATACCAAAAAGTTGACACAATAATGTATGGTCCTAACCCTATTGCATGGTCTTGGACCTTCTCTGAATTAGATTTTTGTGACTTTCTAGGTTGGTTATCCTCCTAGATCTTTTTTTCGCTATCAAACCCTAGTTGTCACACATGCAATGAGGCTCTCTGAATGGATTGGTCATCATCTCAAACCCTATCCATGGATTAAGAGTCCTACACAACAAATATTATAAGGGTTATGGCCACCCCCATGCACTGTCGACATTGGTACTACTCTGAAGAAGCATGAAACCACACATCGTTCTCCACCTAGTATGTGTTATCTAGATATATTAATCAAGTTTGGCATTTTTATTTTACCGTGTTTACTTTTGACTTGTTTATTTATAAAATTCTTGGAGAGAGGATTTTTGAATACTTATATTATGAGAGATATGGTTTCCTTGACTTGGTTTTTTAGCTTCATACCTAATATGGGTGATGCCCTAATGAATTTAGATGTGAAATTCTAGTATTTAGGGAGATTTGTATGCCTTTTGCAAGTGTATGAAGTGATTTCTCTAGTGCATTACCTCAATATTTCCAAGTTAGCAAATGAGGTAGTGTTTACTTACTTATATAGGGTTCTATATATGATTTATCTAAGAAATTCTGACCCAGATGAAGTATAAGACCCAACAAAAGATGTCAATTTAAAAGTGAATTTGGAAGACATGTCAATCCAATGCCCTATAAATAAGTCAATACTAGATATAAATTTCTAACCAAACTATACAACCCTGACTGGGAGCAAAAAACATGCAAAATGAAGTTTGGAGCTTTTCAACTTATGTTTTTTCTATGGATTTTTTGCATTGTATTCTTAGAATGTGTCAATATGGCATTGTGCAAGGATAAAAAAAGCTAAAAAATGGACCTCGAAAAGTTCTAAGTGGGAATGAATAATTTATGTTTATCATAATAAGATTACATAGTCAAATCAATGGTTGTCAAAGTGCAAATTACAAAATTTGAGTGTCTACAGTTGTATGATATTTTTCCCTATTGAGTTTTTCAATTCCAAAACTTACACTAAAGCACTTATAGTTTCTAATTTCCATGTTCCATCATCTTACACATCCATATCCTCCCTATTCTACCATGTACATCTAATTGTATCTCTCATCATGTGTATTTGAGCTATTACTTATCAATTATCAATCGTTAGTTGTGTGAATACATTATTCTGATTGTGAATGACTAACGCTGGAATTTATTTAGATCAGATTGATCTTGTTGTAAACCCTTACATCCTTCTTATTATTTTTCCTTTTCATAATTCCTATAATTGAATTAGGGTGTAAATAGTACCTAATACTCCAAGTGTGAACTCTAAATAAGACAAACAATACTAACTTCAAGACCTTCTAAGAATTAATGACATATTAGAGAGAACTATAACATTGAATGAGTGATGAATAGATGATGGAATTATATTTCATCTATCGGTTATGAATACCAAAGAGATAGAATGAGTGGTTTATACTAGTTGATGGTATTGACCGTGATCAATTTTCGTAGTTGTGACAAATTGCTAACTTTATATCATCAACTTTGGTTGATACTAATCGGCTAGGGAAATCTAATCACCTAATGGAATTAACCATAGTCGATGTCATTGGAGAGATAAATATAGGGCATAGGGGGTTAAAGAAGTAATTCAAACTATGCATAGGGAAAGTATATGTATTAATAGAGGGAAATGATGAAGGGATGAATGTGCTGAAAGTATGCATGAGAATGATCACAAGATGATGAGAAATCAATATCATAAGGAATTTGTAATATATGATTATAATGGATGTGACAATATGTGAAAATATATGATATAATAAAACTACAAATAAAAACTCTCTAGTAAGAATCATTGTTGACTATACCAACGCAACCCAAAGGATGTACATAACCATTTTTCATTACTCCTCACTACCAATAGTAAACTTGATGTCACCACTCTAGATAAGATAATGCATCAATGATTCTTATAAAAAAAAAAAATCACATTTAGTAAGGTGGAAAATAAGGTGTATACATAAGGGACTCCAATTTTTTGCAAATACTGGCTTAAGAAAGGTCATAGGTTGTATACATTGAAACAAACTTATATTTAAGAAAGTAAGTGAATACATTTGATGGAATCATCCTAGAGGTACATGGAGAAAGATAAGCTAGAATTTCATAAGAAACATGTGTTGTCCATATTACACTACTACATATAGTGCAAATAACGTCATAATTTGTGTTGAATTTGTATCATTTCTTTTGTTTTTATTTTCTTTATATAGTGGTGCAAATGTGGCACAACATTTTGCCACATTTTCACCATAGACATGAAAAAGTAACTCCCTACATTCATTTATACATTTTAATTTAATATAAAGTTAGGGTACATCACAGTAATTTATTTTTCTAAAATTCCATTATAAGAAATTAGGGTATCTTAAATCACATAATAAAAAGTTAGGGCATTACTAATTTTTTTTCCCTTGTTATGACACTTCGCAATTTTTTTAAAAATACAGTGTTGAAATTTTGATCGAAAAGTAGTAGGGGTGAATTTTTGGACAATAAGATGAGGTATTTATTGTTTTGATATGATTTCTTATAGAAGATTTATCTTTCAAATCTTACAAATTTGAATAGAAAATTAGGGATATTATTTCTATGTAAACTTGCAATCATTTAATAAGTGGTTTACTATTTTACAAATACTAGACCATCATCAACTAGGTATACATCATCCCCTCTATAGATATATACGTTAATAAATATAATTTATTTTTTATCTACAGAGATGTACTTCCCCAGAAACACATCTCTTCATCAGTGAGTATACACGTAGTGTATGAGTTGGTAAGTAATCTGTAATTTTACATAGAAAATTTTAACTATGTTGATATAAGTATATTTTGATTTATTTCATGGTTGAAAATAATATATATTTTATAATTTTATGTATAAGGAGATTCATCACAAGCTCGTGGTCAGAGGTAGGGGTCAAAATAGAAGAAGAAAAAGAGGAAGGGCATGTATTAACAAAATGATTCTAAAACCACATAGTTATTTCTTTGAGGTAAATTATAGTTCTTAATATGTTGCATTCAAATGTAGCCAGTCATAATATTGATGCATTTTATATGGATATTTCATAATATAATACTCAATGCATAGACATTTGAGACTTAAAATTAAAATAATGACTTTGATGTTGAGTGGGTTCAACCAAAGAAAAAGTCCAAAAGTACATCTTCCCGCTATGTTTCATCCTCAACGATGAAAGGCATCCTAAATCACATCACAATGGAATAATTAAGATCATATAAAGAGACTTTACTCAAGATAAAATGATGGGGTGTCTTGGTGAAAAAAATATTTTTTCTGTGGGACTTCTAATGAATATATTCCAATCGAAGAGGGAATTGGAATTTAAAACACAGGTACACCACTTTATTTTATCACAATCATGATGATCATGGTCAAGATGATCATGATCTATGAGGATGATGATGAATATCAGGATGATGATTATGAACAAGAAGATAAGGAACAAGAGAGGATAATTTTGAAATTTTCTCAAACTTCATTTGTTTACACCAAGAAGAGTCTAGAATATCATTTTTGAGAGCTATATTGGTGTTGATGGACTTGAAAGAAATATTTGGTTTCTCAAACATCGGTAGTGAATGATTTATTGAGGCTAAGATAATAGTTTCTATAACTTTACATTTTACATTTGATATATATTTCATTTATGTTTAACACTAGTATCTAATTTTCCTTCTTCTTTGTTTTTTCTTGTAGGACTTACTTGAAAAGTATTTTTGTTTCCTGAATAGTACACACTTGCCTCATCATATAGAGAGGAATAAAAAAATATCATCAAATTTAGGGGTTTTATATGTCAATTATGATGCATTCATAAACGATTTCATTCTATTTATGAAGGAATATGAGAATGAGGTGAGTTGTCCCAATTCATGGGGCACCATGAATTTGAACAATGAATGAGAAGCCTCCCCCATTCGAAATATGGTATCATGAGACATTTTCCAATGATTCCTAAACTCGAGATTCATATTTTCCATTACAATTCACTTGTAGAGTTAAAGTCATGGCATCATAAAAATTATAAATCAGTGATAGAGTTTGGCGTGTACTCCTTTGGATTCAAAATGCAATGATGCACATTGAGTAGTTTTGGCCTGAAAATTTTATAGACAGTTCATACAATGTATAATTTGGTTTGGAAATGGATGGTGTTAACCCCTTTTCTCAGTAGGTCAAATAGCTACTTTGTTTAGCCAATACTATTAATAAACTATAATACTCATACACGGTTGATGATTCATAAATAGAATTTAATGTCATCATTATTGGTGCCTAGCAAGGAAATCAAGTAAAAAATATGGATGTCTACCTTAGAACCTCTTAATTTATGAGCTGTGAGTAATATGGTATGGACACTATAATGTATGAATTTTCAAAACCCATTGGTCAGAGGACATTTCACCTATTACAATATATTATGCTAGACTATTCATGATTTTCCTGAGTATAGTTTGTTTATTCAAGTATTTCATTATATGTTAAAATTCATAAACAAAAAAGCATATGTATTTTGTGTGCATACATCTTTGCATTATACACTTAATTTTGTCTAATCACTTTATATATGTAGGTCTCTCAACAAAAGGAAAATATGATTGTTTAAGGATGCGGTGATTAACTATATCAAAGGTTTTCCAAAGATATCAACGAAAAAGTTGTATGAGGGTCATCCATTAAAGGTTCTTGATCGATGGAGCATGAGTGTCAGTGTTCAAAAAGAATAATAAGTTTTAATGGAAAACTTGATATTAGATGAACCTCCATAAATTTATGTCACTTAGAGATTGGTATAAAGCCTTCGCATAAGACATTCCTAACATAAAATTTGGATATTCCTCCATATTGGTGGAGAGATAAGGTATGGTTGTTTGAAATTTGCCACGAATTTTGAAATGCTCCCCACATGAAGGAAGAAAATATATATATTCTATAGTATTGCGTGTTGGGAGAAATTTATTAAGTGAGGAATATTTTATATCTAATGTACATATATTTTAAAATGTATCAGTTTCTATATGGAATAAAATATTTAGCAAAGAGAAAGAAACTCTAAGTTCTAGAAACGGTCTCAAAGTCAATGGGAAAAAAGTGTCTAAAAATGAAGAAGGGGCTCTATGTATATTATGTAAAAAGAAATTCAATTTGGTGAATCAAATAATGCAAGAGATTTGCATATTGAATGGTTATGGGTCCTCCGTAAAACATGCATTTAACACTGATGGGTACATCACAAGCCTAAAAACACATGATCGACATAACATTTTGAAGGTAATTCATACATTTTTTGTCTTAAATTATGCAACAATTCTTCTCTTCATGTTTAACCTTTATAACTTTTTCCTGCAACATATATTTCCATTGGCTTTAAGGGGGTCATTTTGTAATCTTTCACCTAATCTAGTAAATGATATATATTGAATTTCAATTTTTTTGAGGTAATATGATTTTTTTTCAACTATAACTCATCCATTTGTATAAATTATATTATTATATTGACAAACATGACTAAACTGTTTGTAAAATAGGTGGTTATATTAAAAAGAGATATCATAAGTAAGGATTGAGAAGGAGAAAGGAAATATTTCAATTATTGTTTGTAAATTGGAAAATGAACTTCCTAACTCTTTCATGGATTCTCAAACTCATATATTAGTGCATTTGGCTGATGATCTTCAAATGGCAGGTGTAATTAACACACAACAGATGTATTGGCCAAAGAGGTACATGAATATCGTAAAGAGATATGTAAAATAGTTAACATGTCTTTAGGGCTCTATGAAATAAGGATACATTATTCAGGAAACATTTTTTTACATGTGAAAATATCTTAGAGAGAAATTTCCAAAAATACCATGTATTTAGGATGTTGAGTGTAGAAAGGAAAATTGCCAGAGAACATTCTTGGAGTAAGAAAAATTGTGATACTAGATATGTATTGAAACTCATATAAAATATATATGATGTTTTTTTAGTGTGTAGTAATTAATAATTTATTTACATGTTTATTTTTAGAGCTTGTTGAAAAATATTCCTTTGATAATTTCATGTTATTTAATACTTCAAAGATGGTTGTGTGGATTCAAAAATATGAGGAAGAAAATACTATCTATGAGAGCTAAATGATTTATTAGAGATGAAAGCATCAACACAAATCACTCCCAACTGATCTATAAGTACCATTGTTAGACTAACCTAATATTGAATGGATGGGTTCATATTTAGAAAAACTTCATGTCATCAATTGAAAGGTAGTATCAAAACATTGGACATAGTGTGAGGATGTGAGGAATTGGTTAGTTGTTGTAACATTTTTTCATACATAAATGTTTTCTATTTTTGGGAAATATATTAATACTATCTTAAATGATTTGACATAATGAAGGTGAGTAAACAAATAATAATTTTGTTCAAAGGAAAAAAAAATGTGTGAAAAATATTGACAAAATAAGGGTCACTTGTTGTGGAGTTGTTCCTTTTGAGCAAGTTATTCGAGCTAGTGCTAATGAAAAGAATTTGGTGTAAGCGAAATTGGATTATGTTGGAAAGATAGAAGAAATAATAAAACTTCATTATAGAAGTTTTGAATTTTTCATATTTAGGTGTACTTGGTACCCTTATATTGATAACAAAATTTTCAAAGTGGATGATGAAAGTAGATTCTACTTAGTTAAATTTTCAAGATCATTATCCAAGGGAAAAGAGCCATAAGTGTTACCTAACATTATGATTAGGTATTAATTTGTGTAATTTTTTTTATGTGCATATTATCCTTTTGCATGCACACAATTTTTATACGTAGATCTCATTCTTCATGAATAAATATTTTAGCTTTGTTTACATAGGTCTTCTTCTATCCTAATATATAAAGAGAAGGTAATTGATAGTTTGTATTGAATTCTAGAGCCAAGGATGATACATGTTGTTGATGAAAATAGTGTTGTAATATGAGCATCATGGGGAATAATTGATTTTGTTAATATAGATGATGAAGACCCTGCTAATAATGAAGAAGATCATCATATCGATCAAATCGATGATCAAGGTGAAGATGATTTTGAATAAGGTGACAATGATGAAAGTGATGGTGATGAACTTCATGAAACTAAAAATAATGAAGGAGATGATGAAATGAAAAACCCAATAGGTAGATATTTGGACAATGAATAGAATATTGACATAGTGTAGTCATAAAATCATACACTTTAGACATTTATTTATCCCAGTCTCATACTACTATTTAAAAGGTTCTTAAGTAAAAAAAGTACTAATTAGCCCTTGTCCTTTGGTCATCTTGTTTATTTTATTTCATAATTTGTGACCTATTACACCCATATGCCCAGCCATTTCCGAACATTCCATGTAATTTTAGCCTCAGCTGGGGTGCCCATGGGCACCCTGGTCCCACCTGGGGGCACCCTGATCCTTCTAGCACTTGTTCAACACTTTTTGGGCCTCTTCTATCCATTTTTCATATTTATCTTTCTTGGGGTAATCCTTTTCGGGGTTAATTATGAAATTGGAGCAAGAAAACCCTATAAATATAAAGTTATGAGACCATAATGAGGGACCTAACATCATACACTACTATCACTCCATCTAGAGTTGCATCCATCTATTGCATTGACATCCACATAGCTCCATCATCAAGGCACAATCTAGGACATATGCATCACACTTCATAGGGGGAGGGATTCTATTTTATTCCATGCACACATTCTACTACATTTAGCTATTGCTCACTACTTCACAAAGTGTGACTAGCACAAGAGCACCTAGGGCATGACATGCACACACACACACACACACACACACACACACACACACACACACACACACAAGAACTACATCTGGGTCTGAAATGTAGTGCAGCACTCAGTTAGTAAGCCCACTGTTGTAGCAGTTGAGGTCAGTCTGACCCATTCATTCTACATCTTGCTTTTTTTAAGGTTTTGATACTTCATTTTGGTCTTTTGCAGGTTATTACTTTCTCTTGGAATATCTGGAGCATTCGGTGCAATACAGAGAAATTAATGCAATAGGAAAGTAGAGTTTTAGATCACCTTCTGACCCTATGAGCACCAATTTTAAACACTTTTTCCAGACCAAGGCACCTATATTCCTTACCAGAGCACATGTGGGAACCCCAGTCCTCTTCCAGGTGCCCTAGTCCAGGCATAACATCCAGATCTGTCATTTTTAGCACTCCTGCACAATCACTCCTACTTCTTGAATTTTTGTGCGTTACTGTGATACAGTCCAGTAGGATTATATTATTCAGCTGAGTTCTTTCCTTTCCCTCCTTGCACATTATGGTTTTTAATTTCATTATTTTATTTACTTATCTCATTTACATATTAGCTTAGAACATTTACTTATTGTGTTATATGTCCTCCTAGATTAGATTAACTATCTTTTACTACATTAGTTTAGTCAATTTTAGTTAATCATTTTGGTGAACCCGACCATTTCAACGCAACCCTTTTGAAAAATTTCCTCTCCATCTCGCGTTATGGCTCAATCCTCTTATCCTACCTTTGCACCAACTAAGGTCACAGGAATAGTTACTATTGTTGATGATTTCATGTGTGTGCATACTCAACATCCTCCTCACTTTGTCACACCTAGGGTTGATCCCTCCATCAATGTCGTTACTACTCGTCGTACTTGTCCCAATCCTCCTATGGATCCACCCATGACTATTCCTCCACCCATTACTTCAGCACCTCCTCCTACTACCTCTAAGGGCTATGACATCATTGAACAACTTAAAAATACACCCGCTAAGATCTCTCTTTATGACATGTTGCGTAATGTACCAGATTGTCGCAATATGCTAGAAGCTACCCTTCGTGCCATCCATATTGAAACTGATAATTCCACAGAAGCTTTTACACATCTCATACAATCCCTTAGTAATCTACCACATGCAATATCTTTCACCGATGAGGATATTTCACCTTTTTCCAAAAATAACCCATGTGCTCCTTTTCTCATTACTTTCATTATTAGCATAACTTGCATTAAGCAAGTCCTCATTGATAATGGATCAGCTGTTAATTTATGTGTGCATTCCATTTTAAAGAAATTAGGCATTAGTGACAATTTCATTGCTAAAAATTCTACCCTCATTCACGGTTATGACTCTACCACTCGCACCTGCTTAGGAACTATCTCTTTACATATCCAAGTTGGACCTAAGACCATTCTCACCGACTTCTATGTTATTGATGGCTCTTTCCAGTTTAATCTCTTGTTAGGTAGGCCTTGGATTCACACAATGCATGCAGTACCATCTACTATCCACCAATGTGTCAAGTTCTTACATGATGGCTACGAACACACTATCACTGCTGACCCATAACCCTTCAAATATTGTCGCATAGACCCACTACCTCTATGCCCATACCACCTACACAATGCATTCCATACAATAACCTTGATACATATGACATTGGTCAATCTAGCGCTTTTTCATCTTCCTCTACCACTCTTAATACCCCAACTATTTCAACTCACACAACAGATATTATTTCACCTACAGTATCAGCTCCTATTTTTGTCCCTTTTTCACCCATCGCGACACCTTCTACTATCCCACCTACATTGTCAGTTCCTCCTAGTATCCCTCCTCCACCAGTTGTGGCACCCCCTACTACTCCACCTACGGTGCCCCCTACCAACATCCTTGATAATGCCATACCACATGATGATGTTCACACTGATGACTCTAAGGATTCTGATGATGAAGTTGATGTTATTGAACTTACAGATGAAGCATTAAGACAACTTGACTTTACCCCTTTAGGTGTAGATGATTCTTATTTCAACGAAATTTTTGTGGTCAACGGCCCTGGTGAATATAGGTTTAAAAACCCTCCTACTAATGTTATGGTATTATATAAGGGAGCGGTTCACAATGTCGATGTTATCTCCTCTTCTCCCCCATGAATTTCTGCTCCACTTCCTCCTTTTACCTGCACATTGTTCATCAATAGGACCTTTTGGAAACATATCCCGTTGACTCTACGTGCTTCGAAACTATTTGTGCACACGATAGTTTGGCTAAGTTTTGCATCACGCTCAATGACATTTTACCACCTCTTCATTCACCACATCTCTATCACGGCTATTTTCACACTATGACATCTTATGGATTACGTGTTTTTCATTTGATATTTTTTGTTGCATGCTCCCCTTGTGACTCTCCCCTCACACTTGGAAAGTCTTGGCTTGATTATATTGGTGGTACAATAAAAAATCATCTCTCCTTGCTCACATTTCCTATGCCTTTCAGAAATATCTCTATTCTTAGTGATTCTTCTCCTGCTTACGTTCCAAATATCTCTCATTGGCACGCTCATGGTTTCCCACTGATCACCTTTACTGATGAGGAATATGCAATGAATGTCTACACACTCCACCGCAACGGGTCCCTCTATGACCCTCCCCACTCTATAGCTTATCAGGTTTTCGATGTTGCCCCGACAGGTTTTGATCATGATAATGATGATCTTCTTGATAACAGTTCATAAGCATATTTTCTATCACATACTTGGGGGGCATGACACTCCACCTTTCCCCCCACCTTGTCTTAGCATAGTCACAATCATCATATTTTACATTCTTATACATTCATATCCTCACATAGGCATACTCATCACACGTTCTAGCATCGTCATTACCTGATGACACACTCTTGTGCTTTGGTTCACACTTGAATGTTGAGGGATTATTACTACATTGAACCCCACACACTGCACCATAGGCATTACACATTACACTTCATCACACATTACCCATTACACATTCTACCATATTTGGTCATTTGCATCTCTTCACCTGCATCATGCTAGTTGCATACATCATTGTTTATGTCTTACATTCTACATTATCTAGTTACATATACATTATTTGTCTGTCTACATACCATACATACTACACCTGCATATTTTCACACATATTATACTATTCTTCATCATATATGAGTCTAGCATCACATTATTAGCCTATCTACATACCTTTCATGCCACTCTATACATTACATTGTCTACACTCTACACATTTTGTATTTCATTATAGTGTCCTTGCATATTCTACTCATCACATGGTCAATTTTTGTCTACTTATTCTTCTACGTGTTGCATTCACTACTTGATGATGCAATTTAGTTCCTCGGTCCATACTCACTGCCGAGGGTTTACAAATCAAATGGACCCTACCACTCACCACACATTCATTATTCCATCCTTTCATAGTGGCATACATGCTTTAGGCTAAATTGTCACCTATTCTATCATCTTGTAGTGGCTTAGGTTACATCACCACTCCCTACTATTCATCTTGTAGTGACATACACTTTAGGCTAAATCATCACCTATTCTATCATCTTGTAGTGGTATACACCTTAGGTTACATCACCACTCCCTACTATTCATCTTGTAGTGACATACGCTTTAGGCTAAATTGTCACCTATTCTATCATCTTGTAGTGGTATACACCTTAGGTTACATCACCACACCCTCCTTACACCTTATAGTGATATACACTTAGTGTTAAATCATCACTCATCCATTCATCATGTAGTGATATACGCTTAGGGATAAATCATCACTCCACATTTCATCTCATCATGGTATACGCTTAGGCTATAAGGTCCATGCACATCTATTCTACATGTCACATATCATCACCACTACACATATACACATTTCCTCACAACGTGCTAGAGACGATACACACTACTCGACCATTTCCCGATGACATGCACTCTCATTTACGGTTCATTCTTGACTGCTAAGGGGGAAAACAAAATGAACCTCACTACATACATTTCCATTCACTTGGGGGCACGCAACTCCTATCACTCCATATTGCATTCCATTCCATCCATCCACAACATACTGCATACTATGGTTGCTTATATTCTTGCTTACTTTTTCTTGTTCATGGTCACTTTATTACACATGCTAGTTTGATTACTTGTATGTCATTTATCTATATCATACACACATGTGTGTTCACGTCTTTTTCTAGTTGTGATCATAGATACATGTCTCTTACACGCAACATGGATGCTCACCTTCTACCCTTCCTATACTGGTCGTTGGGGGCATCCACATCCGTCTCTTACAGGTGCTATTGTTTCATTTTGTACTTATCACTTTACATTACTTACTTCTACATGCTTTTGACATACTAGATATCTTTCTAACATGCTAATGGGTGCTTCATGTGTAACATTTGTTATGTAGGGATATTGGTTTCCATACTTGTTTGTTACATTGTCTGCTATTTTTTGTTATTGTTTACGGGCCTTGCCCTATGTTTGGTGTGCACACTTGTCTTTTGTTTGTGGCCATGATGGCCTTGTGTGTCTTGCAACATCATGAGTGATGTCCCATGTTTGCAACCCACTTTGTGCGGCATACTTGTCTTCTTGCATGATTACATTACTTTGCTTGGTATCTTACGCATTGTTTGTGTAGCTTATACATTGTTTTCTTCATGCATGTGTGTTTACACTTGTCTTTGGCTAGCCTTCTTGTTTGTGTGTGCCTTGGTTTCTACCAAGAACTTTTCACTGTACATGTGGTTGGCCCTCTTTTGGGGCCACATGTCTCCTATCAACAATGTCACATGTGCCCCCAAAGGGGGGCATCATTTGGGGTTTCTACAAACACAACGTATTTACATCGGTTCAGTTCAGTACACTTTCCACCCTTGGAGTTGTGGGTTACATACAGTGAGTGGGTTCAGACCAGTCTACGAACCCCATACACAACGGATTTTACAGGACATGGTGTCCTTAGCATTCGGGGGAGCAGTTAACGGTTGGAGGATACAACAGAATTCCTCCCAATACTTCTTCTACCACTGGCGTCGGATCACCCAAAAAACTAGGACATTACAAAGATCTCTCCACACACATTTCAGCAGAAGCGGTTAGATCCTGGAGGACACAAAGCATTTCCTCCCTACACTTCTTCAGCTAGGGTGGCGTGAGATCACCCAAAAATTTTGCAATACAAGATATCCTTCTACACTCTTTCTCGAAATGGATCAGGTGCACATGTTCCATTTACATTTACATTTGCATACTTTACATTTACATACACATGCATCTTTTACATAGCATTTTTACACTTACATACATATATATTTGACTACTTGATCATTTTATCCTTGTAGGTCCGGCTGTATGAGAAACAAATAGTCAAATGGGGGCAACAACAACGACAAAAACAACACTATGTGGTAGCACACTATAGCACACACATCACACTTTTATGCAGGTACACTACACTATGCAACAACTACACACACATGTTTTTCCCTAGGTTCACTCTCATCACTTTTTCTTTTCACATTTTTCATCTATAGTTTCCATGCTCCTCCATATTTTTATCATTCCACACTTTTGTCTAGTCCTTTGGACATGTTTCTACTACACTCTTCATGGACATCATGTACGCATCTCTATCTACTTTATGTTACCGAGATTTCCACTCACCAACATAAAGTGGGGGAAAAATGTAGTCACAAAATCATGCACTTTAGACATTTATTTATCTCGGTCTCATACTACTATTTAGAAGGTTCTTGAGTAAAGAAAGTACTAATTAACCCATGTCCTTTGGCCATCTTGTTTATTTTATTTTGTAATTTGCTACCTATTGCACCCATATGCCCAGCCATTTCCGAACATCCCACATAATTTTAGCCTTGTCTAGGGCACCCATATTTAGTCCTGGGGTACCCATGGGCACCCTGGGCCTACCTGCTGGCACCATAATCCTTCTAGCACTTTCCCGCCACTTTTTGGGCCTCTTCTAGCCATTTTTCATATTTATCTTTCTTGGGGTTGGCCTTTTCGGGGTTAATTATGAAATTAGAGCAAGAGAACCCTATAAATATAAATTTATGAGACCATAATGAGGGACCTAGCATCATACACTACTATCACTCCATCTAGAGTTGCATCCATCTATTGCATTGGCATCCACATAGCTCCATCATCAAGGCACAAGATAGGACATTTTTATCACACTTCATAGGGGAAGGGATTCTATTTTATTCCATGTACACATTATACTACATTTTTTACATTTAGCTATTACTTGATACTTCACAAAGTGTGACTGGTATAACAGCACCTAGGGCATGAAAAAAAAAAACACACACACACACACCAGAAGTACATCTGGGTCTGAAATGTAGTGCAACGATTAGTTAGTAAGCCCACTATTGTGGTAGCTGAGGTTATTCCAACCCATTCATTCTGTATATTTCCTTTTTAAGGGTTTTGATACATCCTTTTGGTCTTTTACAGGTTATTACCTCCTCTTGGAATATTTGGAGCATTTGGCGCAATATAGAGAAATTATTGTGACAAGAAGGAAGAGTTTTATATCACCTTCCGATCTTATGAGCACCAGTTCTAAACACTTTTTCCAGATCTTGGCACCCAGATTCCTTACCATAGCGCTCGTGTGTGCCACAATCCTCTTCTAGGCACCCCAGTCCAGGCACAACATCTATATATGTCCTTTTCGATACTCCTGCACAGTCGCTCTTGCATCCTGAATCTTTGTGCATCACTGTGACACATTTCGGCAGGCTTCTCTAATTCAGCTGAGTTCTTTCCTTTCCCTCTTTTCACATTAGGGTTTTTAATTTCATTAGTTTATTTACTTGTCTCATTTACATACTTGCTTAGTGCATTTACTTATTACGTTATATGTCCTCCTAGATTAGATAAACTATCTTTACTACATTAGTATTAGTCAATTTTAGTTAATCACATATCTATATATAAAGAGAGAGAGGAATAATAAGGGAATATTAGTTATAACAACAAATCCAGGTCATGTAACCAACGAGGAGTTGGTAGAAATACTAGAAGATGAAAATGAATAGCTAAAATATTCATAAGCCTATTTCTTATAGTGTTATTAAATTAATTCCAAAAAAATTGTATTATCAATGTCCCATTGCATATTTTTGTCTTTTACTTTGTTGAGATAGAATATATTTTTCCATTTATAGAATTTGAATTCAACTCAATTTTTTTGTGTTGGTTGGATCTCTTGTCAAGGAAAAAATATGAGGTTCAACCACAACATGCGGGACAAATTCCCTCCTCAAATAAAGGAGAGGCACCTTGTTTATTACTATTCTAAAAACACCAAAGAGTATTCACAATATTAACACTATTCTAACCATTTGTGGTTGGAATCTCATACTAATAGTTTTATTCTTAAAAGAATGAAATAAAGATTGAGAATGAAATGAAGCTTTTAGAAGAGAGAGTAGTAAGGAATAACTAAAAGAAAGAAGAGTATAGACGTGTGTTTTCTTTGGAAAATGCAGATCCATAGATACTAACACGAGATAAAATAATAATAAACATGATTAAGATTTAAGTAATGAAAAACTAGAAAGTAAGGAATACTATAATGCTTTGAACTTAAGAACAACACATCAAATAAAGAAATAATATTCAACACGTAGTTTGTAATGCACCTCTTTATATTCCTTCTTTTCAAAGATGAAAATACAATTTTTTTATCCTTTTACAATCCAAGCTTACTTGTTCTTTTTCCAAAAAATATGCTTTATGATAATGCCTATGAATTTTGCATTTATAGAAAAGGGGAAGACAAAAAATGGGAAACAATTGGATTACGGTGTAAAAATAGCAAAATCTCATTAAGACCATTTTGACTGGTTCTTACACAAAATGACCAGGTCAATTCTGCAAATCCAAACGATGTCTCAACATCTCAAAAATTTACATGCTTGACGTTAAAGTGGAAAAACATAATGAATTATTGGTCAAATTTTTTCTTATCAATTTCATGCTCGGCTTCCTTAGTGTGATACTCATGGAATTTCTAAATCAAATCCCATGTTTCTTTTTCATCTGATCTCCATGAGTGTCGATTAATAACATTGCATGTATCAAACACGTTGATGAATTTCCTAGGAAACTTCTGGAGTCTTCTTATAATCTTGGACAAATTACTCAAAAAAATTTGGCGCAAAATCATCTTATCGATAGATTTCAAATCAAAATTACTCTCTGTTGAGGAATATTTTTCAATTAGATCCTTGAATTCCCCAAAGATGTCATCTATGGGGAACAAGTTTGAATCATAATCCAAGATCATGCTAAGTATCTGATCCAACTCATCATAAATGTTTATGGTGGCATCTACCCTTTCCCTTTAGAATTATGGATCTTCTCACGTGCCTCTTACAAAATCTTGACTCGAAAGTCAATTACTATATGTAGTCTTTGTTTACCCAATGCTAAGTTAGGCATGTTGGAACTTCATTTAAACAAGGTATAAATGCTCACCTGAAGCACGCGCAGTGACCAATTCCCTCCTTTGGTTGGTCATCAAGATGTTGAACATCCACATTCATCATCACTATATGTATTACATACGTGCATGAATTTATAACATAACATAAAAATTTGGCAACACATATAATAAGGAAGATTACTCAGCACTTGAATTGCCAAAATACCATACTCATATGTAGTCACCTTAGCTACCCAAACACAATTATCCATCATAATTACGATTGTATTACATAATAAGTATGTTGATTTATTCACAGTGTGGTGCATCCTTACACTAGGTCATGCACACATACAAGATAGCTTACACATCACAAACATTCATCCAGAACTCATAACAAAGGTGTATCAACAAGTGATCATCTCATACAAAGGGTATTATACCTATTTATGCATGATGGGGGCTTTCCCTTCACCGCTTACATGCACCTTTCTTAAAAATAGACACATTATTCTTAAATTGCATGTTTTTTTCAACTTATCTTAACAATAGATCAAGCTATAAATAGCTTTCTTTAATCATGCTTTATTCCCTATAAATATATGTCTTCTTTGCATGTGATTTACCTCTTTCACATGTGTTTTATCCTATTTATAAACCTTTCTTGTACAACACTTCATCTTTTACTTTTCTATTTTTAGTCGTGTCCAAAAAATCGGCTAAGTCCCAAATGTTTTGTATGTGTGTAGACCCCTTGCATGTTAACTTGTTCCTCTGTGATGCACACACCTTTGCACATTCCTTTTTTTCATGTTCTCTTGCATAAGGTATTCAATTTTTCACTTCTTCACTTCAAACAATAATCTCACATGGATTCTTCGTTTCTCATGCATGGCTAGTACTTAGCCATTTTCTCTTACCAACATTACCCACACTAGGAGTATTGTGCATCCTCAGAAATATTAGCCAAGAATTACGATCCCAAGAATAATGAATCAAAGAATTAAAGAACCTAAAGAATAAAGAATATGGGCATGTACCCCATGAATGAAAGAATATGCACACTCAAAATTTAGATGTGAGGTTGTGATGGGAGTTTTGGAAAGTATCTGCTCAAAATGTTCTCTAACTCCTTCCAACGCTTGAGATCTTGTGTCGCCTTAGCGGGTGCTACTTTCATAATATTAGGTAACTTCTCAAGATCCAAATTATCTTCCTTTTCCTTTATCTCTTTGACTACCACGTCCATGTCAAAGGCTATTCCTTCTAAGGTATCCATCTTGCGTGTGACCAAGGGGTAGATTTCCTTGAGTCTTGTTGTTGTTGCCAAATCACTCCACCCTCTGAATGGCCAGAATGTGAACAGGACGTTCGGTATGATTGGATAACATGGGATCACCTCTCAAGCTGTGGGACTTGGGCTCTTGAGGTGAACCTCTGGAGAAGGTCAACTTCCTCTTCCTAAACTAAGTGTTGTATTATTCCTACTACAGTAAAATATTTATCTAGACTTATGCTAACATTTTCATAGGATTTAGGGAAAGAGATTTGAAATAATTAAACTATACTAGGGATGGTGATGCACCAAATAAAGATTGTTTCTAGACTCGGGAAGGGTTAATTTGAAGAGGGTGTTGTGCACCACAAGAAAAATTCATCTACTATAACTTTGAAAGGGTAAACATAATACCACAAACTAAAGAGCATGTGTTCCCTTTATTAAAACTCAATCAGACAAACAAAATATCAATATTCCAGTGAAGAAGGATGAAATTAAGAAGGGGGGATAAACACCACAACTCAACTGCACTCATAACTCCACCACTTGATAAGCACAAAAATCCAAGAACCTTCAATAGAAACTTAAACTTGCATAGTGTATCTGTAAGCATGAGAAAGGCACAAAGAAGTATGTGGAGTGATGAAAAGGACTAATGGTAGTCACAAAACATACACTTTTATTACTTCAACAACATACACAGTGCATCATTACATTCAGAAGAGGCAATGGTTGCCATTATAGTCTTGGAAAGGAGGCTTGAAAGTTCCCCAATCCACAAATCTAACTTGCAGAAGAGAGAGGATTCTTGAAAAATATGCACTTGTCTAAGATGTCTAACTTGTCCAACTTGTGTTACACATATAAGTCTGTAACCAATGTGTAACACCCTAGAATGAACTTTCAACTTACATTTATAGAATAATTTTGTGAGAGAAGAGAGAAGTCATAAATTCCCTCCTAAAATGAAGGAACATGATGGTCAACATTAATTACAAATTCGGTTGAACCACTTAAGAACCTCATCATGTGTCAAAAATGAAAGGTTTGAATTAATCTTCTTATTTAATTAAAAGAATATTTTAATAAATATTTAAATAATAATAATAAATATCATTATCGAAATATTTTAATAAAAATATTAATTTAATTATTATTATTATAATATCAATCTAATGACTACTTCAGGTGGTACCCCCTTGGAATTAGTTTGCATTGAAGGGGGGGTCCCTTGAGAGAATAGACTAACTCGGTGGTTCGCTTGCCTGCCAAGTCACCGAGTTGGTCAATAAGTCAAGCTACCAAGTCAAACAGAATGAACCCAAGACTCCCTTACATGAGTTCACCTTACATTGGCCTCAGCTTGTTCGCATCGAGCTCCTTTCCACATATTGGTGAGTTCTGTGAACTCACTGAGCAATTCACTCTCCGCCTAACTCATTTCATGATGCCCATATCCCTCTTGATCTCTCTTCTAAACTCATATTCATCTTGAGTTTTCCATGAGCTCCATGTTATGTCGTCGCCATCACTAAAATACCCTCCAACCAGTCTCGATGCTTAGTTCACCCAAGAGAATTGCTCCCCGAACCTTTAAACCCGATTCCGAGTCATTCATTGTCTTCATGAGCTACCTCCATCATGATCTCATTCCACATCTGCCACCTAGGTTCCATGTTGATGTCATCAAACTCCATTCTCCTCCTGAACAAATTGCTACGTGCATGGTTCAACTCGGCGAGTCGATCTCACATACACTCCGTCCACACATAGTCTCTCCCTTTGGCTAGACCCACAAGCTCTATGTGTGATCTCACCACTAAGATCATCTAAGAAACTCCTCACCAATGATCACCTCATCCTTGAACTACATGTCAATTCCTTTACTCCAACTCGGTGGCCTATGCAAGCTCACCATCCTGGAACTCAACGTGCATCACCGAAAACGAATCATTCATGATCTTTATACATAAACTCATTGTCAAGAAAGTCATCTGAGATTTCCTAGCTTGCTTCCAAGGGATCTACTTCATTGTCTTAGCTCAACTGTGAGCTTGTTTCGACTGAGCCATTCAAATGAGCTCCCTCTTCGTTGACTGATCCCATCATGCGTCGATCTTGTGTTTAAGCTAGGATGACTCCTCAACCTCCGAAGTACCTTCCTTTTGCCTAGTTATTCAGCTTCTCTGCATAGCTCACTGCATGATGTTGAGCTCCCTCTCGATATTTCCTCACCAACGATCACCTCAACGTCCTCGCTATAATCCTAACCCTATGGTCATGATTCAGCACCATATGTATCTCTAAGTGAGACCATTCATGAGCTCATCACAATTGGACTGATGCTTAATGAATTCCTCACGAGTTATTTCATTTTGTATGCTTACCACCAAGTGACTTGGCCATTGTTCTACAACATCGACAAAACTCCCTTCCATGATCTGATCATGCATTAGCTGATCTTTCCTATGCATCAAGCTCTTTCAATTGACTTGGCCTCAACCCGTGCTTGGTCGGCTCATCTTTGGTGAGCTCTCTCTCATTGCATGGATTAACTCGGAGAGTTGAGTTCCTTCACAGGGATCTATCAAGTTGGATGTCTCTCCATCATCAGATTATCATGGACTCCCTTCAATTCACCGTTCTAACTTGACCTTGATGATATTGTGCATTCATCCCCAACCACCATATGTCTTGGCTCAATGATCACAACATCTACATTCAGGCTCATCCCTGGCTCTGAAATTAGTGATGAATCATTTATAGGCCCTACATGTCTTGAATTAGCCTTCTGCCGACTCAGAGAAATTCAACGGACAACTCGGGCCATCTGAGCTCACATTGGGCATGTCTTGATTTCCTTACTTTCGGTTAGATGGAGGACTCGGTCGTTTTGAACACATCGGTTGATAACTTCACCGAGTTACTAGGGAGCACCTATTTTGGGAGGTAAATAATTTATTGATGACTCGGTCTCCTTCCGTGAACATGTTCCTGACAACTTGGCCAAAATATTCCAACCTTCCCCTTTGATCATGGATCTCAAAGCTTCCCCAATTGTGGAACTTTCATGATGGATTTCCATTACAAAATCCCCACTCAGCGATCGGTCTGAATTTCTCCCACTTTACGAAAATACCATTATGGTTTTTCGTCTTACCAATGTAGCAATTTGGTGAATTGGATCACAATCTCTGCAACTCCCATGATTGCGTGGAATTGTCATGAACCCTTACCTTATGCTCGGCATTTTATCTTCTCGAGTCCAGTTCTGTGAGCCCTAAACTTTCTCAATCATCCACACAATCCCCGCATAGTGGAAATTTGGATCTTAACCATCGAGTGACTCATTCCGTGTAGAGCCTCTGAGCTTATAATAGACACATCGATCTATTCCTCCCAATAGCCCACCAACTTGAGCCAAACCATTTTTCTCGAGTCACTCAATGCAAGCACGATGGCTCCGTTGATGAGCTCGAACCCAACTTGTTCCTCTTCGTGTTTGATCACAATTTTTCAATTAGCTCGGAATTTGATACCTATCATTCAACTCATCGCTTACAACATCCTTTAAGCCATATATATTTGGGATACTCTTGTCTCGTAATGTGCACCTTACTACTTCACACCTTTGATTTATTCATTACCTGGCATCTCTTCAATGCCAAGTTCTTATGTTTTCATTAGTGAGCTCCTCCTCATCGATAATTCTCTATAAATAATGAGCTATTAAGATGACTCGACTTGAGTTGTTTACACAACCAGTTTGTATGCATCGATGAATTGATTGATCTAGAAGGTGTAAATAAGGAGCTAGCTCTACTCAATTTACGAGTGAGACATGTTCAATAAGATATGGGTTTAATGGGTCTTTCAACATCGAGTTCGGAAATGCGGAACCTCAACAGAGTGAAAAGACTTTGGAGCTCAACAGAGTTGTATTGAAGCTTGTATGGGTGGATGTACTAATATTAACTCACCGAGTTGCTCATTGAGTAGCTCAGCAAGTTGTTTCGTAGCTTGATGCCACATAAGACTCCCAGTGATTTTTCCCTAATGTGTAAACTTCATTATGTGTTATTGGAGTTGAGGCCATAATAGAAACACAATAGGACCTTGAAACATGATTTCTCGATTTTAATAAATTTCTCACACTCCTTGGCAGAAAGTGGGCCTGCAGAGGCCAACTTCTGCACTACGGGAAAACTCATTAACTTCTAAGACCCAAAGTAGGAAAACACTTCGAAACGATCCCGAAATTTCCCATAACGCCAAGATGTGCCTTCAACACAAAATTTGTCCTATAATGTCCCAAAATATTTCATGAAGGGTTTTCCTATCCTAGGGTCTGATTGACCCTTGTTATCAAATTTTTCCATGTGTGTGAAATTGGATATCACTTACCTTAAGTGTTTCCTTTATGTCTTGTATTATTTCCCTCTTCCCTCCGACTTCATCCATGACCCTCTCGAGCTCAGCCTTATTATTCTTCATGGCAACCTGTATCTTCCTTAACTATGCCTCCTCTCTGGTAGTTCACGCACTCAAAATTGGGTCAAAATCCTTGTAGTTATCAAATTCATGGTATGCCTCCTTTTTCACCTCTTTGATCTCCACGATCAATACTTCATATTCTAATATATTTTTCTTGACCACTTCATTATTCTTATTATTTTATGTGGATAACTCTTCAGTTGTTAGCACTTTCCCACTTCTCTTCTCCACCAACATCATACACGGTAGGTCTTCTAGATAGTCCAACTCTATTAGATACACATCCTAGGCTTGATCTACTAATTTTGGGTGCGCACTTGTGATGATATTTACTATATCTACAAATTTTTCATATGCACCCACCATGTGCTTCTTCTCATATCTCAACTCTTTTTTGAGCTTATGTATTTCTTCATATTTGTCCTTCCTATCCTCCTGCATAACTCTTATTGCAGCCCCTTTATATAGGTTTCTTCTTACAACTTTGAAAACCATTTTGTTAAGGGCATTGTATGCCTAATCATCAGGTAGATTCATTGGACCAATGGTTGTGAGGATTATATTTGAATCCGTATTTAGGCACATATTGGAGTATGATTTCCTATTGATATCAAAATTTGGCTCCTCCATGTGCATATGCATGTTCTATGACAACATCTTCTTCACGTGTGAATAGGCCCCAACTTGATTGATTAAATCCTATTCAAAAATTTCCTTACTTAGTATTATACTCTAAAACCTTTCTCTTATCACCTTGGAGGGATCATCTATGTAGCTCATCTAGGGCACCTGTAGAGGTTCTTATTTATTTTTCCTTTGTCCTCACTTTCCCTTGAGCATCTCCTACCCAATGTTTAGTTACGTGTCACTTCCATCACCTCTTGCAACGTCTAGTCTTCCCCAACTAGATTCTCACAATCTCTCTCTTCCTCTTATTCATCCCCTTTGGGATCCTCTTCATCATGTGTATTACACATCTCTCCATCATCTTAGACGGTATTTTCCTCCTACATTGACCCTTCTTCATACACTGGTATTTCATTTTTTGGTTGCTTCTTCTTGTGCACTAGTTCCTTTGTTGTCTTTTCTTCCAAGTCATCCTCACTCTCCTCAATATGAACCACCCATGGCTTCTTCTTTATCTAGCTAGGATTTACTAGACTTGGTGTAGTTACAGTTGATTGAAGGGGACTTCTTGGGTAATTTAGTGGTAATTGTACCCTTATTTTCCTCCTTGTGTTGCCTTTGAAATCCTTATGCTTTGGTCAAGCGTGGTCTCTTCTTATTCATCATATGCCTCCTCTTCTCCCCCTTCAACCTTTACCTCTTATTCTTCTTCATGAGGAGGATTCTCTTCGTGCCTTATCTTGGGCACTCCTACGTTGACCCTTCTTCATGCACTGGTATTTCATTTTGTGGTTGCTTCTTCTTGTGCACTAGTTCCTTTGTTGTCTTTTCTTCCAAGTCATCCTCACTCTCCTCAATATGAACCACCCATGGCTTCTTCTTTATCTGGCTGGGATTTACTAGACTTTTCTTAGTTGCAGTTGATTGAAGTGGACTTCTTGGGTACTTTATTGGTAATTGTATCCTAATTTTCCTCCTTGTGTTGCCTTTGAACTTCCTTATGCTTTGGTCAAGCATGGTCTCTTCTTATTCATCATATGCCTCCACTTATTCTTCTTCATGAGGAGGAGTCTCTTCGTGCCTTATCTTGGGCACTCCTACGGTTTTGAGGTACCTCATGTCCTTCAGTTTGGACCTGAGATAAATGAATACCTTAACTACATGCTTACCCACTACGATGGATGTGGGGCTCATATCCATGTTGTCAGACTCTATTATCTCCACATACATTGACTTTGATGGTTAGACATAGGTCTGGCGCGAGGTATGGTAGTCTGAATCAACACTATCTACGGTGAAATTTAGATTCCATGCTTACTTAATGAAGTTCAGAGTATCTTGAAAGTAATTTTATGTGAAGTTAAAAGGAAAATTTCACCACGGGCCCATCTCTCATTGTTGATCATGAACTTACCAAGGAAGAAGTGTTAATATACCACGAATTATGTCTTTCCATCAATTAGTGAGGGAAGTTCCCTAGGCATGCGCCATTAATTTTTAATTACTTCGCATTTGTTTATACCACTTATCCATGCAGAGTTTGTAAGGGCTTAATATTGCCCCATCACATGTGAAAAATGTAAAATTTTCTACGGGTGACTTTTGATCCACTGGATATATCCACATTTTATTTTCCGGGCCATCTGGTACCCGGATCTCCCAAAATATAATTAACAGTAGAATTTTGCACCAGGTTATCTTCTCTCCTGTATTTACCTAAACACTTTCTCCTTCAACTATCCCTTTAGTAATGTAAAGTGCAATGTTATAGAGGGTCTTTGGCACCATCTTATGCATGACATGTAACCATTTCTTGTTCACCTGTGACCATCATTCAAATGCGACCAATTTACAACTCATATGGCACGCTGTAACCATTGTAACAGGATCAGTGATACTTATGATAACAAATTCAAAATTTCCCTATTGATAGTTGAACTTCATGGTTGTGGCCTCTATTTCCTCATAATCCTCCAAGTCTATCCGAAATTTATCTTATGAGATATGCAAACTAGACATCCTTCTGATCAATTACACGGTGAGGCTACTTTGCCTTCCTATGAAGTAGAAGAAATCTTCATGTACCCTAGATATCAACCACTAGCAGAGGCACTCTGTCTTCTCAAAATAAGGAAACTTGTATAGTTATAAAACTCCTACACTTTTTATGTCATTCTTCATTGTATCATCAATGAGTAGTTTCCCTTCTGCCTTCCTATGGGTCAACTCTTTCATATTGTCCTTCCTTATCTCTCCTTCGTGGGCCTCTGTGTGATGGTTGTAATCATTGATTTTACATTTTTTTAAGTGTGAAACCCACAGTTTCCCTACTACCACCTTTGGTGTGTACTACATCTCACAAAACTAGTCCTCTAGTATGTTATCAACAACAATCTTCTTGCCCTTGTTCTTGGGTGATTTCTTGGTTGTGGGTGTTTTCTTAGGTGCCATTATTTTACTATTAAAATGTTCAAAGCTTTAAGTTCAATAAATTACGTGCCCTGGGTGCTTAGATTTACTTATTCAAGTCTTGTGCTTTAGCACCAAGCATCCAATTCTTCAATCAACCCCCTTCACTTACGCAAATCCTTGCTCTTGTCTCCCTTGACTTTTTGCCCTAGCTTCAATCTTAAAAATATTATGCCCTAGCTTTTTGAATTTAACCTCTATGAACCCTAATCCTTGATCATCTCTTACCCTCACACCTTCTTTTCACGCTTCTACTTCCACTGAAGGAGCTCTCAAATTCAAGGTTGTGCACACTTGGCTTTGGTTCGTTTTTCGCACTTAATCATAATTTTACTCTTCAATCACTCAAACACGCAAGTTTTCAAAGGTAAGGTAATAATGAACTTACAAGTGCACTATTTATAGTTTTTTCCTAATTTTTTTACATTTATTCCTCCTTATCTATCACTGGTTTTAATTTAAAAACACTTTTTTTTCTTTTTCTTATGTTTTTCTCTTATGGGCACGGAAATTGTAATCTTCAAGTGTGTCATTACTTCCCAGACTGTAGACATCCTTGCACTCACATTCTTACGCTATACACAATCTTCCTCTGCATTAATTTCTAATTATTCTACCTTGTTGCTGCCTCCCTCATGTTAGACTGTGCAACCATTTATTTCATGTGGTTTTCCAATTTAAGAAATTTCATAACCTTCTAGCACCATCATTCATAAGCACCTTGGACACTTCCTTTTGCACACCCCTATATTTATACATAAAACACCATTATTTCACCCTATCGCGTGCACCAATATATTCCTTTAACGAACACCTATCTTTTATTCTGCACACCTATCTCATACCAATGCGCACTCCTGAACCAACTTCTGAAAGGAGTACCAACATTACATTTTCTCATATGCACCTTTGTACCTAATTCACACCACACTAAAAGTATGTGTGGTCCTTTGTGCATCAACTTAATAGATAGTAATCAGCTCATGTGCGAGAAGGTGTATATTACAAAAAAAATAAACAAAACAAAACATGAAAGGGAAATCTAATCTAAAATGGCAATACTGCCTTATCACAAACACAAAGGAAGCTTATTTATAGTAGGGATTCAACCTACTCCCATTGAAGTAACCAAAAAACATGGTGTCATCCAGCACATGAAATTGACATGTGCCTAGTTACAATATCTTAGTTACAACAAAGGGTCCCAAGCAGTGAATTTTTAACATCCCAGGATGGCACACAAACTTGGAGGAAAAAAAAATACCATATTTCCAACAGAAAATGACTTGTTCTTGATATTCCTGTCATGCCAAACATTCTATCAAGCTTTCTCTATCTTTTGACTCCAATGCATAATAGTGCACCACTAATCCAATTACATCCATTTACCAATGTGCTCATCAATTGTTTGTTCATCATCTAAACCTCACGTCGGCGCAATACGTAGGGAGGGTAACATAAAATCAACACGTAACACAACCTATATGCCAAATGTCAATTAAAAGGGTGTGGCCTTATTCAACCATTTATAAGTTTTCTTGTATGCCCATAGGACGGTTAATACCTTATCATCCCAATCTTTCCTTCTTACATCACATATCTTTGTAAAGGTCTATCCTGGAATCTTGTTGAAAGCCTCAGCAGTGTCATTAGCATGTGGGTGGTAAGGGGCATTCTTATGGTGTGCTACCATAAGTTATGATACTATAATTCTAATAGTCTCATTTTGAAAATGATTCCCTTTATCACTTGTTAGGCTCAATGGACACACACACATGTTTATGATATTTTCCCATAAAAATCTAGTTGATGTTGTTGTGGTGCAATCCTTTGTAGGCGCAACCTCTACCCACCTTGTCAAATAATATGTACATGTAATGATATAATGTTTCCTCGTCCTACGTGTAGGTGGTGCAATGGAGGCTCCTAAAAAGTCAATCACCCACTTCTCAAATGGTTATGCTCTCATTATGGGCCGTAATGACATCTCATCTCTATTTTCGGGCTTACCCATTCTTCGAATATGGTTGATGCCTTGACAAATGCCTTAGTGTCCTTGTATAGTGTTTCCCACCATATACATGCCAATAAGATCTTGTGTGTTGTAGCTTCTCCAGCATAGTGTCCTCCAGTTATCCCTCCACACGCTTCCTCCATGAGAACTTTGTGTTCATGTTCTAGCACATATCTACGCAAGACCTCGTCTCTACCCATTTTTACGAATCTCCTTGGTGAGCTGATATGGCGTTGCAAAGATAAAAATTTGCTTATTTTCTAAGGACTTCATTCCTTCTAGTGCAATTCCAGTGCACAAGAACACTATAATATCCTCAAGGTCAGTTCACACATAGTTGAGTCTAAACAGTTGAGCATATGGCATAACATCATTTATGCTTTGTGTGTCCTCTCTAGAGTTAATCCTTTATAAGTGATCAGGCCCCAAATTGCTCTTGCTTAGATTCACTATGATTGTAAAATCAAACTCTTGAAATTAAAGGATCCAACAATAGATGTACCCATGTAAGACCAACTTATTGAACAAGTACTTCAAGGCCACGTGATCTATGTAAAAGATAAATGGTGTGGCCAACAAATATTGTCTAAACTTATGAATCCTATAGATCATGGATAATGATTCGCACTCTGTAGTTGTATAATTTTGTTCAATCAGCGTTAGCTTCCTGCTTGCAAAACAAATAGGGTGATCAACATTTCCTTCAACTAGTTGCACTAACACAGCTCCCATTTCCATACCAAAAACATCTACATGTACATGGATAGGCTTTTTCCAAGAAGGGAAACATAGGCTAGGCACGGTGGTTAGTTTATCCTTCAAAGTCTCAAAATACTTATGTTCACGTTACCCTGATAAAATTTTCCTTTGGCCTTTAGTAATTATTCCAAGTGCACGGCGATCTTGACATACCCCTTAATGAATTTTCTATAGTAACTAGTCTTGCCCAAGAAACCATGCACCTCACTCTAATTTTTTAATTCTTCTAGCCCCAAAATGACTGCAATCTTAATTGGGTCTGCCAACAATCATTCCTTACAAATAATATTCCAAATTAATGTATGGTCAAAGGGGGTTGAAAAAATGCACTTCTTGATGTTATAGATGTTAACCTAACAACATATTTCAAACATTAATCTCATATTGTCATAATGATATTTCACCTGCCCATAAACGGTCTAATCGTCCAAGTAGACCTATAAAAACTTATGGATGAAATCTTGGAATGCTTGAACAACAATGCACGAAAACATCGCTAGCACATTCTTCATTCCAAAGGTCATAATGGTGTATGCAAAACTTCCCTATTTAGTTGTGAAGGTTGTCTTATTTTGATCTTCGCACGTAATATGCACCTGATGGTACCCTGAGAATCCATCTATAAATGAATAGATCTCACACCCTGCAATGCTTTGAGGATCTCTTTTGTGAATGGTGTAGGAAAATGATTCGTAATCATGAGAAAATTTTAAGAACGTTCACCAAATTTGCTTTATAAAATGATTTAACATATAAATTTTGACATTATCATGTTTCTATATTTTTAAGAGTTATTAAAAATATGTGAGCTCTATTAAAATCAAATAATAACTAGGCAAAAATAAAGAGAAAACGCAACACACAATTGTTAACGGAGTTTGTTTTGCAAGCCTACGTCTCTAGGTCCATATAAATGTTAGGAATATCCTAACTATTAGTGCTCCATTATTTGTATTATCATGTAAATGTAATTAATTACCGTATGGTAATTAATTATTTCAGGTTAGTTTGTTTCACCTCTATTATTATAAACGGGTTATTTGTTATTTGAGTTTCTTATTAATTAGGAAGTGTATTTGTGTATCTTTTGCTATTTAATATTCATTTTATTATTCAATTAACATGATGAATAGAAGATCATTTTGTTCGTGAAAATCTGTGCATGTACCTTCATTTGGTATCAAAGCGATTGTTTCTATTTGTGACGGAAGTATAAGTTAATGGCTGGAACAATTACAAAAATTTGGTTTTTCTGATTTATGGGAGAATTAAAAAAACAGTCGATTGAGTTATATTTATCTGTTTAGTGGCTAGAAATTCATTCGATGTGTAGAAGCATTTCCTGGAAAAATGTTCTTATACTTTATGAGCTAGTGAATTTCTCCTCATGCCTCTGTGGATGGATTTGTATTGAAAGGTGTTTCACTTCAATATTTATACCTGAGAAATCAGTTATGTACTACTATCTGTGCTTTGATTCTGTCGTGCATTGTTACACATACAATTTGGACTGAGCATTTTCCTTATTAGATCTGGTACACATGCATTCAATTTTTCACCGCATAAATAGTTTGGCGCTACTCTTAGAAATTTTAATGGACTACTTAGAGCATTGTGATTGTCTGCATTGATATTTTCTCATCCAGATTGTTTCATTCGTTGTTAACTTGAGATTTTCTCTAAACTGGACTCCATCAATTTTGTTCCATTCACATTTCTGATTTCATAAAAAGTCTAATGGTATTATTTATTTAGTCTCAAGTATCCGCTTGGAAAAAAGTCATAATATTTTTTTTTTTGTTATAAGATAAGAATAGTGTCACGGTCTAGATTGTGCGTTAAGTATTTCTAGACTATTTTGTTCGTATGTCATTTGGTTAGTCCGTTTAAAACCCAACATGTTCGTTGTTAATTTTTGTAAAGTTTAAATTTATTATCACTTTTGCCAAGCTAACCCCAAGTTATTCACTTATGATCAAGTGTTATTAAGTAATTCACCGTCTATGTCTAGTATGGTTATTTTTTCTAATTGTCTAAGTCATAAACATTCTCGTAGTTCATCGAGAGTCTAGTCTTTAGTAGTTTGTGGGTATCCTTTTTGATAAATGTTATTATATTTTTCAATTAAAAGCCTTTTTGTCATGTCTTTATCATATTGTCAAAGTCATTAATAAAAAATTTTCATTATTTCTAGCTTTGTCATTGTAAAAGTCAAAAAATTGTCAAAAAAAAAAAAATGCCCGCATTTCAATTTTGGACGCATTCTCGTTTGTATGTGATGTCCAAATTATTGAAGGTATTTTCTGTTTCATGATCAAATCCGGGTGAGCTACCAGCATGATAACGAAGGATAGAGGAAAAAGGAGGTTGGAGGTCAATCAGCGACCTCTCGTCAGTCACCAACGACGGGGCTGCATGAAGGTTTAGTGAGATGTGTGTTTGCAGTCTGTGCAGTGTTCTTTCCGTCGTGTTTTTCAGAGTGCCAGTTTTAGTGTTCCTATCTGAATAAGTGGAAATTTCACATTGAAGGGGGAACATGATTCCAATGTTCCATTTCCATAATGTCATCTTTTTCTATGTGTGTATGAATAGTAGAATTTAACATATTTTCCTATGTTATTCCCGACAGTGAAATGTGATGAGAGCTTATAATAGTACTT
The DNA here is from genome assembly GCA_019776745.2 of Taxus chinensis. Taxonomy (NCBI): domain Eukaryota; kingdom Viridiplantae; phylum Streptophyta; class Pinopsida; order Cupressales; family Taxaceae; genus Taxus; species Taxus chinensis. The sequence continues at coordinate 370,463,724 of CM034151.1, forward strand.
AGCACATCATGATGTGGTTGTATTTAAACCACTTGAAAACCTTCATTTTTTGTTTGTGGTAAACTAATTGCAAAACCACCATTCTTAGTTGTTGGTAAACTATTCACAAAACCATCACTTTGTGGTTTGTGATAAACCAAATGCAAAACCATCATTCTCGGTTTTTTGTCAACCATTTGCAAAACCATCCTTGAGGTTTGTGATCATCCTGTGAAAATCACCAAATCATGAGCAGGTGCAAGTACAAAGGCAAGTTTTCCCCATGTTCGCACTAAGAGGGGGGATGTTAGGAATATCCTAACTATTAGTGTTCCATTATTTATATTATCATGTAAATGTAATTAATTACCGTATGGTAATTAATTATTTTAGGTTATTTTGTTTCACCCGTATTATTATAAATGGGTTATTTGTTATTTGAGCTTCTTATTAATTTATAAATTTGTTTGTATACATGTGGCTATTTAATAGCCATTTTATTGTTCAATTAACATGTTGAATAGAAGATCATTTTGTTCATGACAATATGTGCATGTACCTTCAATAAATGATATCGATCTATTAAAATATGCCCAAAACACTTACAATATTTTTAACAAGGCAATTATAGATCTTCTACCAATTGCACAATAAATATTCTCCCTAAAAAATGAAGCCCGATACCTTTGGAAACATTTCCCCAAAATGCTTCTAAATTTCACAATTTGCAATAATTCCCCATAGACCTGAACGAACTCTATAGCATATATCAAATGGCTTGTTGATATAGCACTTAAGCCCTCATGGTGTAACGACCACATATAGTTCTAATACACGATGGGTCACAAGTTTTACCCATCGCCCACCACTCTTTTTTCCTAATTTGGGATATATCCCATATGCTTGGTGCGACGAGTGTTTAAGGGGTTTAAATATGCGGCGGTGGGTACATTACATTGGTCTTAAGGGATGCCTTTTGTTTGGAAAGTTAATCGTTGTCTATGCGTTAACATGTGGCAACTGTGGGCGGTAAGTTGTTTGGTGAAACGTTGGAGAGATAAGGTGGGTGCATGGGAGATAAGGCAAGGAAGTTGGGGATGATGTGGAAGGTGCATGGTCGATAGAGTAATGAGTTGTGGTGGTTAAACGATAAGGTGGGTAGATGGTGGGCAAGTCGGCTGAGTCAGCTCAGCTCACCGAGTCATACTATCCACCGAGTTATCCCAATGTAATATCTCTACAATGCAATACAATAATCCCACATGCAGTGTTACAAAAATATGAGCAAATATATACAGAATCCCATCAATGGTAATATGAATATTGGAGGCCAAGGCACCCCTCCATAATCGAGTGTGTTGACCCTAATTGAGGCCCCCCATCCAACAAATAGTGGGGCCCATTTATCCGCAACCGAGTGTCGAAGACCGACATTCCAAAATAATAGTTTTTTATCTATGTCACCTTATCATGTTTCATAATCATCTTGGTCCACTTGATGGATGTTCACGTGTCCATGTCACTTGCATGCAGTCCCTATTTTTTACCAATTGTCTAATAATTTCAACGGGCCATATCTTTTGCATACGTGCTCCATTTTATGCGTTCTTTATACCTCCGGAAATCTCTCAAAAAGATCTTTGTAATGCAATTTATTATTCCAGATTCTGAGAAGATTATAGGTCGGTGTTTCTCAATGACTATCCCCTGGATCACACCTACCAACTGAGAAACTTTTAGACCTCCAAAAGTATTTTTAGTTTGTGATGAGGTGAGGGTATTTCTCCCTCACCTTTTCAGTTTCCATCCATTGTGCCTTACTCGGATGCATACCTTTTAAACCCACACAAGGTACTCCACATCACCCATGAGTGAGGTTCTTACCTTCCTATCCAAAATGACATCTTCCTGCAATTCATCTATACACTCAGGATTTTTCCCCTTGATTTTATTCAAAACATGAAAATCAACAAACATTCACCATGTTCCATCTTTCTTAGCTACCAAGATGATAGGAAAACCACAAGGAGATGAAATTGGGTGGATGACTCCTTTTTCCAACAATTCCATCACCTGCTTCTTTATATCCTCATTCTTAACCACAGATAATTTATACATGCCAATATTCGGAAGAGGTGCATCCTTCAACAATTGAATCTCATGTTGAACTCATGTTTTAGGAGGAAGACCTTGTGGATCCTAAAACACATCAAATAAGTTTAATCAAATCATCGCGATGTTCAAGATCATAATCTTCAAAATATTTTCCATGATCTTTATCTTTAGCTTTTATCGCCATGAGTATAAAATTCTTGTTTGAATTAACAAGCCTTTTCATTTTCCCTGCAGTAGCTAAAGAAAGACTTGTTTTCACACGATGAGCTCTAAAAATGTATCCAACCCCATCTTTAACAAACAAGTACTTATTCTATTCCCTATAGAATATTTCTTTATGATCATAAAGATAAGGACTTCCCAAGATAGCACCACAAATTTCCAAAGGTACAACATCTAAATCAACCTCATATACAAGCTTGTCTGTAATAGCAAATATGAACCTACAAGTTCTTGTTACTTGTAAATTTGCATTATCACAAACCCAACCTAAAAGATAAGGTTTAGGATGTGCTTTGGTTTGGAGTCCCAATTTCTTTACAGCCTCTTTTGAAATCATATTAGCTTGAGATCCAATATCAAATAGATTGTCAATTTTTGTATGCTTATGATTAAGCTAAAACTTGAAATATATAAGCGTAATCTAAATGTTATAGTAGCAATAAATGAATAACAATTAAGTACATAAATTACACCCAAATGACTAAGTAATAAATTAATAAACCCTAATTGCAAGGAGGAGAAAAAATTACTCAGTTGATTCGCAATAAAATTTGGAGTATACCGAAGTGCTGACTAGGTGAACAGAGAAGCATGAACATCACATAAAGACCCAAAAAATGTAGATCTGGAAGAATAAGCTGGATTGGGGTTCTTGGAGAGGGACATGGGCACCTACGGGTTCCTTACACCTGTTTCTAGGCACCTGGGTCTGCAGAGAATCTCAAAAAACCTCCATTTAGGTGTCGTAAGTTGTTTTTTGTTTCTCTCCTTTTGTCGCTATGAGGTCACACAATGATTTTCGGAGTCGTTGGAAACTTGCAATGAAGTAATGGCTTACAAAACCCTCAAATAGACATCAAATCCCAAAAAAGAAAGATATAGAATGAGGGGTTGGATTGTCCTCAGTTGTCACAATGGTGAACTTACGACTGAGCATTGCACTACATCTCATACCCAATGTAGTTTTGTGTGTGTGTGGAATTGTGCCCTAGGTGGCTCTTGTGCATGTCACACTTAATAGCAAGAAAGTAAGCTAGATTCAAATAAATGTAATAGATGTGTGCATTGAATAGAATGAACTTCCCTCCTATGAAGTGTATGCAAAATAACCAGCCCTTGTGTCCCTTGTGATGGTGCTAGATGGATGCAATAGAGTTCTTATATGCTTGATGGATGCAACCTTTAATGGTAATAGTTAATGCTTAGTGCAATGATCACATAACTCTATATTTATATGATTCCTTTTCTTGAATTTTGTAATTAACCTCGAAAAATCTGACTACCAAAAAGATAAGATGCTCAAATGGATATAAAGAACCCAAAAAGTATGAACAAAGTATATTGTGGTCAGGGGCACCTAGAGGGGATGAGGTCACCTAACGCTGGCATCCTAGCTACGCGTTGGTGTCCAGGATGATAAGTTCCAAAGTATAAAAAGGTAAAATGAGAAAATAAGGGTATAATACGAATAGAAGTGACAGAAATCAAAGAAATATCACCAAAGACATGGGTTAATTAGTGATTTTCTCACTTACGAATCATATGAATAGTAGTATGTAATTAGAACTATACAGTTACCCAAAGTCCGTGATTTTGTGTCTACATTTTCCCCCACTTTATGTTGGTGATCAAAAATCTTGGTAACATAAAGTAGATAGAGATGTGTACTTGATAACCATGTAGATTGATTATGAAAGCTTGCCGAGGAATAAGACAAAGCGTAGAGTGATAAAAATATGAAGCATGGATGTTAAGGAGGAGAAAATGCAAAAACAATAATGATGAAAATGAACCTAAGGCGGAAATGCATGTGTAGATGTCATGATGTACTTGTTGTTGATGTTGATCTTTTTATTGTTGTAATGATGTTGATGATATTGAATGATGTTGACTACTGCTTCCCATATGTACATACCTACAAAAGAGAAGAACAACTAAGTAGTCAATTATGGACGTATATGATCGAAATGTGTAAAAAGTATGTAAAAGCGTTGAAAATGTGAAAAAGGAACATGTGCACTTGATCCATTATGAGGAAAGAGTGTGCAAAGGATCTTATAGATGTTGTAGAATATTGAGTTTTTTTGGCAATCTCAAGCCAAGTCATGGAAGAAGTGTAGGGAGAAAAATATAGTCTTATCCTCCAACCTTTAACTGTTTCCTACAATGTAAAACACCATTGCAAATGTTGTGTATAAACACAAGTGCTAAGGAATATATGCCCTGTAAAATTCATTCTGTGGAGATCTGTAGACTGTGTTGAACTATCAATCACTGTGTAACAGCCCGCTGGTTATAGATGTCCAGGAAGGGCATCGTTGTGTTAGGATCCAAGTTTGATTCTGAGACCTGAAAATTATGCTGTACCCATATTGTGTTGTGTTGTGTAATGGTTCTAGACTATTTTCTAGGGTGACTGATTCACCCAAATGATGCCCCCTTTTGTTTGGGGTACATGTGATGTCACTGAAGGAGTGTGCAGCCCAAAGGAGGACCGACCATTATTCTAAAATTGTGGGAAGGGAATCTGCTTGGTAGAAACTAAGGCACACGTAAATAAAGGTGGTTGGGAGACAAGTGTTGGGGTTAGCATACCAGTTGTACATATATATTAATTAGATCTAAGCATAAAAGCAATCAATGCAGAAATAAACAAGAAGAAACAATACATAAGATTTAATGTGGTTCACCCGATGTGGGCTACGTCCACCAAGAAACAACCAATTTATAATCACAGAGGAAATACAATGAATATTTGTAATCTTCCACACCTTCTTGGATGTTCTGTACTTTCTTCTCTACAAATTTCTCTTTTCTCTCAAAAGGAAACTTCTCTCTATTCTCAATTGAATTCTACCTTCTAAACCCTACCTTTATACTTATATATGCATCTACAATCTAAGGGCACTTTAGCTATGCAATTACAACCATTATATTCACTTTTCAACTAAATATAGATCTAATTCCCGTAGCTTAATTATAATAGTCATGCATAGGAAACTGATGCCGGTTAGCGTTAACCGATGGCAGTTAGCCCTAACCGATGTCGGTTCCTCCTTACTGGAACGATATCAATCCATGGGTGACTAACGGAAGTTTTTCAACAGACGTCAGTTACTATGTATTCCAGCAAGTCTGTACAAGCATACCAATGAAGTGATTAAGCTCCACAACTCAATAATCTCCCACTTGGAGATAAATTGTTGCACTGTACCATACAACTCCATCCTTTGATCATTTCTTTTGGCCTGATTCTCCCTCTTCAAGTCTCAAATTTGAAGACTGACAAAAGTGGAGTGTAGCTCAAACTTCTCCTTTTTGATAAATGATTAGTGTGTTATTCGATAAATGATGTTTAGTGACATATGATGAGAGAGTGTATTGTATGCGCAAAGAGATGGTGATAAATGTATGCATGTATGAATGAGTATGTAGTAGATAGATATAACGGGTAGATGAAATGGGTTCTTATTGTAAGAGGTCCCTCAACAATCATGTAAGAAATAAAAGAACATGAGTGTGTCATTAGGAGGTAAGGTGACAAGATTCACCTACCAAAGACCAATTTACTGTAAAGCGGTGGAAGTATGTGTGGTAGAATGAACAACAGGACCATGTGATGGTAGCAGAATTTGAGATGTGTTTGGTCTACCAGTAGAGGGAGTAGTTTCTTTGAAAAAATGATTGGCTACTAAAATGGTGGATTATTGTGTAACAGTACAACAGACTTAGTAGGAAGAGGTAGCTACTTAGGTTGACTTGATAATTTCGTAGATGACTTGAGTGGAGGAGTTAGACTAATTTTGAGAGGAAATTTCTTAGGAGGTTCTTGAATTATTGTAGAAGGAACTTGAGTAACGATGGTATGGTGATCATTGGACATAGAAGGAGCAGCTTTAGGATCCCATTGAGACTTATCATTTGGAAATGAGCCTGTATTATAATGTTGTGCAAAAAATGAGAGAAAACCCTGACGCGTAAGGTGTTTGATACTTCATTGTTAAGCATAGCAATCATTATCATTATGTCCATTGATTCGATGATAATTGCAATATGGGAGACCTTGATATTTTGTAAGTCAGTAAGGATTATAGCCTTGAGTAGATGCTAAAGTGATCAATTGATGATTAAGGAGCTCAGTAAGAATGTCACGTTACTTAGTATTGTGATCAAAGGTGAGAGGCTCTGGTAAAGGTATAGCTTGAGGCTCAACTATGAGCACATGTCACAGACATACAATGAAGATGAGATGTAGAAGGAGAACAAACATGAGCCCAAGAAACGTCCTTAAGATGCTGGATTTCAGATCTAAGAGATGCAATCATGGATTTCATAGCCTAAAATTTGTCTTGAATTAAAGAATGCAAAGCTTGAATTGAATCCAACATAGGTTGATTAGATGGAGGATCATGAATACTAAGGTCATCAAATAGATGATCTAAGATAGGACTTATTTTTTTGGTGCCGTATATTTAGGAAGATACTTGTTGTCTAAGGTTTTTTATAGAACAACCTAGCAATTGGGATACATCTTAAGTAAATTAGACAAAGAAATTTGAGGAATTTTATGACCCGTGATAGAGGAAAAAATGAGGATAATAAGTATGAAATCATCGGGTTCACCAAAATGATTAAGCTAAATGTGGATTTATGAGCCTAATCATAATTTTATAGTAGCAATAAATTAATAACAATTATTTATAGAAATTACACCTAAGTGATTACACAATATATTATGAAACCCTAATTACAAGGAGGAGAAAAAGGTACTTAGTTGATTCTCAATAAAACCTAGATTGTACTAATGTGATGACCAAGTGAACAGAGAAGTAGGAGTGTCACACAGAGACCCGAAAAAATTCATATATGGAATAATACGTTGGATTGGGTCACCTGGAGAGGGACAAGGGTGCCTTTGAACACCTTAGAACTGTTTCTGGGAACTTGGGTCTGTGGAGAAGCTCAGAAAACCTCCTCTGAGGTATTGCAAGCTGTTCATTGTTTCTCTCCTTTTGTCACTATGAGGTTGTACAATGATCTTCAGAGTCACTGGAAACCTGCAATGAAGTAATGACCTGAAAAACCCTCAAATAGACATCAAATCCCAAAAAAGAAAGATGTAAAATGAGGGGTCAGATTGTCCTCAGCTGTCACAATGGTGAACTTACGACTGAGCATTACACTAAATCTCAGATGTAATGTAGTTTTGTGTGTGTGTGTGTGTGTGTGGAATTTTGTCCTAGGTGACTCGTGTGTGTGTGTGGCACTTGATAGCGATCAAGTAAGCTAGGTGTACAAAAATGTAATAGATGTGTGCATGGAATAGAATGAAATTTCATCCTATGAAGTGTATGTAGAATAACCAGCCCTTGTGTCCCTTGTGATGGTGCTAGATGGATCCAATAGAGCTCTTAGATGTTTGATGGATGCAACCTTGGGTGGTGATAGCTAATGTTTAGTGTTTAGTCCTTTACTATGATCACATAACTTTATATTTATATGATTCCTTTCCTTGAATTTAGTAATAAACACCAAAAAGGCTAAATACCAAAAATATAAGATGCCTAAATAGCTAGAAAGCACCAAAAATTGTAAACAAATTATATTGAGGCCCAGAGCGCCCATAGGGGACAAGGGTGCTTAGCACTAGCGTCCTAGCTAGGCGTTGGTGTCCAAGAAAATAAGTTTCAAAGTATATAAAGGTAAAATGAGAAAGTAATTGTGTAAGACCAAGAGAAGTGATAGAAAGAAAAAAAATATGGCCAAAGACATGGGTTAATTAGTGTTTTTCTCACTTAGGAATCATATGAATAGTAGTATGTAATCATCACTAGATAATTACCCAAAGTGTGTGATTTTGTGTCTACAAATTAGAGACAATTCTAAGGTGGAAAATCTCATTTCTTTTCTTTTCATCATGCATAGATTTTTTCAGAAGAATATGTAACAATAGATGAACTAGTACTAGAAGAAAAAGAAGAACTACAACCTTGTAGACCCATAGTTGTGATCTTGGCCTCATCACTAGAGTCATACCCAAGATCTTGTACCACATTATTAGTTTTATTTTCTTTCCCTTTCTTGTTACTCATCCATTTACGTTTCATTTCTGGATGTAACTTGCAACACTTACATTCATCATGACTTCCTTTACAATTATTACAAACTAGTTTTTCATCTTCTTTCTTAACAACAAAGTTATTCTTTTACTTACCCTTTCCTTTACCTTGTTCTTTCAATTTTTTTCCTTTGTTGTCAGATTTCTTGTCCTTGTGTTTTTGAGGAGGAAGACTCTTTGGTAATTCTTCCTCTTGCTTCCAAATAAGTAGCTTACGCACACACTACATCAAGGTTAGTAGGATTAAGCATGAGAATCATATGTCTCAAATAGTTGTGTAACCCACCAATATACTTCAACAGTGTTTCTTGTATATGAAGAGAAATACGAGCTCTCTATCTAAACTCCTATGTATAATCTTGAACACTTTGTCCCTTAGTTTGTCTCAAATTTTCTCAATCCATCATAGCTTGATGCATATAACCCAAAGGATAAAAGTGTTTCCTTAAAAGAGAGATAAATTCATTCCAAGAGGAAATTGCTTCACATTTTCTTGCATTGACATCCTAAAGCTTACTCTCCCACCAGATGAGTACAGTACCACCCATTCTAACAGTAGCCAAATGGATTTTTTCCTCGTCATCAATAATGTTCTAAACCCTACCATATACTTCAATCTACTTGATCCAATTATGCATTTTTTTTTCATTAAGCTCTCCATTATACATTGGCAATTCAAACTTAATATCTAGTTTCAATGAAGGAAAAGAATCATAATTTATTTTACCATCCTTTGCAGAGGGGGAGCCAGATCCAGGTGGAGTAGATGGTCCTTCTTCTTCTAATTTTTGAGTCACTTTTTTCTCTATTTTCCTTATACGATCTCGGTATAATACTTCCACAATCTCTTTCATTTGCATGAAGGATTTATGAAATTCTTCTTCTTCGACCATAGTTGGGATTTGTGAACATCTTGATCCAATCTCCAAATCAAACAATGTTAATTCTCCTTCACCCTTACTAGAGCGGGACCTTGTCGACATTCATCATAAATGTAATCCAAACAAGTATTAAACTTATCATAGACCATATCTAATACGAACATGATTTGTAATCATGAGAAAATTGTAAGAAAGTTCACCAATTTTTCTCTATAAAATAATTTAACAGATAAATTTTGACATCATCATGTTTCTATATGTTGAACCCTAGTCATTGGTGTTTTCATTGATGTCAAATGACATTGATGGCAAAGGAGTGAGTGGTTAATTGAGGCTCTATAAGGAAAACGAAGGTTGATTTTGATTGGTATTGCCTTCTAAATGATGGTTGGAGCTCACAAAGATGTTTCAGTTTGATTCCAAGATAGGTTCATGGTGCTACAAGCTTGTTCTATGAGGCAGGAGCCCACTGAAAACATGGAGATAGTTAGCATTCTTGGCTCAAGTTTTATATAGGTAAAATATGAAAGTTATAACATGTGAAAGAGATTTTGGAATGAGCAATAGGTCGAATGTTGGGAGTCACTGTTGTAACTGGCTCATTTAGGCCTAGTTATAGAGCCTAATGAGGTGTAAGGGCTTAATTCAGGTCATGAAAAGACTAGGTAAGCATTATAGGATCCTAAGAACTTTTCCTAAGGCATGTATAAGAAATAAAAAGGATTATTTTATCTCCTGGAGGCAAAATTCAAATGTTCACCAAAACTGCCTTTGAGGATTGGTAGTGAATGTTGAGGTAAATGAGATAGGTTTGAGATGTACAGGAAAAATTATGGAAAATAAACCTATGGAGTGTGTATAAGGGTTTCTTTTAGTGCTTCATGTCAATTTTCATCAAGTTTTGAAGAAGTTTGTGGAATTTATGCAAGCTTTTCCAAAACTAATTTCTTAAGGAATGCAAATTGAGCACCCTATCTTCTTAGCATTCAAAAAAAATTATTGAGCCTCCCTCAGATAAATAATAGAAGTATTTTTTTAGGATCACTCCAAGCTTTATTTTTAAAAAAAAAATTGAGGGAAATTGGTTAAGAAACAAAGAAGTTATGAGCATTTTTCTAACAAGGTTTTTCTCCTTACAAACCTCTTTCTTGAAGTGGCAGGCACAAAATGAATTGTTTTGACTCAAAATGAATTTTTCAAGTTTTAAAACTTATCATAAGTGTAGAATATTCTCTCCATGAAAAAAATGTGATATGTGTGCTTTTGCAAGCATGGTTGTGTGGTACATAATTTCTCTGGTCTTGCAAGTCCTGCATACTTTGTCTGGTTTTAAAGACTCCAAGCTGAACCATCAGGTGTAAAATCTTATGCCAAAATTATATTAATTTCTCTAAAGGGTTTCCAAGCACTTATTCTATTCTTTTGGTGTAAGCACAATCCTTTCTTCTCCTACCACAAAAAGTGCAGTCAGGCTAATATTAGTATGAAATGGAGTATAGAGTGTTTGAAGGTGTTTGTGTGTGAAACTTGTGATTGAGTATGGTCTTTTCTCTGTATAGTAATGTTTTCAGGATGTTGTAAGTGTTCAATTGACCTTCATATCATAATACATTCTCTTAATTTTTTAAGAACATGCTAGAGGTTTAGTTGAGGCTTGTGAAGCTAAAAGTTGGCCAATATACATACAGTGCTTCAATGTACTAGGAATTTATTTCATGAAAAGGTGAAACTTTTGGTGATTATAAAGGTGATAATGTTCAAATGTGGTTTAGGGATGCATTTTAGTCAATCAAAGCCAAAAAAACTCAAGAAGGTCCCACTATCCTCCAAGACCAAAATAGGGTATGCTAATGATCATTGTACACTACAAAAACAAATTGTTGGGAGAGATTTACAATGTTGCAAGGTGAAATAAATCCTAGAAAGGGTGCATGATGCTTTCACAGTGCTCTAGAAAGTGAAAGTTTTGAAAAATGACCAAGGAATTCAATTTTTAGCCCTCTCAGGCATACGCAGTCGATCAAACCCTCTGTCTAGGGTTTCGAGGGAAGTTTTGCTTGTATCTTTGATGCCAACCACAAAAAATTCATGAAAAAATGAATAATTCTTTACCTCATGATCATTTAATATATTATCCAAGTTTCAGTTCAAACCATCAAGAATTCATAGTTTTCTTCACAATAGTTTTTCATGACAGGGTGAGGGTTTATTCTAACAAGACATGTAAGAGAAATTTGTGTCTCTTTTACCTTTGTTGAAGCCATGAAACTTTGTGCTTAGTTTTATAAACTCAAAGGATGGATGTAAACATTTATAGTTTTCTTTGAAGATGATTGGAAGTGTAAGTATATCATGATAGTATCTTGTTGAAGGTGTAGAAGTCTGGAAGAATTTATCTTTCAACCAACTTAGCTAAATTTGATCAAAATGAAACCTAAATTCATGTTGAGGCTATTGAAGAATGATTGAATAATACAATTGATGCTTTATTCAGCTGAAGATGTAATAGTTCAAGTAATGGGAGGCCATGTAGGCTGCACAGTGACCTGTAGACTACAATTTCAAGTTTCAAGTAGACACATAGATGGTCAAATTATTTTTTAATGTCATTTTTCGATTGAGAAGGGTCTTAGGTGAATGCAGAGCATCTCAATACCTAATGTAACTTCATCACATGAAATTTCTACTTTTCCAAAGGTCTTAAACTTGTTAAAAAGTAATTTTTTCTCACTAAGCAATATGAGAAAGAAAGTTTTTAACAGTTACAAAAGAATGTCAGTGCTTTCAGTTTATTGGGGAAGATGAAAATTCTCCATGCCTCATCATTTTTGGAGAAAACTAAAACTATGACAATGTCTTGTTAGTAGGGGAGTTAATATTCTTAGGTCACTTACTCAAAAGACTTAATAACATTCCTTTGTATGTGAAAATTCTAAATATGCAAAGTAGACAAAATATCAGGAGTTACAATTGACGATGTAATTGCCGCTTGGTCAAACCACAATAGTGAGAAAATGAAAAGTATTATTGTTTATAAAATGTGAAGGGTGAAGTATGTGAAAGGTCTGAACATGAAAATAAGGATAGTGTGAAAACTTTGGGTTTTTTATTGAGAGAGAGTAGAGTGGATGACATACAGTTGTAAAAACATAGTGAGGAGAATTCATGTTGAAGCATGAATTTTATTGTGTAAAAGCTAATGTCATTGACTGAATTAGACAAGAGTGTGTGAGAAGGTGTTGAAGACTAATGAATATATTAAAGATATATATGTCTCTTAGATGGAAGTGTAGATGATGAAATCATTATGAAGATCCTTGATTAAAACAATGATACGTCTGATGTTGGTGCAGTCTACAAAAGTAATTTTGAGAACTGGTAGTTATGGTTGAATCATAAAGCATTATTGATACTAGTTGAATTAATAATAAATTTGTTGGTGCATAAAATATGGATGAATGAATCATACCATCTTGATAAAATCATTTGAAATGAAATCAGCCCAGGGATGAAAGGAATCAATGCAGACCATTCTTATATGAGCAGAGAAGTGAATGAACAGATAGAGGGTATGAACTAGATTAAGATAACACATTCAACATGAAAGAGATGGTGATGAATTGATAATTTCCTCCCCTATTAAGTTGAATACATCAACATAAACATGTATAGAGTGTATGTGATATTCTCATGCAGGTGGTTGTATGCTTGAAAGTTTGAGACCTTTGAAAGAGAAAATAAAGGAGATCCTTGTGTCAAGAGTGTATGATTAAATAATACCTTACATTATTAGAGATTGTAGTTGGTTGATTGAGATGAACCTTTTATGAAAAATATTTTATTGTGATCAGGTGAAGAGAATGAGTGAAAACATGATATGATAGATGACTATTAAATATGAGCCCAATATGACATAGAACTAGGATGTTGATTAGATGATCATAAGAAAGAAGAATTGAGGAGAAAAAATAAGAAGAGAAGTGAATTGATTTAGTTGGTCACCATCAGTTTGTTTAAGACATCAAATCAAGTGTGATAAAAATATCTGATTAAATCATAAGTTGTAGCTTAGCATGTGGAGAGTTTTTGCTTCCCTGTAAGTTGAAGCTTGCAAACTCAAGGTTAGTGGTTGCTGGAAAAATTTTGGGAGTTGAAGCTTCCAGACAAGTTGAAGCTTGTCAAAGAATGAGTAGAAGATCAATTAAATTTTAGAGTTTTATCTCCAGGTTGAGTTGAAGGCCAACCATGAAATAAATGTAACATTTGCAGGACATACTTGTCTAAAGCTAGCTCTTGGTTTTAGTGGGTTTTTCTCCAAGTTTGGTTTCCCACATCAAATATTATCTCTGTGTACTTTCTCCCATATTATTTGCTTATGTATGTTGATTTTGTTTTATTATTGTAAATTAATTAGGATGGAATTGATTATTAAATTTTGAGAAGACGTTGATTCACCCCCGCCTCTTAGTGTCACTATTTCCAACACTATATTTTCAAGAGTTATTAAAAATTTGTGAGCTCTGTTAAAATCAGAGAATAACTAGGCAAAAATAGAGAGAAAACGTGACACACAATTGTTAATGGAGTTCTACGTGCAATCCTATGTCTCCGGGTCCATATAAATGGTACCAATCTATTAAAATATGCCCAAAACACTTAAAATTCTTTTAACAAGGCAATTACAAATCTTCTACCAATTGCACAATATTCTCCCTAAAAAATAAAGCCCACTCACCTTTGGAAAAATTTCCCCAAAATGCCCCTAACTCTCACAATTTTCAATAATACCTCATAGACCTGAACAAACTCTACAACATATATCAAATGTCTTGTTTATATAGCACTTAAGCTGTCATGGTATAATGGCCACGCATAGTTTTAATACAAGGTGGGTCACGATTTTGACCCACCGCCCACCACTCATTTTTCCTAATTTGAGATATATCCCATATGCTTGGTGTGGTGAGTGTTTAATGGGTTTAAATATGCAGTGGTGGGTAGATTACATTGGTCTGAAGGGATGTCTTTTGTTTGGCAAGTTAACCATTGTCTATGCGTTGACATGTCGCAAGTGTGGGCAGTGAGTTGTTTAATGAAATGTTAGAGAGATAGGGTGGTGTGTGGGAGATAAGGTAATGAAGTTGGGGATGATGTGGTAGTTGCATGCCCGATAGAGTAATAAGTTGTGGTGGTTAAGCGATAAGTTGGGTAGATGGTGGGTAGGTTGACTCGGTCAACTGATTCAGCTCCACTCTCTGAGTTGGGTTGTCCACCGAGTTAACCCAATGCAATATGTTTACAATTAAAATATAATAGTCCCTCATGCATTGTGCTACAAAAATATGAGAACAAATATATACAAAATCCCATCAATGGTAATATGAAGATTGGATCCCAAAACACCCCTCCATAATCAAGTGTTTCGATCCTGACTAAGGGCCCCCAGCCAGCAAATAGTGGGGCCCATTTGTCTGCAACAGAGTGTCGAAGACTGACATTCCAAAATGATAGTTTTTGCTCCGTATCACCTTGTCATGTGTCATAATCACCTTGGTGCACTTAGTGGATGTGCACACATCCATGTCACCTACGTACAGTCCCTATTTTTTACCAGTTGGCTAAGAATTTCAGCGGGCCATATCTTCTACATACGTGGTCCATTTTGCATGTTGTTTATACCATCAAAAAGATCTCAAAAATCTCTACGAAATGCAAATGATCGTGCCAAATTCTGGGAAGATCATAGATCATAGTTTCTCAACGAGAATCCCCTAGATCAGAAAAGGATGTATGACACATGATGCATTGAGAACCATGTAGTCAACACAAATCTTGATCTGACCATCCTTCTTAATACTGATCACTATGGGGTTGATCCATTCAGATTCTTTAATAGGCTCAATGATCCCTAACTTGAGAATTTTTTCAATCTCCTCTTTCACCTTTACGCTCAGGTTTAGATTGATCTTGTAAGGCCTTTTTCCAAATAGGTTTCATGCCATCCTTTAGTTTTATCTTCATATCTCCCAATGATGGATGTACGCCCTTCAACTAATGATAACCCCTTAGAAAAAAATCTTGGAAGTCGCACAACAACTCAATAATCTTTGCAACTTTAGGTTCTAACCAAAAATCACCAATTATTGTCTCCTTAGGCATGTCTTCGGTCCTAATGTTCACCTTCTTATTCTTCATAGGCACATGGTATGCACGTGATTTCTCATATGTGGAGTCTAATACTTCGCACACACCCTCAGTTTTCTTATTGTCCAAATCCTCTACCTCTTCATCATCAATAAGGTAGACCAGTTTCCCCTTTTCTTTTTCCCTTGATGCACGACCCAACAATGTTTCTACCACATCCTTCCGTACCTCAATATCAATTTCTCCCAATAGATGAATCATGAGTTCCTCTACCTTTGAGTTATCTCTTAATGTTAGATGCTTGATTTGCAAGGCTTCATGCACTAATGGCTTAGTGTAAAAATAATCAAAAGCATGAATAATACCTTTAGTCATGTGATGCCAACTCATTGCCTCTTTCTTTAACTCAGCATGTGCATACCAAACATGTACACAATTGTGTGAAGTAGAATAAAACTTGTGTACCCAAAGGGATGGTCATAAAACTTCTTGCCCTTACACCAAATGTCTCTCACAACTTTGAACGTGTAACAAGGGAGAATTCTTCCCATCATAACCTTATACTAATGAAGGAAAATTTCTTCAAGTAAACCACACCAAGAAGACTACTCTGACCTAGCATCATCTCAATACACTATCTCTGTGTTTTTCCCACCAACATGATGTTGTCCCACACAAGGGGTATACCATCATGTTTTGCATATCTCCCTAATTTTGTGATTGGTCTTCCATCATGTGAAAGAAAGAGTCAGGCTTCTCCTCTCCAATATAATATGACAAAATGGTTTTACCCAAACCCCTCACACATCATGGCCTTAATATTATGGTAACTCATCCATGCAATTCATGACCTACCATCTCATAAGTTCTATGGGCCAAATTTTCACATGCCACACTTGTTGTATCATTAATATATTGTGTGTCTTCCCACTGAAGCATGCCTTCCTTTGATGGCTCCAAGTTTTTTGGGTTACATACTATATGTGCATATATTCTATTAATATCCTCCTCATTGATAGGATCTGTATAAGGCACAATATTTGTATCATCCAATGGTATGAAGACACACTCTTCATTATTTTCAAAACTCACATACTAGCGGTTGTTAAAGTCACAAATCAACATTGTTAACATAGTACCATGGATGGCCTCAAAGCATTGGGAAGTTATCAGCCTCTGTTAGCTCAAGTAATTCAAAATAACCTATAAATTTAGCTCCTTCAATAGTGATAGAAGCATATTTGAGTAATCCAATGGGAATTTCCATTGTTTTATTAGACATATACAACACGTTTGAAGATGGATGTAATGGTGGCCTTCCCATCTACTTCCAAGAATCCAATGTTAGGATATTAACTTCAACTCATATATCAATAAAAATGTTACTTACCAACTAACCATTTATCACTGCATCTAGTGTGATCTCCTTATCATATTCATGGTCATACAATGGTAAATTTACATGGAGAATCATATGCTCTCTTTCAAACCCTGTGTGATACTTTATCTCGTAACCATACTCCTATAAAAGGGATGATGTTCTGATGCCTCAGTCGTTTTGCATACTTATTTCAAATCATTAGTTACATCCTTTCTGTGGGAGCTTAGTACCCCTCGCATGTTCCCTCTCATGCACCTTCTCTTTTAAGCACTGAATCTCTCCTTATAAATCCTAGATGAAACTTGTGGTCTCTTGATAAACCTCATTTTGTTGAGCCGCGTCTAGATATTTAGCATGCGTGAATTATTCCCTTCCGATAAGTGGTTTTATTTTGATGTTTTTGCATGCTTGTGTTGCTTCTACGTGTGTAGTAGCTAATACAGGTTGAAGCTTTGTCTCAACCATATTATTAGGTACTTATTTCTCATGATTCACGTGCTCCACCTTAATCATAGCCACACCTTTGTCCTTATTTTTGTTCTTACACATATGTGAATAAAGGTATGGACAATCTTCAACCTTTTACACCTTTCCTCAATATGCACAAACCTAAATCTTTAGACACTCACATTGATAATGATCTATTGATCCACAAGTATAACATGTCTCACACATAAACCTTCCTCTGCCACCATGACCTCTACTTCTAAACCCACCTATGAAGCCTCCATTCCCGTTGTTACGCCCTTCATTGTTCTTCCCTTCTTGTGCTTACAAGCTACTTACTACAGTGGTTTGGCACAACCCTGTTTCACATGCCTCATGAATATGATCAATCAAATGGCAGTTATATGTGTCATGGGTATGTGCATCAAAAATATTGACAATACATAGATACATTCTTCTATGTTGCATGCTGTAAAAGTGGAAAATTCCAGAAATCATAGGTCCCATGGAAAATATCACAAGATTTCAATAATGCATGCACACTCCTATATGGAAAAGTAGATAAATGTCCTTCCACTTCGCAATCAATGTACCATAATCCAATATGTGTCTCATGTGCTGAGTTGGAAGACAACTTCTCCAACTTTGTATCCATTTATACTATTTTTGCCTTGAGAAAATGGCTCACCCTTGTATCTACACTTCCCACATCTTTGACGTGTAGCCTTGCTTCCAAGGCTTTACATGGATTAGTAAAAGTCTTGTGTGAAAGTGCTCTACAAAAAGGTATCGACCAGCCTCCTAAAAACCACTACGCATTCTAGCTCTGATGAATATCATAGGACATATTAGACAATAAATTCTTAAAATGTGTGTCATATTCTCTTACACTTTCAGACAGACCATGTTTAATTCCCTTTAGCATACAAATGTTTTATTACTTAAACTCAGGTATGTAGAATTCATCCAAGAAGGCACTGCATAATGCATCACAGTCCACTGCAATCTAATGTGGATCATATTTCTTATACCAACTGTGTGTGCTCCCTTGAAGTGTGGTGGAATATTTACTTACTTTCCTATCATGAGTTGGTATTTCCTTAGCTCTCCATAATAACTCACACTTATGCACATGCTCATTTTCATCTTCCACACCTCTATACTTTGGCAAGTGAAGAGACATATTAAAGAAGATCTGAGGGGTCTTCTGTTGTGGTTATTGAGGTTACTATACTAGTTGTAACTATTTTTGTGTTCTTTGTCCTAGAATGGGGCTAGATCCCGCACCTAATTCTCCACCAGAATTTCCACCACGTGGTAGCTAACCTGATCCCCCTAAGCCTCCCACTATGACTTGTGGCCCTATAGATGATCTTCCTTACATCCCAGTAGTTTTCCTGAACTGAATTCTAACCGTTTTGCCTATAGTTGTACCTATAGGATTACTTCCAATGGGTTACTCATTAATGCTTTGTCCTGACAACGCACCTATAGAATTATAAAAAATACTCTATCCAAACACAGGCACCTACTACGCTACCATGTGTGCATCCTTAATTTACTATCTCTCCTAAGACGATACTAAAATGGGCCTTCCTGTATCTCCTACGCAACATGGTAATACTTAATTACCTTCCTAATCACCTTCTCTATGATGATCTATTACAACAACTTCTAGATTCCAAACACCTTGCACAAGGGCTAGGTGGCCAGGTTAGGTCAGCTGCGTAACAGTGATTCATGTTATCTCCTCATACTTGCTTTAATCATATGCATATGGGTTCTCACTACTGTGCTTCCCCAATACTGAAAAGACATGATCCCGTGGTCCCTCGCCTTATGTGGGGTTCTAATCACTACTTCCAATCATAATTCCCCTCATTCTCAGTGCCTCTATAACTGCCCTCTCCCACACATCATTATACATGTGTCATCTTTCCTCCCTTTCTCATTCTTCTTCCTGGATCAGTTCCATCTTCTCCAAACCTACTTCCTTCCCCTGTGCGTGGTGAGGTTTTTAGCCTTGCCATTGGTAGGCTATCTCCATTCCTAGCTCAACCATCAAGATCTTAATAGCTAAAGGTGTCACACGTGCAAATATGATGCTCTTGACTCATGTAAAAACCATAAACATGATTCCTTTGGTCACCAATATGTTGAAATCATGTACTCTAAGGTATAAGAGTGCATCACACCTTCCCACCAATGATCTACATCTCTTGTCCACAATGCATCCAAATTAGAGGATGCTTGATAGTTGTCTTGTCTCCAAACATGATTTTTTATTATCCAAACACCTTTTTTTATTTACATAAGTTACCAACCACATGTATGATTCTATTGGGAAAAATATTAAGAACATATCATACAAGGAATCATAGAGATTGTCTTCCACCCACTTACATGCATTAAAATTGGGTCTTGTGTTGTATCTCTGAGAAAACGCTTCCTAGCCATCATTTATCCAAATCTTAATATTCTCCAAAGATAATCAAAACAACATGTGCATGCAACATCTTGTTGAATATTTTGAAAATAGGTCTTGACAATAGAACCAAAATATAGTCTTTATTTTACCCAATGTTGAGCTATCTAGGTGTGCTCGCACTTCATCCAGACAAGGTTTCAATGCTCACCCAAAGTGCGCACAACCACCGGGTCCCTCCTTTTTCACTCATTAGGATTTTAAAACATTCGTAACCATCATTACCATTTATAGCATACTACAAGAAAATATAGCATAACATAACAAATTGGAAACACTTATAATAATGAAATTCAATCAACATACATAATTACCAACAATACTTGTATTCCCAATATACCATACCCATACATGGTAATACTTCTTAGCTACCCAAACATAATTATCCATCATAACCTATGATTGTATCACATAACTACAGTATGTTGATTACATTACAAATTGCTAGTACAGTCCATGTGTTATACCATGCATGCATATAAAAATTGGCTATACATATCATATACATTCATTCAACACTCGCAACTAAGGTCGCATCAAGAAGCGCTCATCCTAAATATAAGAGTGCACTCTACCTTATTTATACAAAATGGGGAGCTTTCCCTTCATCTGTTTACATGTATCTTTTCTTTAATAATAGGTGAGCTATATTCTTAATCATGCATATCTTTTTACAATTATCTTAACAATAGATCAGGATATAAATAGTTTGTCTTCTCTGCATGATTTAATTACCTATAAATAGGGTGTCTCCATGTGTCATCCTTGTCCTTATATGTATAAACCTTATCTTGTTTATATGCATTGCTTGTGTGATAAGCCATCTTCTTACTTTTCTATTTTTAGTCATGTCTAGAAAATTGGCTAAGTCATGAATGTTCTATATGCGCATGGATCCCTTGTACGCTAACATGTTCCTCTATGATGTGCACACCTTTGTGCATTATTTTTGTTCTTATTCTCTGACCTTGTGCACATACTCTCTCTCATAGTATTCACTTCTTTTGCATGGATAATTCTTATCCATTTTCTCTGACCAACAATTTACAAAACTAAAAATGTCTTTATTTGTCAATGATTATCCCTTCCTAAAAAAGGGTGTCAAAATCAAATTTATTGAGCTCATTCAAGGCCTCAAGTGTCTGCTCAAAATTATTACATTCCTCCTCACATTCCTTATACATATTTTCAATGACTGATTTTTCCACTTTTATATCATTTTAAACTTTGACAATGTTTTATATCAACATTTTCCCTTGAGTTAGGATCATATTGATCCATTCACTTACCGCCCTACCCTTCTACCCAATATTTTATACCTCTGATATGGATGAAGTGTCAAAACTGACTAGATCCTGAGAAGAGATCGAGGTTGGTTTTAATTTTTTGAGAAGGATAGTTGTCAATTGTTCCACTTTTTCTTTAATCTCATCCTTAGTAGCCATTATTTCTTTGATATTTTTTAATATATTATCCATGGCTACCTATAAATCTAACTGTGCACTTCAATAGTGACTTTCTCTAGTGCCACTTTGGTTACCTGATATTTTGAATCCATAATGTCTTCTTTGTTATTTTTCTGTAGCAGGAATGAAAATCTTAGAAAACCTTTTTCTTGATATGTGTTCTTAGATGTAGTAGGCACAATGATCTCATAAAACCTTTTTCCTGATGCATCAATGCTGATGTGAGAAATTATTTTGGGATTTTTGGGTGTGCAATATGGGGCAAGAGTCAGTGAACTGAAATCGAAGGCTTTAGGAGAGACAACCATTTTCCTCTTCTTTAGGGTTTGGATAACTAGCCAAGATGCTATAGAAGAAGGAGGTGTTTTCCATGGGGGAGCAATGATCATAAGTGTAGTACTCATAGGGGTAAGCAATGTGGTAACCAAGGATGGAGGAGTAGAGAAAATGGCCATGGAAATCATTGAATAAGGGGAAGGGGAGGAAGGCATGGAGGAAAAAGTGGAGGCTGGAGAAGGGAACGGGGTTATGTGAGGAGAACCCAAGGTTATAGTTAACCTAGATGAGAGAGGGGAAAGGGATGAGAATATTTATGCCAAGAGTGACAATAGAGGAGAAGAAGGTGGTAAAGGAAAAATGGGAGTGACGGAAATGATAACCGATGAGATCTAGAAAGATGAGGAAGTGGAGGGGATGTAAAATGAGGAGGAGAAGGTGGAGGAGGAAAGATAACATGCAGAGGAGAAGTGAGAGGAAGTGACAAATGTGGGGCCAAAGTCACAATGGGAATTTCATGGGTGATGGGGGAGAGAAGCAGGAAGACATGGCGCGGCCATGGAACTGGTTAGTGTCCCTTGTGCTTGGTCAGGAGAAGGAGAATCAATCACAACGACATTTGTAGATGGAATTAAAGAAGGGGGAGGAGTATTATCTCCACTGATGTAGAACTTGAATTTCAACTTTTTCCAAAGTATTTCACTTTTATCTTTATCTTCCTAAGAGGGGCCCACCTCTGATGTAGAATTCAATGCCACTTTTGGGAAGTTGGGATCATTTGGTTGATATTCATTGAGTATAAACAAGAGTTGGTTTAGAAAAGAATTTGGATATCTCGATATTTGATGGATCTGGATTCTTTGACGAACCAATAAATAGGGGTAAACCCCATACTCTCATCATTCATTTTCACATATATGGGGTCTAATATTTCCTCGTAATCAACAACACCTTGAGGGGTGTCAGGGAGGTTGTATATTTTTTCTTTGTCTAAAGTCAAGTGATTGTGGTCCCTCCTCCTTATTGATACTTCATCCCTATAATCAATCTAGATATCATCAATTTCAGGGGCATGAAACTAAAATGCTCTATAATGCTTCAATATTCCTCGATAATCAAATCCATGCCTTGCATGGAGAGAATTTTTTATTACTTCATGCATTTCAAAATTAACATTCTTGGCTTTAATTATTGGCATTTAAGTATAATGGCCAATAGATATTGGGAAGTTTATTCCTACCTTATGTTTACTCTGTTAGAACTTGTGAAGGTCAAACTACCTAGCCAACTCCATAAAAACCCACTTGTCGCTTAGAAATTTGGGTAGTAGATATGGGGGCCCTTGGAATGCTCCTACCTGGAGGTAGGTAAATGTAGGGAACTGTAGGAAGAGACAACCCCAATGGGAAACTACATTCTAAGTTGCATCAGTGCACCGACCAATAGAGAGATTTTATCCAACCTACAAATGATGTTGTAGAAGAAGGCATCATTTACCCTTAAGAAATGGCTATCGCTTTATTTTATAAACAATTGGGGATAGAATTTATAGACATAATTATAGGATTTATATCCTTGAGTGGTCAAACCATGTTAGATTCTCATTCCTAATACCGTTGAGTGAAAAATTATGTCATGTAAAATTTCCCTATTGTTGGCAACTCCTTAAACTGAATGTCTATAATATCACTGATATAATCACCCCATTTGAATAATTTTTCATCTTTGCGAATAGTGGTGATGAATTCATACATCCATCCTTGGAACTCCTTCACTTTTTGAAGGCCAAAAACCCTACTTAAAAATATGATGATGTCATATATTTCAAGAATGAAATCACTCTGGGGTAAGATCTTTAGGAACCTGCTCACTACTAGCTTGGGTTTTATGAGGTATATCTTATTGACGTGCTTGATGTAATCAGTTGATTTTTTATCCCAATCTTGTTGGGACCTCTTGAGGTCGGTGTCAACATAAGTGGTGATGGTAGGTAGTTTGAGAATATCCTTAAAATAATTAGTGTCTAAGTGGATGACTACCTCTTTAACTTGATTCTTGATAGCTTTGAATTTGGGATCATAATGATTTTATATTGCAAGGATGAATTCTAAGTAATGAGCAAGTATCGGGGACCTACGGTGAGAGGTTTTCCACTATTACAGATGCATTGCATCCATAGTTTCTTTATATTTCCCTTAACCCTGTTCCAGAAAGCATAACTCTTCAATACTAGTATTTCATCTCTTTCAAGGATTATTCCTTGCCTTTCCATTTCCTTAAATCACGCATGGATAAAGCTCTGAAGAAATTTTACCAAGGGCCATCTTAAATTCCTGGGAATGAAAGCTAAGAATTTAACCTTGATCAACACCTCTGAAAACCTACAAAACCTATGTCAGGTTTTTCTCCCTGTTAAACACCTTATAAAGTCTGAAAGTCCATCAGAAACTTGGTCTTGCTTCACACCTTTGGATTCCCGAAAGAATGTCAAGATTTGAAACATGTCAAACACTTCAGGGAACCTGACATAGAGGTGGAATTATGACCATACTTTGCATCTTGTAAACCCTGAAAAACTATTGGGATGTCAAACTTATTTTACAACTTCAAATCTTTGAAAACTTACCTATACTTTGGACCTCTTTTACACCGGAAAAGTTTGAAACATGAGGAGTTAGATTATAAATATAATTTTGTTGTTGGTTCAAAATTTTCATTGTGATGAACAATTAAAAATCCCTAACAAGTTCATGTTGGGGTTTTTTACATGTTCATTATTCTGAAAATCAACAGAATGAGGTTGGAAATTTTCTTCATTAAAAATGAGAGAAAAACAAGCAATGGAGAAGAAAAAAATCAATAAAAATGAGAATAAAACCTACATCAATGTCATATTTACAAAAGGTTGAAGAAAACCCAAAAAAAACTCAAAAAATCTAAGGAAAAATAGAAAGACAAGAAGGACTTACCAAGAAATGAGGCGAGAAGTTGAGAAACGAATAAAATTGACCATAAACACCAAGAAAACGGAAGTTGAGTTTTATGATTTGAGAGCAGGAGCAAAAAAATTCAAATTCGAAATTATACTTAGTTTGAATGACATGGAAAAACCTAATATTTATAAATATTCCAACATTAATTACACATAGGATGACACGTGTAGAAGCCTAATCCACCCTCATTATAAATGCAGTGACCCAGGGGCAAAATGTTGACCGCAGGGAAAATGTCATGCCTATACGAAATCAAGTCCCAATAACCCAAAACAAATATGTTGGACATTGTGTCATTTGTATTCTCATTGATATCAAGTTGCATTAATAGAAAAAGGTGTCCATGTGGCATATTATTCGGCATGAGGTGTCAATCATTAATAAGTGGGCAAGTGCACCAAGTTGGGGGATAATTAAGTGGACATCAAATCCTGAATTTTACATTAAAAACAGAAAAACATCAAATTTAGTCTTCTGTGGACTTGAACCATGCGGAAAAGTCATAAATATGTCGTAAAAATGGTACCATCGCGTAGGGGAGACTGTTAAATTTGTAGAAATATTGATTTTAAAGTGAATAGAATAGGATAAATATCATTTTATAATTTTTTACTAATAGTAGGTCTTTAAGACACTTTTTCCCGTGAATGTTTATGTCTACGATTAAGACTGAAAATTTTGTTTCACTTATCAGAATGTGATAAAAATTATACCATCACAACCATGGTGAAATTATATACATGTTCAAAAAAAAAATTATTTGATTTCAATATTTTTTGATGGAGTTATGGCGGGCAAACGGAAAGTGCTTTGTTTTCTTTATGTTTTCATACCACTTTCACGGAAAAAATCATAAAAAATAAAATATTGCTAAAAAAAATACAAAATAAAATCCATCCCAAGATAGATAGCAGCATCTAACTTCTCACCAAAGGAGAAAAATATATATCAATTTTTGGTCATCCAAATCTTGGGCAAACGGACTACAATATTATAGGCATTTTTTAATAAAAATACCAAGTCATTGAATTTTGAGTGTTTAATATAGCTAATCGTGTCCATTTTTTTAAAAAAATAGTATTTTAGAAACTAGATTCTAGATGCTACAATTCATATTAATATTTTTTTTTCTAATTTTGAGTGTATGTATTGTTTATAATCCCTACAAGTTGATATTATGTTGTTATTTGCAATATGATGTCCACTTATGACCCCTTTTTTGTCCCCCAACTTGCTGCACTTACCCAAGTATGAAGGTTGATTGGTAGTGTCTTGTTTTGGTATCATGAAGTGTTTCTTTGGTGAAGTGGCATGGTGTCTAGGAGTGAGTGCATGTTCTTTATGCATGGCTCAAACAAGAAGGTGTTGTGTGTGTGCTCAATAGGTTATATTAAGGTTTTATATGGTCTAGCTTATATAGAGTGAGATGGTAAAGGTGTTGATAATTTTACAAGATGAAGAGCGTGTCAATTTATGTGTGGCATGGTTCAAAGCAAGCCTAACTAGGCCTAGTCCTAGACCTAGTACAAGAAGATGAAGTTATAGCTTGAGGTATGAGTTAGAGCATGATAATTTGAGAATTTTATGATTTTTTTTAGATTACATAGCATGTGTGGAAGGTGTACAATGTCATGGTTCAGGTGTATAGTGCATGTTCAAGGTCATATTGAAGCAATACATATAAGATAAGGAAATAATGCATAGGAAAACCAGATAGAATGGTGAGTTTCATATGTAAGTAAGCATGAATGAGCATTGGAAATCATGGAGGAGGTCATTACATATGTGAGTAAAAAAATTTAGGTCAAGAATCAGAAGGAAATGCATGAAAAATTGTTTTGAGCTCTACCGAGCTCTCAAAATTGTCATTCCCAGCTTGATGGTCAACTTTGAATGCTCACCCACATGTGTGTACTCTACATGGGGACCCAAGAATTTTTTGGATGTTAGGGCATGGAGCTAAGAAAATTTTCCAAGTGGAATGGGTTCATTTTATCGTCATACTTTTATGAACCATTGTTAAGAAGCTAAGTGGGTATAAACCCTCCTAAAATTCTAGTATGAGAGCGATGGACAAAATATGAAGGGTTTGAACATGAAATGAATTGGAAAGGATAGTATAAACGTTTAGGCATGTATATAATTCATCAAATCTCATTTTGGTGGTTGTGGCATGCTCTAGGTGTGATGGTAAGCTACAACAAAATCATTGTTTTGTTGAAATTTGCATATACATGCATGTGTTTCAAGTGTCATGGCGAAATACCTATTTTGGGAGTTATTATGAGATGTGTGATAAATTTCCATGACAAGATTTGGATGTGCGATAATTTTTTGAAACCTTTCTCCTAAAGTTTCCTATCGTTAATGGCCTAAAGAGGCAAAAACCAATCATAGACGTTCAAAGGGGTTTGTGATATTTTGCATAATATAGAAGTGTTATATGGGCATGGATAGCATGGTGAGGTCCCATAAGATGTGTTTGTGTTCTTATTTTGATCAAAAGTGGTGTATTTTGGATTAAGCCTTAATTGCCTAAATTGACCTATTAGGCTTGCAAAGAAGGTGGTTGGAACATGTATGCAAGCTAAATATTCTTCATGTAACATAAGCATGTGATTATTTAATCACATTGGTGGAGATACCATTTAAGTGTTCCAAGTTATGTTTTTGCTTGGAAGTTTTCTTAACCAAGTTGGAGGTCAGATAGCTCAATACTGGTTCTTGATACCTAATAGCATGTTTGAGCAGTTTCAGAGAAGGAAGTGCTTTGGGATGTTATGCCTTGAATTGGAAGTTACCACAACTCTTGTGAGTTTTCTAAGGTAAATATATTTATGTTGATATGTCACATTTTCCTTGGAAAAGTTTTTTTATTTGCAAGGTTTTTCACTTTTGAGGACTTATAATTAGGTGTTTGAGACCTAATTAGTTGTGTTTGCTAAATGGAGTGATCCATGTTGAAGATGGAGGTTTCAAAGTGTTTCATGTATGTATATGGTGTTGAGAGGTATTTGATGACATTTCTAGAGCTGATGGATTCTTCGTGGATCTGTTTTGTGTCCTTGAAGTTCAAATTAGGACCGTTGGGAGAGATGACTTGTTTTTTAGGCCTTATTCAGAAGTATTGTATTGTTTATGTTTGTAAGGATTATGTTGTCCTATAAGGTCCCTTTATGAAACTTATGTGAAGTTGTAGAGTGTGTATTTATGTTTGATATGACTTACCTACATGGTCATATGGAATTTTTCTGACCTATATGGTTTTGTGGCATGACTCATGTATAAAGGTAGTTGTATTTTGTCATTTCAGCAAGTGAAGGGAATGGAGATGTGAGCAAGAAAGAGGAAGAGTGTGAAGGGGTTAGAGGGATATAGAGTAGAGAAAAGAATAGGGATGATAAGGTGAGAAGATTATAGGATCAGAGCTTCAAAGTCATATGCCCTAATTAACACACATTGGTGCATGTATAAGCGAAGAAGTAGAAGGCATGGTTTGAGAGATATATGAGTGGAAGGAGCTGAAAGAGTGATCATAATCATTTAGTTGAGCAACAAGGTCATCAATTCATCTTCATATTCAGGTGGCTAAGTGGGTGTTTGGTCATCTTAGGGGGTTGTATCCTTTTTTTAGAGTGGCTGCTCTACTAAATAGGGTTCGGTGCCTCAGTAAATAAATATATTGTGTTGTGTAATATACACATGATTCATTTATGAATATATGCAGAGTTTCAGTTGAGTTTATTCCACTCAATGGTTTCCCACTTTATATCTTGTGTCATTGTTTCATTTGCTCATGTGTATGTTTGAATGTGCAAAATATAATCATCTCAATGATTAAAGGTTTATATTTCTGCATGGTTAATTGAATGAAAGTTCTAAATAATTTATTCACCCCCAGTCATTGTGCTTCCAAAAATTGGTATTAGAGCAAGGTCCTTTTGAATCAAGTTTAACTACTTAAAGAAGATCCTTTAAAGCGTAAAAATGACAAGTCAGTAGATCAGTTATTCTACTAGTAAAGAACATATGTTTGATTTGACTAACTATGCCTTTTGGAGTATCATAATGAGAACTTATATAAGTTATTTGGGATGTGATATTTGGCAATCAGTTATAGATTGGTATATTGTTCCTCAGACTCCTCCAACAGATGTAACAGGTAAGAAATCTAGCAATGACAATTCTAAATTCATGAAATCCATTGTGTGTGGTTTGATAAATTATAACTTGTCAAATTGATGCATTGAACTTTTGTTAAGGCCACATGGGAAAAGCTTAAGGTAATCTATGAAGGTGACTCGAAGGTGAAGATGGAAAATCTTTAGACTTATAGAAGTCATTTTAAAAGTATCGAGATTAAGGAAGAATAAATAATTATTGCATACCTTCTTAGAGTAGATTAAGTGGTCAAAACTTTTAGATGATTAGGAGAATAAGTGTAAGAGGTTGTGGTGGTACAAAAATTGTTGATATCATTCATTCACAAGTTTTATGCTAAAGTTTCAACCATTGAAGAAGCCAAGGATTTGATTAATATGTTGATGTATGAGCTCCATGTAATTTTGATAGCCTATGAGATTAGAACCATTGATACAAAACCTACTAAGAAGGAGGATGCATTGATAGCTTATGAGATGGTGATGAATTGATTGTGATGTTTACTAGGAAGTTGAATACTAGTTCAGATAATTATAAGGGTAAATTGCCTTTCAAATGATTCAACTATAGTAAGATTAAACATTTTTCCAATAGTTTCCCTCACAATCATAAGGCTGAGAGTAGTGACGAAGATGAGGAATGTCATGATGAAGACAAGAATTCCAATAGGTCTAGAAAGAGCAAGAAGAACTTCAGACTATTTAAGGGAAAGAAGAAGTCTTATAAGAACAAGAAAATCCTTTATACTAAAGAAGATAATAGTTCTTCTAGTTACATCAATAGTATCACTTCTGAGAGTGAGGATGAATTTATTAAGAATGATAATTTTAATACCGTCTTCATGGAAAAAGAATCCAGTTGCTCCAAAGAACATGATTCCATGTTTTATGGCGATGGTTTGGATTCATATGAAGAAGAGGAATAAATTTACTTCAAAGTAGAATATGAAAATTCCCTAGAGGAGCTAAAGC
This sequence comes from Taxus chinensis, assembly GCA_019776745.2. NCBI lineage: Eukaryota > Viridiplantae > Streptophyta > Pinopsida > Cupressales > Taxaceae > Taxus > Taxus chinensis. The sequence goes on from CM034151.1 coordinate 370,493,363, forward strand.
TTCAAGATTATAAGAATCAGAAAATGAGGTCATCAAATAAGGACTATGAAGAACAAATTAGTCTTCTAGAAAGAATATTGATCAAGGATGTTGAGGATTTTGAATAAATAAATAGGTAACTAGAAGATCAACTTGAAATGAGAACATCAAATATATAATCCAAGGAATAGGAATGTACTAAGTTATGCCCAAAGTTTGAAACTCAAATTGGGATGCTCATAGCTAGTCTCAAGGCTAAGGAGGATGAACGCATCAAGTTTAGTATGGATATGGAGTCCTTAAAAGAAAAGATAAAACTATCCTCAAGAAAATTGAATATGTACCAAATACTTGAGAAGAGCACTAGTATTCTTGCTGATTTTTTTAATACTCAAAGACCCTCTAGTGAAAAATTTGGTTTGGGCTTCAATGAAGAAACAAATAAGGAATAAAATCATCTTGAGCCAAGTCAATGACCTCCTGAAGCCAAGGAGGATATCAAGGTTCAAAATAATGTCATAAGACAACCTAATGCAATGAGGTTCTCAAGTAAGTTTAATGGTTATTGTTACTCATGCAACATTTTTGGTCATAGAGCTAGGGAATGTAGAAGGGAAATCAAGAATGATTATCCATGGAGAAATGGTAGAAATGACCATTCATATTAGTCAATAGACAATACTTGCTATAATTTCCATGAGAAGGGTCACATTGCTAGATATTGTCATCATGAGCCATCTAGACAAAATTGGAGAGATGAAGGTAAGAATCTTGTTGTTTGCTTCAATTGTAACAATGTTGGGCATATTGCAAGATATTGCAAATGGAGGAAGAATAACTATGAGAGGAAGGCATATGTAAGGTCTAACCATGTTGAGAAAGAAAAGGAAGAACCTAAAGTGTCTTTCTCTAGCCATGATGAGCCTACTAATGAAAGAAGCATGTTTGTTGTTGAAGAACCTCAAGAAATCCTTCTATCACCACAAGAAGACTACCAAGTGGATGATGGAGAGATGAATTCACAACAACCAAGGAAGTGGATTCTTAAGTATGGTGACATGTCCCATGAGGAGACAGTTGTTTAGTATTGTTGAATATATCCAGTTGTATGGAGTTCCTCCATTACGCTTCATGGAGACATTTCCCTATTAGTAGAAGCATGATGAACCCTTGACATATCTATGTATCATAGAGGTCTAGCTTTGAGCACAAAAGAATGGAGAGTTGATTTTATCTTGACTGGTACAGAATTGTGATATTTGATCAGTAGCTTTATGTTGTTGAAAATTCAAGTCACCTTGTTCCATGAAGAGGTGATTCAAGTCTTGAGAAATGATCTAGAGGTCTCATAGAACTATGTATATGCTTCAATGTTCAAGACAAATACTCATATGGATGATGAAAGGTTGTTTCTTCAAAACTATTTTTGTGCTTTATAACTGCATGAGTTATCTGAGGTCAGAGGTATATTAATATTTATATGGTTTGTGTTGATAAAATCCTAAGCTATTAAAAGGTTTCTAAGACTATTGTGTACCTACATATGAGGTTATGGCAATGGCTAATCCGAATGAGGTTGAAAGCTCATCAATTTTAGGAGTGTTAAGGCTTGGTAAATCTATGAAGAAACAAGAGGTGTGTCTATGATATAGGTCATAAGCAAGACATGATGATTATGAATGAATTCAAAATGTTGTCTTTTATGTGTTTTAGTGGTTCCAAGTAGCTGTGCATATGTGCATCATCTTAAGGGGAGATGAGTTGAGTCAAGAAGGTGTAGAAATCCAATGGGAAGTCAAAAGAAGGCATGGATCTAAAAGGATGTCTACTTTAGTAAGGTATGAGCCCTAATATGTCACTTATCAAGATATTAGTTTCATTTAGTTTGTTGATCAAGTATGAGTCAGAGGTATGCATCTGTCAAGGGGGAGTTTCCATCATAAGAAAGTAAAAGGTGGAAAAAGTGACTAGATAGTGATCAAAGTTTAAGAGCTATAGATACAGGCTTGAATTCACATGAAGATTGAGTTGATTTTCTTAGTTCAAACATCAAGAGTAAAATTAGAAAGTTTCTACATGGATAATTCTTGTTGAGCTAGGTATAGTATTTGAACTCATTTTGATGAAGTACACATCATCTCAAGGGGAACACATCCACTACTCACCATTATGCAAGGTCAGAAGAAGAAGTATGCACAATGAAAGGGGATTTAGTTATTTCCAAGATATTTAAGAAACTTTGATGACATGTCTGGAATAGGGGAGGATTGAGGATGTTTAAAGACCAGGTACATGGATCATCTACAATATTTGAATTTAATAAGGTGAACATAATCCCAGGTGGATCAAGTAAGTATGTGTGCATTTTTGTAACTGTGTTATCAAGTTATTTTAGTAGCCTTTATCACAGATGTCATAGGGGAGATTGTACTCATAAATAAGAATATTGAGGTCTGAAGGTGGTTGCATGAATGGTTCCCATCAATGTTTCTGAAGATGGTTTTTCATCAATTACAAAGGGGGATATTGTTGGACATTGTGTTTTCATTGATGTCAAGTTGCATTGATGGAAAAGGTTATCTGTGTGGCATAGGAGTCAGCATGAGGTGTCAATCATTAAGAATTATGAAGGTTGATTGGTAGTGTCTTGTTTTGGTGTCATGAAGTGTTGCATTGGTGAAGTGGCATGGTGTCTAGGAGTGAGTGCATGTTCTTGATGCATGGTTCAAGAAAGAAAGGTGTTATGTGTGTGTGCTCTAGAGGTTGTGTGAAGGTATTATATAGTATAACATATGCAGGGTGATGTAGTGATGGTGTTAGTAAGTGTTCAAGATGCAGAATAGGTGAGTTTATGTGTGGCATGGGTTAAAGCAAGCCTAACTAGGCCTAGTCCTAGACCTAGTACAAGAAGATGGAATGATAGCTTCAGGTATGAGGTAGAGAAGGATAATTTGAACATGTGAGGAGTGTTGTTACATTGCATAACATGTGTGGAAGGTGTAAAAGGTCATGGTTCAGGTGTATAGTGCATGTTCAAGGTCCTATTGAAGCAAGACATAGAAGACAAGGCAAGAATGCAGAGGAACCCCATATAACATGACGAGTTTCGGAGGTAAGTAAGCATGAATGAGAATTGGAAATCATGGAGGATGTCATTACAAAGGTGTGTGCAAAGTTTGAGGTCGTGAATCAGAAGGAAATGCATAAAAATTTATTGCAAGCTCTATCAAGCTCTCAAAACTATGATTCCCAACTTGATGGTCAACTTTGAATGCTCACCCACATGTGTGTACTCTTCACGGGGACCCAACCTTTTTTTGGATGTTAGATAATGGAACTAAGAAACATTTCCAAGTGGAATGGGTTTATTTGGTCATCAAACTTTTATTAACCATTGTTAAGAAGCTAAGTGGGTTTAAACCCTCCTAAAACCCTAGTATGAGAGTGATGGAAAAAATATGAAGGGTTTGGCCATGAAAGGACTTGGGAAGGATAGGATGAAGGTTCAACTATGTAGAGAATTCATCAAATCTCATTTTGGTGGTGGTGGCATGCTTCAAAAGTGATGGGAAGCTATAAAAAAACCGTTGTTTTGTGGAAATTTACATATACATGTATATTTTGCAGGTGTCATGGTGAAATACCTATTGTGTGAGCTAGTATGGGATGTGTGTTAAATGTCCATGACAAGATTTTGATAGGTTCTACACAGGAATTTGGTGAAACCTTTCTCTCAAAGTTGCCTACTGCTAATGGCCTAAAGAGGCAAAAACCAGTCACGGAAGTTCAAAAGGGTTTGTGATATTTTGCATGTAGTAGTGTTATATGGACATGGATAATATGGTGAGGTCCCATCTGATGTGTTTATGCTTTTAGTTTAATCAAAAGTGATGTATTTTAGCTTAAGCCCTAATGGCCTAAATTGACCTATTAGGATTCCAAGAAGGTGGTTGGAACAAGTATGCAAGATAAATATTCTTTATGTAACATAGGCATGTGAGAGTCCAATCATGTTGTTGGAGATTCCATTGAAGTTTTCCAAGTGATGGTTGTGTTTGAAGTTGTCCTAAATAGGTTGAAGGTCAAATAGCTCAAGGCTGGTTCTTGAGACCTAATGGAAGGTTTGAGAAGTTTCGGAGAAGTGTTTTGGGTGTTATGCCCTAAATTTGAAGTTGTCATGAGTCTTGTGAGTTGTCTAAGGTCAAGACCTTTCTGTTTATATGCCACATGTGCCTTGGAGAAGAGTCTTGATGTGAAAAGTTATTCACTTTTGAGGAATGATAATTAGGTGCTTCATACCTAATTGGTGGTGTTTTCCAAATTGATTGACCTATGTTGAAGATGAATGTTACAGAGTGTTTCATGTATGTAGATGGTGTTGGGAGGTTGTTGATGACATGTTTAGAGCTGATGGATTCTTTGTGGAGTTGCCTTGTGTCCTTAAATTTTAAATTATGACCATTTGGAGAGATGACTTGTTTTAATTCCTAATTGAGAAGTATTATATTTCTTTATGTTTGTAAGGATTATATCGACCTATAAGTTCCCTTTATGAAACTTATATGAATATTTAGAGTGCATATTTATGTTTTAGATGACTATAAATTGCATGGTCATATGGTATTTTTCCGACCTATATGTTTTGTGGCATGAGTCATGTATAAAGGTAGTTGTAATTGCTCATTTGAGAAAGTAAAGATAATGGAGATGTGAGTGAGTAAGAGGAAGAGTGTGAAGAGGTTAGAGGGCTCTAGAGTAGAGAAAAGAAGATGGGTGAGAAGGTGAGAAGAGTAAAGGAGTATAATGAAAAAGGTCATATGACCTTATCAACACACTTTGGTGCATCACATGAGCGAAGAAGGAGAAGAGTTGTTTGAGAGATTTTTGAGTGGAAGAGGGCTGAAAGAGTGATAACAATCATTTAGTTGAGCAACAAGGTCATCAAGTGATCTTCATATTCAAGTGGCTAAGTGGGTGCTTGGTCATCTTGGGGGTTTGTAGCCTCTTTGTAAAGTGGGTGCTCTACTAAATAGGTGTTGGTGCTCCTTGTGGGGTTGGTGTCTCACTAAATAAATCTCTTTTGTTGTGTAATATACACATGATTCCTTTGTGTTGAGTAATATATATAGAGGTTCGGTGGTTTTTCTTCCCCTTGAGGCTTTTCCACTTTAATCATATGTCATTGTGTCATTTTCTCATGTTTATATTTGAATGTACATAGTCTAATCATCTTAATGCTTAAATGTTTAGATTTGTGCATGGTTAATTGAATGAAATTTTTAAAGTATTGATTCATCCCGCCCTCTTATTCAGTGTGCTTCCAAAAAAATAAACCCCAAGTGCTTATTGGAAATCAAAATTCAAAAACATCATACATTAGACATGTCAAAAATTTGAGATGTTCTGATTCTAAAAAATCCCGAAAATATGACAAGAAGAAGCAATCGGGTTTCATATTTGGGAAACAATGAACATCTGACATGTTAAAAACTCATGATATTTTGATGCACGTGAAACCTGAAAACCCAGTCCACTATAGTGTTTCGTGGTTCAGGTTCAAAAATCATTGGACATAAAGCATGTGCTTTTAGCTTTGATGTCCCGATGCTTTCAAAACCCAAAATACTACAGTGTGTCATGTTTTGGGTTCAAGAAACACTTGACATAAAACATGTAAAAATGCAAAGGATCCCAAAAACAAAAAAGACTTAGAAAAATCCTTAAATGACAAAAATGGGATTTTGTCAAGGTCACTCAGAAATATCAATAATCATTGAAGATAGAAAAAATTGATTAGTTATATCAATTTATCATTTAACTCAAAAATTGGGATATCAAAATGTAAATATGATTGATTTTTTAAATTCTATCCCAGTTTGATATATCACTAATTTGGTATATATGAAGAAAGATGTGGATGATTTTTTATTTTGATCAACACGAAATAGGTAATAATTTGGTTTATGAAACTGACACTATGAGCATATTTAAATGGCACCGAGCTTGGTCCACTTGTCATGAATATATACATGGCTTGGAAAATTAAAAGGAATGTTGGTATCAAGAGTTAAATTTGACGGTTGAGCTTTTCTGTAAAGGAATTTTTATATGACTATCATCCTGTTAACATTATTACTCAAAACCATTTTGATGTTCTTGGTAAAAATAATAACATTTTAAAGTTATTCAAAGGCATTTTAATATTCTTAGTAAAAATAACAACATTTTAAAAGTAAAAACATCAAAAAACTTTTGAAATATTTTAAAACAATATAGGACATCCCCTCTAAGTCCTTGAGTCCCCAAAAACATTTGAGATGTATAACACGTCACCTAAATCTAGGGGATGTTTTCTCGCATAACTTTGTAACATACATAATAATACATTATACGTGTATATTATAATGTAATATAACATATTATATATATAAACACAGGTTTGACGCAAATTTGCATCACATTTATGCCACATCATAACCTACAAACATGAAAATAAAAACCTAACCTCCCAAAATGCAAACGCATTTCATTTATTTTTACCTTGGAGAGAGACAGGGGAGAAACCAATGGTGAGAGGAGGTAAAAAAATAGTGAGAGGAGGAAACAATGAGAGGATTTGCTTAAAATTTTTGAGTAGAAAAAGTATGACATATGCACGTTGAAGAGGAGGGAAAGAAAAACACCCCAATTTACTATATGGATCCAACAATGATAAAGGAGGGGGAATAAGAAGCATAAGAATTTGTGTCACCTCTTTATAGATGATTAAGGATAAAGGTAAGTCTATTTTATATTTTTATCATACATTTTTTTCTATAATGGTAAGAAATGCATTATAAATTTAAAAAACCCTAGGGTTTTTCTAAAACCCTAGTCTAAAATACTTACAAAATCCAATTTTCAAGCCATTTGGTCATCATTACCTTGTAAGAGATGGAATCCCAATTGGTATTAGATACCATAAAGGCACCAATGTAACAAACTGTTACACCAAAACCTCAAGGCATTAGTGAAATCCGCACATGAGGATCATAATATCCCACCATGCTTCCATAGAGCCCAACTCGGGCTGGGTTTACACCCGCATTCCCATACGTACGATCCCCGCTTCACCGAAATTTAGGCACCCCATGGGCCCCGAATACATGACGTAACCAATTGAGTGGGATTCGAACACGGGTGGTTCCTCTGATACCAAATGTAACGAACCGTTACACTAAAACCTCGAGGCATTAGTGAAATCCACACATGAGGATCATAACAACCAAAGACACACATATATTCCCATAATTGGAGAAATCACCATAAATCCCTAAAATTCAATAACAATCTAACCAAAACATAGTAGGGATTTCTGATTTCTTAACTTTACCCATTCACTACACAACCAAATTTACAAGTGTATCGTAATATTTTGCCACTCACTAAAACCCTATCACTATCCTCAAATTCACTTAAATAAAAATTCCCCACCCAAAACCAACCTCGATATCCCCTACAAGCTATAATAATTCGATATTCCAAAAATATTGTGGGTCACTATAGCAACTTGGCCAATCACTATAGTAACCTGATCATTCGCTATGGAAGCCCTTCTACATGATCTTCTTCAACAAACATGTCAATTAGATAAATTTTCTATCCAAAACTACCGTGACCATATCATTATTCAAATCACACAAATCTTCCATCAATTCATTTCTCTAATCTTTCTATTTCAATCACAATACCCTTTTAACCAATGGTTATAAACATAATTACAATTTTTTTAAAAAATAAAGAACTAAAACATAGTGGATTAATATAGTGATGCAAATGGTTATCTATGGAAACCCAACCAACCACATAATATTTGTGCCCAATATAACATTATCTTGTTACCATTATACTTGTTTTATAAACTAACTACACGCATCCCTCATATAATGACCTTGCACTTCACTGACATAGAAATTCACATAAATCTATCTATAAACACCTAAATAACCATAGCAACCTAAAGAAAATGATCAGGTGATTTTACATGATTTCAAACAAGAGATAGAAGAAAACAATAATGATCAGAAAATATATGATAAACTTCAAAATGTTGTTGATGAATTAGCAAATTTGTATGTGCAAGAGAGATCACAAGAAGTTGAGAGCTGACTAAACTCACACAGGGACATAGGATGGATTTTATGTGTCCACTATTTCAATTAAAGTAACTCCTCTTGTAAATGGAATTTCCATGGGAACATTTCATGTCATTCAAAGAAGAAAGGTGATTGTTTATTACATAAGAACATGTCCCCTTTCAAAAGAACTCAGTGTATCTTTTCACACGCTAGTCAGTTTTGAGCAAGATTTTATAGTGCAAATTAGATAAATTATTCTAAATGAAGTCCATTTATGTCAATTTAATCGAAATAATACAATACAAATGGCGCAACCCACACACAATGCAACAACCTATTGTCATTATGGGGTTGAACATGTCTTGTTTGAGTGCCTCGTGTAACAGATAGAGTGATTGGTTTCATAGACACTAAAATCTGATGTATAAAACCCCAATATGTGAATAAGATAAAAATAACACCAACACAAAACTCTAAATATGAATGTGGCACCCTAAATCAAAGAGTTCTAACCTAGTTTGACCCAAATTGACCTAGTTTCCCCTATTTTGATAAAATTTCAAATAAATTCTCCTTAACCTAATTTCATGAAATGGACCTAATTTTCCTAAACAAACTAAATTAAAACTAATTAGCCTAATTTGACATGAATATACCTAATTTTATGTAATTGAACAAATCAAACCTAAAGTCACCTATATTTTTGTAACTAATTTTTTTTCCATAATTTGACTTAAATTAATGTAATTAATGGACTTAATCCTATTTTAACATAATTGAAGCCATAAACAACCTAAATGGAAAAACCTAAGTAGAGAACAAAAACCTAATGTCTTTAATGGGCTTGACATGTCATATTTGAGTGCCTCGTGCAACACATCAAGTGATTAGTTTAACAAGGCACTAAAACAAGATGTATGAAACCCCTTAAATTCCAATGAGATAAAAATAACACTAATGCAAGACTTAATTATGATTGTGGTATGATAAGTTACATAAGTTTGACCTAATTTGACAAACATTCACTTAGTTTTACCTCAGTTTCCCTAATTCAACACAATTTAACTAATTAACCTAAATGGACCTAATTTGTGTAACACCCATGTTATACTTCATCCAAATTAAGGAAAAAAAAATTAAAAACCTCTTAATCAAAATTAATGCCTTTTATGATTTCCAGTTTACAGCGGTTAAAATCCAGCATAATAAATGTTTACAATCCATTTGATAATAAATGATAACCATGTGTAGTTGTAAGGGTCCCTTAGATCTACCTGATCCCCCTTATCATCACTCTCACTGAATGATTATAACTTGTATACTTGTGGTTAAAACCTTTTTACAGGTCTTGAGAACTATGTGCAACTCTTATATGTCAAACTAAAAACAGACAAGTTGTGATCTATCTGGCATCCAACACTATAGAATAGGGGTATGGTGAACAGGCATTATAATAAACTAGATACACTGCTTGGCCAAGTTATTAAGTGAGAAATGTAAGTTTAGTTTCATGACTACACACAAGTTAGAAAAAACTTGTCTCCATCACCGCACAACCATATCTATATTTATCTAGATCTCAATTCCGTTCATTAAGAAATTTAATTTTTGTTTCAAATAAGTGGGAACTAGGGCTCATCATTCTATTCAAAATTATGTTATCAATCTCATCTTAGGATCCCTATGGGAAAGATAGTGACCACATAATGAATTTTGTCATTTAAGTATGTACTACCCTTCCTATAGCCATCCCAAGCTAGTACAGATATGGTTCTATCAAATGGAATGGTGGGTCATAACACCCACACTCCATTTATACTAATTGTTATCTTTTTGAGTTAATACTAGGTACGTCTTTACGATATGATATTAGGTATCAAGTCACTTTATCCTTTTCTTGATAGAGAACTATAGTAACTTGTCGTGTTCCTAACTTCAATGAGTATCTCGTTTTGTGATATCACAACATATAGTTAGTTGCTAAGGATAGGTTTACTTAATTGTGTGTCACATTTAAATTATCCAATCACATCCTAGTTGGTATTGTTTTAGTCTCATAGGTTTATTATTTATTATGAAAGATTCACTTAATCTTGTTGGGTCATCATCCGATAATAAATAGAACAACTTATGGTTGTCATATAACGTGGGTTTAATTAATCACGTCTAACATAAAGCTATTTCATTTAATAATTGTTGAAATAATTTATGTACTCATATGTCGTCATTGTATCATAAATAGTGTACTTTATTTTAATAAGGTACAACGATGCTATAACATTATTTCTCTATTATTGTTTCCCATAACGTACTTATACACATTAATGACATAGTGTTCATCCATATTAAAACTATAAATTATGTGATAAATAACAATAACTTATATTGGCACACTGTTGTTAATTACAACTTTTAAACGCTTTTCGATTTAATAAAGAACATTAAGGTTCTAAATGTTATTTTTATTATAATGATATCCATATCATGTTATGGTTGTAGATTGTCATATTCTTTCATCCATAATGAATTAATGATCCAAATATAGTTTCATAAATAAAATTTAAAATTTAATAAATTTAAATCATACTCTGTTGTAAAAACAAAAATAAAAACATATTTATAACTCACAAAAAGTGATACGAAAAACAAGGATATATATTCAACTTCATAAGGATAAATCCTTATTTTTCCAAAACGATAATATATAAATTTTTCCATAATAATAAAAATAGGAAATTCCTTTAATTCAACTTGCAAAAAATAATACTTTCACATTATAATGAATTACAATAATCCTTAATTGATTTTTAAACAATAATACATGAAGAAATCATGCGTATACAATCTAGTTATCACTTCACAATATCACTATGTTCTACACACTGTAGGAGAGAGAATGTATACATGGTCAATTCTATAACTCATCATCTTGTTGTGTTAAATAAACATAAAAGAGTATGTTAATTTTACTTAACTAATAACTTGCAGACTTCATAATTATTTAATTACATTTATAACCCATTGTTTACATTAGAATGATAATATAAAAGAAGTTATATCTTGACATACTATTTGTCAAAAAATAAATACATTTTTAAATTTTTGGAGCATCTGTAATAAATTTACTAACACCATGAGCAACCCATGATCTATTTCCTAAAATCATTTCATAAGAATGAAATCAATAAAGTAACATTTTTTAATGTTCAACATTCAATAATAGGTGATTCAAACTATCGCATTACCCTGTTTTGATATTCTTGTAAGTAGATAAATTAGATCCATAATAAACCAATAATCTATACTTCAAATAGCTTCCCACTATCACTCTCAAACATAAGTCAAAACAGTCATGAATGTAAGAGTGAAATCATTTTATTCAAGCAATGAATGTTCTAAGTAACCTTTGCATTCTTGGTTGATATCAACTAAAGGAATAATAATTACAACCTCTAAGGAGGTTGAACTCCTTTCACACCAGTCCAATATTACTCTTTTAATAAGAGAGGCAAAATCAACAAAACCTTTGAACTAATCATTTGCACACAACAACCAAAGTAACCATGAAAAGTTAAACCATATTATTGGCTAGCTCCTTGGGAGCTTATTAAATAAAAATAAAATGAGACCACAGCCAACAAATAAAATCACGAATGAACAAGGAACAACTAAAAGCAACTAACCCATAATGGGTTAAGAGCAATAGTCTCTTATCAAACCCAAGTTTTGATTTAACAAATAATGACCTTTCTATTTTTTTAATGCACCCAAAAAATACTTTTACTTTTCATTCTTAAACATTCAAAAACAATCATTTCTCAAGAAACCAAAAATGTATTGAGAGAAGAAAATAGAGATCTTCCTCTACTAGTCAAAATAATACATAGAACTTAATACTGTAGTGAAAATGTCCCAGTAACAACATGTTATTTATTCATTTGAAATCATAAAACTAGGAAGTTCAAGGTTAAATAAAACCAGACTTTGAAATAACCAACAACCCATTTTGTTTCCTAATTGTTCCTTAATTTGTTCCCCTATATCTTTCCAAGAAAGAAAAGGAACAAATGTATTCTTATTTTATTTTTCAAAACCATGAAACTCGGGTAGAAATACCTAAAAATCAATCTAATATCAGCAAGTTCAAATCAAGCTATTCACAAAATCTAAGCATTCTTTTAAAGTAAGATTGAAAACTAAAAAATTTCTTTAAAATTTTCTTCAAGCGGAGGTTCAAAAATGACCCAAATCACATTTTTAGATATGGGAATTATTTGAAACTAACTCAAATAAAATACCCATTCCCAAGTCGAATTAGCAGGCTTAAGTTGAGCTAGAGAATGAAAACGTTTTCCTTATAAAATCCATTAAAAATAGTAGTCCTGAAATGATAAAATACCCATTAAAATCATATTTAACTTCATACACAAAAACCCATTTCTTATCTGCAATTTCCTACCATTTATTTCCAAATTTTCATAATAAGAAAAGAGAAAAATCTGGATTACAAACTACTAAGCAAACCCAAAACATATCCATTAATTTCCTAATAAATACATCAAGAGAACAAGTGAAATAACTCATGCTTGGAAGTGGTTTTTCCCAATTTTCTTTTCCATCTTTCTTCTTTAAAAATTTTGAAACTTCAATACTCCAAACAAAATCTTCCAAAAACTTCCAACAACAAAATAACAAGGATTCACAATTAAGAACGACCTTATAAATGTATACAATAGATATCTCATAATACATCTTCCTATCCTTATGTAACTCCAGTAATAGATTTCCAAACATTGTGCCCACAAAACTTCATGTACACAAAAACAACTACATAACCCAAAAAATGCGAGTAGGGAAAGAACGCATGTATTTTGGCTTGCAATACAAGCTTATTCTTTCCCAAAAAACATACAAATCATAAAATTGCATTAATAATTGACAATCATCTTAAACTTCCCTCCACTTTCCAAGAAATTGTTATTACCAATTACATGCAAAGTTTGGTCTAAGACCAATTAAATTTATTTAATCACTAAACCTTAACCACTCCTTGCAAAATCGTATTGTTGGTGACCAAATATTATAATATTTTACCTTGTTAAATGGTGGTGTCCATTCAAAACATTGATTAATATAATTTCCTCAAGGTCAATGACCAAAAACTAATAAACATAACTTTGATAATGCCAAGTTTACATGGTCTATGACTATTGTTTTTTTATTAAACAATAAACATTAATTTTAAACACTTTAATCTCCCCATGGTCCAAGACTGCTATCAAATCAATTAAACTTTAATCATTTAATTATGGTCTAATACCAATAAACCTTAATAATACTAACCTTAAACACTCGAAAATGCAATATGGTCTAAGACCTATAACAAACAACTTGATTTTCTCCCTCAAACTATGATCGTTTTAAATTTGACTTAAACATGATAATCTTTACATTGCAATTTAATATATAATGCAAACATTATAAACTGATAATCAATAACATTTCACTTATTGCCTTATCACTCTCAATTACGATGAGGTTCTATCTCTCAATTACGAATTTTACTTATAAACTTTTTCCAAATAACGACAACACTCACAACCAAAAATGAAGTTAATTCAAATCATTACCTTGTAACGATGATAATCAGAAAGTGATAATATAACAAATCCAACAATCAACATTACACAATTAATGCAATCCAAAAGATGGCTTAGTTAAAATAAAACAATCATATAACGTAAAAATTGCACATATATACATATGTGCTTATATATGCATTTATATACGTATGTATATATGTTTTAGCATATACATATATGGTTATATATTTCACATATTAATAAAATTCATATAATTATTAAATCCACCTTTATAATTAATTAAGTCATCAACCAACAATCATAGTGGCAGAAAATCTATTTAATTTGCGGGGTGCAACAATTTGGACTAATTTACCTATTTTTTATAATTGATCGAATCAAACCTAGATTTCTCTAATTAACCTAGATTAACCTAAATGGACCTAGTTTATAATAATTGACATAATTCAACCTAATTGAATTCCGTACAACATAAGACTCTTTGAGGAGGGAACAACCAAAGTGAACAGATATAAACTATGTAGAGACGAGAGCACATCTAAGATTGGACAAGGAAACCATTACCAATGCAAGGGGGAAACCACTCGACCCCTAGATGTGTGAAACTCCAAGAAATTCCTTGGTCTCCCCTCTAAAATTTTATAAAGTCCTTCCATAACATTATTAATATCTAGGCAATGTGTGATCCAATTATAATTTGAAACATTGACATCCCTTTTCCTGGACGAGTGGGCAACCAAAGGTTAGTTTTGCACAACATAAAATGATTTGATGAGGAAAATGCCAAAATGAATGGAATTAAATTACATAGATATGAGGACACATCTATTAGAATAACAATGCCACCTTTCTATTACAATCACACGGGCTCAAATGTGTTTTCAATGTAAGCAACATAGAACACCAAAGAAAATATGAATGATAACATTTGAGGAGAAAAACTCACCGATTGGAAACACAGACAAAAGAGGGATTCCCCAATCCTTATTACACCATAAATACCATCAAATAATCAACACAAAAAGACTCGACCGCACCCAAAAAATTGGAGGTGGTAGTGTGGGGCAGTACCCACATGTTCAGAAAAAACCTCAAAGAACGGTGGGATGATTTTGTATTACATGTCATGTCCATTATTAGGTGGACATGGGTTAGATAGGGGTTAAAAAATACCTTTAAGTGGCCCAAGTTGAAAGCTCCAACTGACCTAGAAGACCCCACCATTTCAACCATGCCACTCTTGGCAGACAATAAGAACAAACAAATGAACCTCCTATCATCAAGCAAGAACACATTAATTAAGAAAAATCGTTCAAGTCATATGATGTAATCAATTAATTCAATTTTTGAATTGATTAAATATTGTAATAATGTAAATGTATAATTTTTAATGTTCTGAAACCTTATACTCATATTAGAAGTGTTTTATATTTTTAATCTCATTGTTCATATTTTGATTTTTTTACATGTTTTATTGATATTAGAGATAATGCATAGTTATGGGTTGTTTTATTGGCATATTTGTGTGTGGAGGCTCTAGAATTCTTGCTTCAACACAACATGACATGGAGGAAGAGTTGGATGACCTAGCATAATAGCCTTCTATGTTTGCACATCCATCGACCTCCACACACCCACCACAAAGGTATTGGTTTACATTATATTTTCTAATCAAGGAGTATTTTTGCATATTTACAAATGTTAATCACATAAATTTATAATGAAAATTTTACTAGTATTTGAGAATGTCTTCATGGTAGTGATCATCCCTCAACATCCAGGGACCAACCACATAGGTATGATTTTATAGTTTTTTAAATATAATTTTATTTCATTTGATTGATTAAATTTATTGTATTTTCAACTCTTTAATATCATTTAAAAATAATAACACTTCATTATGACAAGGTTACTTCACTTGTAGACTTGTAGGAGGATGAGGGAAATAGGATTACGCGTTCTTTGCTTGCAACGAGAGAGTCACAACCTCAGAGGTATAATCATTTTGTTTTGTTATCAAATTAATTTTATTTAATTCAATAATGCTAACTTATAATTTTATTTCATATTTACTTCGTGTTCAGGACCCTCCCATCCTACTTGAGCTAAAACAAGAAAATGAAAATGAAAAAATGTTCCCCCATCTAGCCTCGATGACATATTCCCCAATTCACTAAGGGGGTATGACGAGGAAGAGGACACGCCAACCCCACTAGCTTCAAATGATGAGAGACCCTCTTGCCTTATTTGCAATAGGTATTTACATAAAGTGATAAGGGGCCTTGGAAATGACTTTGTATGCAAATAACACTGACGAAATGCTAGAGGATGTTCAGGGAAAGCATGAATTTTAATATGTTTGTTATTTAAGTATCTTAATTATTTTTTACCAACTTATATTTTTACTAGTTTATGTTAATGTCAACTTATGTTTTTTGGTTTATTAATATTGAAAAAATATACTTTAAACCTTTTTAAATTTTCCAGTTTCAGGTATTTCAAAAAAATAATTGTTGATCGAGTGCACATTATATTCAAAACATATTATCATAAAGAGTGGAATGCAATCCCAGAAGAAAATTGTAAGAGGCTAATTAATTTAACTCAATGCAATTTTGGAACTTTGCACTATAAAACATGGTTAGTAAAAAAATTGCAGCACAGGGGTTTAGGAGAATTAAGAAACATATCAGGGTAATTTTATTGTGTAAATAACACATTTTAAAAAGGTATTCATAAAATTTTACTAGCTATTTTATATTTAGATATTGTGCATCTAAAATATGAAAGAAACATTGATGTGGAGAGGAAAATTATTCGACTACCCAATGTAGATATGGAAGCTTGGAATGGCCTCTACAAAAAATGGCTTTGAGAGGAAAATAATAAGGTTACGAGTTAGTTAAATCAATTCATGATATCTAAAATTTTAATTTTTTTATTAATTGCAAATTTAAAAAATATTATAATTAACACACGGAGGAAAAGTAACTAGCTATTAGGTTATAAAGCACGGGTCAAAAAAAGAGGAATGGCGACTGTACGATGGAAAAGTGATAAGCGGGTGTGGGAATCTACAAGTAACTCTTCCTCGCACCCGACCTCCCGAGGTCATGCCGAGACAGCCAGTGGGGATGGAATATGTATGGAATGCAGACAAACTAGTTAGGCAATCTAATGTCTTCAATACGCACTAGTGGAATTTGTGAATCTAAGGAAAATTAAGGCCCTTCTAACCTGAACTGGTGTGATAGATCGATCGGCAAGGATGACTACTCGAAGGCTCGAATCAATATCGAGCTCTGGCATGATTCGATCTATGGGTTGTGGAATACGTGGAAAATGACCTGGGATAGTTTCATGTATGTCTCCAGATAAGGTCATATGGTGGATGGTAAATATAATTGACTCTATGGACTATTCTCTGGCCTAGTCCAGAACTCTCTAGCTTTGTTAGCTGTTGTATCTAGTAAGGATAACTGTTTGATGATGATAGGTGGAAGTGGAGTGGATCTGAATACTAGTTTGCGTAGGCCAGTGTCTATGTCTGATTGACTTATGGATTCGTTGGGTTGTGGGATTTATGGATCACAACCGTAGACTCTTGGTTGTTGTGATCATGTTATGGTCATGCGTAGAGTTAGTTCCTAATCCCTAATACCCAGTAATCGTATGCTTTCTCAGCCTCTATATTCAAAACTAATAGCTGTGCGATCTTCTCAGAGTGCCTCACAGGCGTTCTTGCAACCTGAATTCTTAGGCTGGTATCTATATCTGTAAGAGTGTCTCCTACGTCTGGCTGTGGGACCAAAGGATCACAACCAAAGGTTTGTTCTCTTTCAACCCCTTCTACAGTCATATGGATGTTACCTAGGATAATATGTAGTTTGGTTGATTCGACCAAAACGTGTGCGCTTGGTCGTCCTCTATGTTTAATCCACTCAACTGGAAATTGATTTGTTGCAAGCTTACCGTTGTTTGGAAGACTTGGATCCTAAGATTTTGATCTATATCAGTTATTGTTGTGATGAGATTGGGCTGGGGCACGATTGGCTCGAATACGTATTCTTTGGGCTCCCTAGGTCCCGTGATTGTCATACAAAAGTAACAATGTAAAATGAACTGTAGCAAAAATAAAATTTATCTACGTTGAATATATCTATAGCATATATGATTTCTCTATTTTTGTATTTTCTAACGAACTATTCAAACGAATTTAAAAGAGTAATTGTTTAACATATCTAGAATTGACAGCTAAAATCAAATTAAAACAAACAAGATAACTGAGTATAGCTATTTGTCTGTGCAACTGTGAATCTACTCTAAATAATGAAATAACTGATCTAATCTATTTGCAAGACTCTCGATCCTACCTCAGAAGTGAGGAATGAATCATAGTCTCTCAGAAACTATCAATCCCCACAACTTCCCTGGCAATATCGAAAGTAAAATTAACTGAAATAAAGCAATTAACTACTCTATTTGATATGATTCTAATTTAGAACTTTGAAAGCTAGAACCTGGATTCTACAGAACAGTGGCGAACCCAATGGTGTGTGTGATCTTGTCTCCTCAGTGTGATCTCCTCGTTCCTTCGTGTTCACGTGGATCCAAAAAAGCGTGTAATGCTAGCATCAACATAAGTAGATATTGGGACAAAGGCATCTCAAGATACAGACCGAATACAATGTGAGTAGGAGAGGGATAGTGCAAGAGTACAGAGCTTGGCTTATGCAATTCCTAGAGGGATTTATTTGCAAGTCATGCAACATGAAACGTCCAAAACCTGAAACTATCCTGTTTGAAGAACAAAACCTGTAACTTTAATGGCTTCCTATTGATAAACATACTATCCTATTCCAATGGATTGGATGAAATAACAGCAGTACTTGCATAAGATGGATATGTGGCTTACTAATAGTAAAACAATGCTAACTAAGCATGCAATGAAAGAAACTAAGCACTCTAAGCAAAATGAAAACTAAATCTATTGCAAAGAGAAATTCAAAGGTAAATTTGAGGGGCCATTTTCTTGAGCACAAGCCAACTATTTATAGCATTTGCATTTACCCAAGGTAAAAGCCAAATAGAACTCTTAAACTATAAACAATGGCAAAACACTATTCCAGGGAACCAGAATCATAAATGCAAGCTTATGGCGGTGAAAGAAAGCTGGTAAAACATTGAAATTACGTGAGTCGTGTTAAAAGAGCTTTCTGGAAAATGCGTAAAGGACCGCCGCCCTAAGCAAGGCAGTGGTTTCGTCACTGAAGAGCAAAAGGCCAAGAAAAGAGGGGAAAGGGGAAAAAAAAAGCACGCGGGGGCTAAGCGGGGCATGCGGGATGTTAACGCACACTTGGAGATCTTTTTCGGATCCCGAACACCTTGCGAGGAGACCTGTATCATCATTGGGGCACCTGTTATGTTATTTTGGCAGCACAGTACCTTACAATTTTGGGTACGTATAGTGACCCATTAAATGGGATACCACAATTTAGAAAAGTTAGTAAAAATTTTGTAAGTTCAATACAATTTATTATAAAAAAATCATTATAGAAATTCTCTTACATAAATTATTAAAACTCATATTTTTCTCATATTACTATTTTTGTATGAAACTCGCTTTAATAGACTTGCAACAAAAGAGGTGCAAGCAACATTAAAATCAATGGGTTGGGATTCAACGAGATTCATCAGTTAGGCCAATGAAAATGGTTATGTGTCGATAAGACATGTTTAATTAGTTGTGAGTTACATAAATTTCAAATTCGAAAAAAAATATCATTATATTTGTAGGTTGAAAGACAAACACAGTTGGAAGAGGCTGAATGGGCACAAATTAATTTAGAAGAGGATCGCACAGAGCTAGAGGAGGAAGACGAATACAAGAATGAAGAGCAAGAGGACTAGTGCCTAGGCATATATTGTTTTGTTTTGTAATTAAAAAGGTAATTGGTCTCTTTTTATAATTCCCAAATGTAATATACCATACATTATTGTATAAACAAGGTCACAATATAAGTATTGTGTTTTATGAGTTATGTAATATGTGTTTGTTGTATTTTTTATGTAATGCCCAATATTTTCACACCTAAATGCAATAGTAAAAATACCAGAATATTTTTGTATAAAACCATATTTACTATTGCTACCATAGTCACCAGATATAAGTATAGGTCTCACACACACACACACTAAGTTTCATATTTTACATTTTTCCAAATGAAGTACAACTAGCTATTTTACATTCACATACATTGCATCTCATAATCAAGAGGTGTTGCAGTTTGTGGAAGCACCATTACAGTTGTTATATTCCACAAGGTACATATTTAAATTAAATCACATTTATTTTTAGTTAAATCTAATCATTTAAAATCATTATTTAAATCACATTTATGTGTACAAAACATTTTCTCATACGTCAAAGTTGCAATTTTCCCATTTAATAATTATTTTATCATTGTTGTTACTTGGATCATGCACCTACTAGATCATTAAGTGATCCAGTGCCACATGGGAACATCCCTAAGGTGTGAGACCTTGGCTCCTTAGGATGAACCTCTTGAATAGGCCAGATTCCTCCTAAACTACGTGCATCTTATTACAGATCAAGCTACAGAACCTACGACTACTGGAAATAAAATTAAATATGGTTATTTAATACTTTTTTTAGAAATGGGGAAGAAGGATAACTGAAAGTAAAAGTGTGGTGATGCACCGATAGTAAAGGAACAAAATGATCGACTTATATAAGCAAAAACCATTTGATAGAAAGACAATAATATGCACATCTTTGTATCTTAACCTCTTAACATAAATGTTTTACATGAAGGTTTAGAAACTTAAACAATAATAGAAGGGATTCACATGCAATTCCACAACTGCCACAAATAAAATTATTTTAACATAACATACAACCTATAAAGAGAATAACTAACTCCATATGAAGGTGAAATGGATCATACAAGTACTAGGAAAGAAACATTCATAAGTATGATAGTAAACCATTGACATACACAATAGGTGCAAGTGGAAAGAAGGAAAAATATCGGTTTTGTATATAAAATTAATACTTGATCATGTGTACAAGTACTCAAAAAAGGCAAATTCTTTTACACAATAGATCAAAAAAATTCCTAATACATAATGGGCCTTTGTTTAAAAGCCAAAGAGTTTGAGCAACATCAGCTACACCTCCTAACTAACTACATTCTAAAAATAGGGAGAATTTAAAACTATGAAAGATCCCTCCTCAAATATATCCAAACGGTTGTGAAAATTTGATCAGTCAAACCTGCAACTCGAAACGGTCAGACTAATAGCTGGAGGAATGTGCAAAAAAATGAAAGCAACTTTGAAGGAAAAATCAGTTGGGGATAGTTTCACCCTTTGCTTATGTTTTATGATCTTTATCTACATCGGCTTCCTCAGTATCCTCTTCAGTTCATTTTTTATGATATTAAAGAAATTGTTTGATGATTTCTAGTACTTATTTTTCATCAGGCCCACACGCGTAACAGTTCATAATTTCAGCAGAGTCAGCTACTCAACTCATTTTTCGTGAAATCTCTTGACTCTACCCATAATCTTCCAAATTTAGACCAAAAATCCTTGATACAACACTATTCCATCAATAGATTGAAGATCAAATATCTGGGCAACTCTAGTACCCTACTTAACTAGGCTCTTGAACTCAACAACTATATCATCTATTAGGAGTGTGTTAGGATCATTGTCCTAGAATTTGCAATGGATTTTGTCAAATTCATTTATGATATCATCAACGACATCAATCCCCTCACTCCTTACATCAGACATTTTCTGATTTTTTTCTTTAAGCATTTGAATGCAGAACTTGATGGCCTCAAATTATTCAAAGAGCTTGGTAGGATCATCAATGATCCCTTTGTTAAGGAGAACATCTGGATTCATTTGATGTAACTCTCTCCAAGTTTCCAGAGTGAGTTCCAAATTATTACATTCATCTCCCACAATATTGCACAATTTGATCATATTATTCTTCTCCATTTCAATTTCATCATGTATAACCACTGCATCTCTGATCGCTTATTCCCCTTTCTGGATCAGATGGTCTATACAAGCTCTAATTACTCGTCATTGTTGACTGATCTTCTCCAATGTAGATAAGGAAGTGGCATCAAAGCTCGTTTTGATTGTGATGGATGTGGAATGAATAGGCTGCCTGATCTTATGAAGGATGGTTATTAATTGCTCCACTTTATTTTTTAGCTCACCCTTGGTGACCTTGTCTTAATCAAACTTTTCCATAAGGTTACCAAGGGAAATCTAGACATCATGTTTTTCATCTTTATGTGTATCCTTTCCCAAGGAAACCTTGGAGATCTGGTAATCAACTATTGTGATATCTTCTTTTGATTTATCTGTAGTAGGTGATGTAATTTTTATAAACATCTCCCTAGATTGATTAAACATTAGATGAGAAATATTCTTTAGCTCCTTGGTTTAGCGTCGGGGAGCGATATCTAGAATGTTAAGATCAAAGTCATCAATAATGGATACTTTCTTCTTCTTACATGTTTAGCCAATTATCCAAGAAGGAGTGGAGGAAGAGATCATTTTTTGAGAGGACAGCAAGGGAAAATAAAACCAATGCAGGTGTTGTTAGCATCAATTAATAACATTTAATGGAGTCCGCATGAAATGATCAAAATGTTTCATATTTAATACATGGTGACACTCAATAATGGCAGGATAGTTATTTTAAACTAACTGTGATGAGGAGAGATATGACAAATTCCTGACTTGCCCTCTGTTAGGTATAGAAAGTGGATAGAAAACGAGTCCAAGGCATGATATGGAGGATCTAAGTAAGGCAAGGGAAAGTTTAGGGAAAGAGGATTTCCTCTGAAGGCGGAATAACAAAGAATCTTACTATCTCAGATGAAAGAAAGGTAGGGTAAGAAAATACTTGGGGTCAGACTGGAAGGAGAGGAGCAACCACAATGACAAATGTGCTAAAAAACAAAATGATGATTGAGTGGGAAGGAAGGCACAGGCAATATTAGGTTGTGAGTCGAGAAAAACATTAGAGAGCAATGGAGGAGTAGAAGGAATTGAATATATGGGAAGAGGTAAAGAATGAGGTGAAAGAAGGAGGCACTATTCCAAACACTTGTGGCATAACAGATGGAGATAAGTCTCCACAATCCATATCAAATTTCTAGCGTCCAGAGTGAGAAATAAGAAGAGGTTCATGCAACATTGCTTACAAATTTAATTCTGCAGCT